>OY987272.1:19328392-19710892 GCA_963920665.1 Straminergon stramineum
ATGTCGTATAAGACGAGTGTCGCATATACGAGACAAATTTGACGAGCGCGAAATTAGGGTTTAGGGTTTTCGGGCAGGGCAGCCAAAATTTAAGATAAAAATTTTGGCTGCCCTGCCCGAAAACCCTAAACCCTAATTTCGCGCTCGTCAAATTTGTCTCGTATATGCGACACTCGTCTTATACGACATGCGACATCAGACGAACAACTCGACACCCAAACCCCAAAACATGTTGGACAGAACAACCTTGGCTACACTTGCAAGGAGTGGGTTGAGCAACGGAAGACCAAGTATTTGGTGAAGAAGGAGCTTCACCTTCTAGACTTGACACTTGGTCTATTGAATGCATTTGACGAGTTGGACTTTGAGAGGTGGCAAGAGTTCAAGTCTAATTGGAACATCACTAGCGCTACAATGAATGTGCTATTTGAGCAACCCGGCGATGATTATTGGAAGGAGGCCAAGCCGACGAAGTCGAAGAATAAGAAGGCCGAGGAAATGTCATCCTATGCTGCTGAATTCTTCAAAGTGTTTTTGGAGAGGAGGTCGAACTTTGTGAAGCCACTCTCCGTTGCTCATTATTGTCCTTACAATATAAGCAATGACATGCATGTTGACTAGCCAAGAGGTGCATGGAAGGAGAATACACTGGAGGATGTAAGGTTTGGAGTAATTGACTTTAGATATACTCCTGGCATCCTCAACAAGCTGAAGTGCAATCCAACTATGCCATACTTCACTCGCATCAATGCTGACTTGCACTCCACCACACGTGATATCATGAGGAAGTTCACTGCAAAGCGTGTTTTAGAAGGCATTCGCAATGCCTTGTCCGGAGAGTACTTTCGGAAGAGAGACAATGTGGAATGGTACCTCTTGATGTACTTTACTATTTGCGTACAACGTCGTACTATTCTTGTCACCTTGACATCCTTTGCCCAGTCTTCCAAAAGCAAGTCCAAAATGTGTGCTGCGCATCCTTAGGTATACATGTGAGGATATTTCTCTTGTAACGCCTTCAAAGTCCCCGTCATGACAGCGGCATTGTCCGTACATAGTTGGACAATGTTTTTGGGGCCAACCTCTTCTATGTATTGCGCCATCATATTGGTTGTGTACGCAATGTCCTTCTTCTCCCCCGTGGTGTCCACCAATCCAAGAAACACATCCCTCGCAGGACACACAAGCATTAAATTTAGTAATGGATGGCTATTAGTATCAGACCAACCATCCAAACAGATAGTCGCTCCATAAACTTCGATAGAGTGCTTTGTCCGCTCAGTGACCATTTTAGAAACACTTTCTTTCTTTGGCTCTATCATTCTTGTACGCAAAGCATTGTATAA
Organism: Straminergon stramineum; assembly: GCA_963920665.1. Taxonomy (NCBI): domain Eukaryota; kingdom Viridiplantae; phylum Streptophyta; class Bryopsida; order Hypnales; family Calliergonaceae; genus Straminergon; species Straminergon stramineum. Next base: position 19,329,739 of record OY987272.1, read on the forward strand.
GGGCGGTTGGTATCGTAGTCTTGATGCCGCTATCTCTTTCACTGCTTTCACAAAGGCAGGATGGCGCGCAACATTGAACGCAATGCTAGCCTCATAAAAAAAGGAAGCCCACATGGTATCTAACTTTGCTCTCGTGCTACTTTGTAATGCCTCATCCATGCTAGTCTGCCTAGAAATGGAAGGGTTATTCCTCCTTCTCAAAATTGTTTGAGGAGTGGAATCTACTAAATCTATAATAGGGAGCATTGGTTCATTCGTAGCACTAGGCTCCTCTGACCTCTCCCTATCCCCCTCCAACATAGGCTCAACCACAGTCTCATCTACAACATCAAATTCTGGAACCTCCTCATGCATTTGTTCAAAGCTCATTTCCTTCGGAACAACCCCACCACAAGTCCTAAACTTTTGCAATACTGCCCATGGGATTTTCTTACATCGCTCCGATGCAGTCCTACTGCCAAATCCAAAGTGACAAAATGCTCGCTTTCGTACAAATACGGAGGTCCACCCACAGAAAACACATGTTCGTGTGTTTCCCGCAAATTGACGGTCAATGTCTACAACCAACCAAGGGTCCCACTCCTTTGTGGCTCTCCTTGTATCATTAATGGTAGTCCTCCTCCCCTCACCCCGACTAGCCATATTGTTCCTCGCCTATGAGTTCTTCAAACAATATTATCATATGAATCAAAGCCTTGATTTAGAAAAAAGAATGGCAAAGCCACTTGCTTTGAACGGTCTTTTAAACCACGCAAACCAAGTCGTTGCCCTCCAAAGACCCAAACATCTGCAAGAAGCCTCTTTCGAAGATTCAAGGCAAGAGTTCATCCTTGAAGCAAGGTGAAAACCATAGTCCGGGCCTTCAACTTTATACTGCTGTCCTGCTAGCACCGCAAGTCGCCCCCTGAGAGCCAGAATGGGTGCAGGAAACAGGCGACCTCGTAATAGGCGCACTCGCCTCGTGGGCAACTGCAGATCGACGGTTTGCACTAGGAGCGCACATGCAGATCAAAGGGCGATTGCGGGTCCAAGGGGGGCGACTTCGGGTCAAAAAAGAGGCGACTGTGGGTAAGGGGGGCGAGTGCGGGTGGAAGGGGGGGCGACTGTGGGTAGAAAGAGGTGACTGTGGGTCCAAGGGGGGCGACTACGGGTCCAAGGGGGGGCGACTACGGGTCCAGGGGGGGGCGAGTGCGGGTGGAAGGGGGGGCGACTGTGGGTCCAAGGGGGGTGATTGTGGGTCCAAGGGGGGCGACTACGGGTCCAGGGGGGGGCGACTACAGGTCCAGGGGGGAAACCGCGGCTCTCAAGAGGCGACTTCAGGTACTTGAAGGGCGACCGCGCCTACGCTTTAGGACCCAAGGCCATTTTTGTTATCCCGTCAGCGTTCCATCGCTCAGTTTCTAGATGAAAGTCATCCTAGTTTAGATAGAGATTTTATTAAACCCTAAACGCTATCCAAGGGTTTGACGTGGTATTTATAGATACTTCAAAAAAAGATTTTCAGGAGTATGGTCATAGACTTAAAGAATGCAATTTTTTTTTTAAACAACCACATGAAGGGAAACTCATTTCAAATCCATTCCAACAAACTTAATAAAAAATAAATAGAATTAGCTTGTACTCAAATGTGGAAAAAATTAAGAACTTTCTCTTTCAATTAAAAAGAAAAATGGGGGACAACATTGGTTGATCAAACCATATACATGGAATCCACAACTCAAAATGTATAACTTCCATTTCTCTATCAATTCCAAAAGTATTCTTTTGAGTACCTTTTTATGATGTTTTTTCCCAAATTATAAATCTCAAGAAGAGTCCATACATTCATGAGGTGAAGGGCATGGGAATGTTGTCATTTACAATATGTTCAAACCATATGTTAAAATACAGAAAAATGCAACCATATAAACTTATATTGAAACTCTCATGGATGATGCAGCTTAAATTTATTGAGGGTTCTTTGTGTAGACTCAAAGTTACTAGAATTCTTTTTTTTTTAAAACACTACACAAATTTAACAATAAATTAACATTCACATAACTTGAAATCATCAAAATTTGTCAAAAATTCAAATGTTTGGATCCAAATGCAATCACATTTTCATACACAAAAAAAAAAATAAACATTCTTGTATTTCAACAAAAATAAGGACAAAGCCTTTTTCTTCATATATCTTGGAAGAAGTACATAGTCATAAAAGAAACAAGAGCCACCTAATTTATACTCCATCCATTTCCCCTTGTTCTTCCCTTTTCTTCTTTTCCAATTCTATTTGGGCTCTTGCCACTCTTTCTTCCCTCTTCAAAAGAGTCAGGTCATGGTTCCACATCTTATTTTGGATCCACCACTTCTTGAACAATGACATGAACCTGATGTGTGCCTTCGGCCACGACATCTTTTCCTCCAACTTCTGTTCCAATCTTTTCACAGACGCTAACTTCATCTTCAACTTCTCTATTTCTGTAGTGGATGACAAATCTTCAACATCCACAGACAATGAATCCGATTGCAACAACCGGTCAATAGGATCTACATCCTTCATCTCCTTCAAGCGGTTCAATGTCGATCTTGCCTTTTCCACACCTCCTTTTTTAATGGCAAGGTTGTTTTCTTCCATCCTACATTTTCCCATTATTGTTTGAAGTTGTTCATCCATAACAGGATTGACATTTGAACTGGAACCTCCATCTTCTCCCTTATTGAACTTGAGGTAAAATTATTCCAGTTGTTCCATTTCTCTTTGTTGGGCTGCCAAACGAGTTTGTCCAACTTGAATTAGTTCTTTGAGGGTGCCCACATCCTCAACCTGAATCTCTTGTGCGCTTCGCTTCTCGATGATCTCACACTCCCTTTCTTTTTCTTCAAGATCCTTTAAAAGCATCTCCAACTCCACTTTATAGGATTCTTTCGTCCGCCGTTTATTGTCTTCTCCAAGTACACCTTGATGTTCTTGTTCCATTTCACGCAATCCTTCCATGGAAGGCAAATTCATCAAGGTCAAAGGAATCTCTTCTTCGGCTTCACTCTCCCCATCCAACCTATCTTCATTAATTTCTTGCAAGCGAGCTTGCACGTAATGGAACACTTCGTCATCTTCGGGACGACGGACCCCTATCGGTTCCATAGACATAAAAGGTTCTCCATCCGTTGGTGTGGTCCGTTGCATGTTGCCTTCTTCGGATACCACCAATGCTAAGTTTTCTTCCATTGATGTATCTTCCATCTTGTCCCTAGGTTCAGGCAATGGCTCTTCATCAGAGTCCGATTCTCCAATTGACGTTGACCAAACATAATCCTCATCTGCCACTCCTTCTATAATGTTCTTTTTGGGCCCTAGCCCATCCCGAGGATTATTTGAAGGACCCGCTTTTGGAATGTCTTTTGTATCTGGAAGCGTGACATTCTTGGATGTCTTGAAGGTCATCCAATCTACCGTTTTCCCCAATTGTAACTCTACATATACCATTTGGCATATGCCCATTGAGACTTCGCTCTGTGGAATTTTTCGCTTTCCGTATAATGCTCGGTACACTTCAATACATCTCTGGACAAATGCATCATCCTTGCAGTAATGAAGATTTGCTTGGTTTTGCTTCACATGGTGAATGTGTCGATGGTAAGGGAATAGCTTGTCGATATGGCACCAATCCACAAATAACTTGCAAGTCGTCAAGGTCCAATCGGAATTTACATGATGCCATCCCCGATATGCCTTAGCCGTTGGGTCAAGAAGGGCGCGTCATTGCCTACTATGGCGATCTCCTTTCTTCTTCGTCATCTTGTCGTGTCACTCTAGCGTAAAGAGAACTAGACTTTTGTTGATAATATAACCGAAGAAATGAATTCGTAAACGTGGAAGCCACAACACGTGTAGATGCCCAAACTTCCAACCCATGAACCGGCAGTCAAACGCTTTAAGGCGGATGAAAGGCGCAGTGCGACGAAGGAAGTGACAACTTGGGAATCCAGTATCCCCTTAAATACCCGAAGTCGCCTAGGGCGCGTGCGGGTCTTGGGCGACCGCGGGTCTGGGTCCCACTCTTCAGAAACTGCCATTGAAGAAAAATTAGAGTTTCTGGAAGGAGACCTCGGGTGTAGGGTGACCGTGGGTATAGGGGGGCGGTTGCATATAGGGTGACCACAGGTCTTTTCCTAGGCGACCTCGGGTAATGGGGCGACCACGGGTATAGGGGGTGGCTGCATATTGGGCGACCACAGGTCTTTTCCTAGGCGACCTCGGATAATGGGGCAACCGCGGGTACAGGGGCGGCTGCATATAGGGCGACCACAAGTCATTTCCTGGGCGACCGCGGGTACAGGGGGCGGCTGCATATAGGGCAACCACAGGTCATTTCTTGGGCGACCGCAGGTAATGGGGTGACCGCAAGTCTCAGATTCCAAAAGGTCTTCTCCAGTTCATGACGATCGGAGCGGCTGCGTATGGGGCGACCTCGAGTCAGGGGCGTCTGCGGGTCAGGGGCGCCAAAAAACATGAGTTTGAGTTTCCGCCCTAACAAATTGGAGGGAAGGTGTTCAAAGTTTTCAAGTTCCGCTCCCCCCTTTTCTGAGGATTAACTCTAGAAAATCCTAAGACAGAGGCATTCAATACTAAGTGATCAAAAGTTAATTAAGTAATAAAGAAAGAGAATTGGTTGACGAAGTGGAGATTTGGAAAAGCCCTTCTTCCTAACATTTTATTTCTTCTTCATCCATCCATGTGGTCATGTAAAATTCAACGTAACCATTTCTTACTTTAATTTTTGGAGGGAGTACATTAAGAGGAGACCTTTCTTTGTGGGGGGAAACGATGTACAAATAAAATATTGAAACTGTGGGATGCATGAAGAGAAATCTTTTTATCTACATCAAGAGTGGTTTTGAAAAATGGAGACTTGGGAAAGCTCTTCTCCTTGACATTTTCTTTTTCCGCATGCTCATGTAAAATTCAACATGACCATTTCCTATTTTAATTTTTAGAGGGAGTACATTAAAAGGAGACCTTCTCTTTGGGGGAATGAATAAATGATGTACAAAAAAAATACTAACACCGTGAGATGCATGAAGAAAAAATCTTTTGATCTCCATAAGAAGTGGTTTTTAAAAATGGAGACTTGGGGAAGCTCTTCTCCTTCACAATTTTTTTTCTTCGTGCTCATGTAAAATTCAACATGACCATTTCCTATTTTAATTTTTAGAGGGAGTACATTAAAAGGAGACCTTCTCTTTGGGGGAAATGAATAAATGATGTACAAAAAAAATACTAACACCATGAGATGCATGAAGAAAAAATCTTTTGATCTCCATAAGAAGTGGTTTTTAAAAATGGAGGCTTGGGGAAGCTCTTCTCCTTCACAATTTTTTTTTCTTCGTGCTCATGTAAAATTCAACATGACCATTTCCTATTTTTATTTTTAGAGGGAGTACATTTGGAGGAGACATTCCCTTTGGGGGGAAACGATGTACAAAAAAAATACTAACACCATGAGATGCATGAAGAGAAAATCTTTTGATCTCCATAGGAAGTGGTTTTTAAAAATGTAGACTTGGGGAAGCCCTTCTCCTCGTCATTTCATGACACCTTCAATGGTTTATATCTTACAAGTGCAAGGTTTAGAAGTTCAAACTTTTTTATGACATATAATGAAAAGCAAATCACATGTGTTTATCATTTTATCCACCCTAAAAAATAGAAGTACATTACTTTTGGGGTGGCATACATGGAGAAGGTCCATGGTTTTTCTATAGGGTTAGGGTATAGGGTTAGGGTTTAGGGTTTGGAAAACCCTCTTCAATTTATCTAATTAGTCTTACTATAATTCTGTATTTATAGACTGATTTTGTAGTATTAACTAGCTACCAACATTGAAGGACAGGTCAATTATAGTCCATGAAAGACGCAATTAAGTCTGACTTCATTAGTGTTGGAGATGGCTCACATCTTCTGCTACGTTGGTTTCTAGACTAGCATGACTTTAAGATAGAGGCGATTGCTGGTGGGGGGCGAGTTCAAGTCCTGGGCGACCGCGGGTGGGCGCTTGGTCTTCTGGCTTGGTGTTGTTGAGTCCAATTCGGTGGAATGGGGCGACTATGGGTGGGGGGCAAGTTCAGGTCCTGGGCGACCGCGGGTGGGGGTTGGATTTCTGGCTTGTTGTTGTTGAGCCCAATTTGATGGAATGGGGTGCGACTGCGGGTGGGGGGCGAGTTCAGGTCCTGGGCGACCACGGGTGGGGGCGACTTCAGGTCCTGGTGGTTTCAAGCCCAATTTGGTGGATTAGGGGGCGACCGCGGGTGGGGGCGTGGTCTTCTGTTTTGGTGGTTTCGAGCCCAATTTGGTGGATGGGGGGGGGGTGACCGTGGGTGGGGGGGCGACTTCAGGTCCTAGGCAACCGCGGGTTGGGGTGGCTTCAGGTCCTGGTGGTTGTGGAGCGCAGTTTGGTGGAATGGGGTGCGATTAAGGGTGGAGGGCAAGTTCAGGACCTGGTGGTTTCGAGCCCAATTTGGTGGATGGAGGGGCAACCGCGGCTTGGGGGCGACTTTAGGTCCTGGGCGACCGCGAGTGGGGGCACAGTCTTCTATTTTGGTGGTTTCCAACCTAATTTGGTGGATGGGGGGGAGCGACCGCGGGTGGGGGGCGACTTCAGGTCCTGGGCGACCGCGGATGGGGGTGACTTTAGGTCCTGGTGGTTTCGAGCCCAATTTCGTGGATTGGGGGGCGACCACGGGTGGGGGCGTGCCTTCCAATCCAAAGAAGTTTTAATAAGTATAACGAGTTCAACTTTTAACATCCAAGAACAAGTCACTTCATTAGGACCTTGGGGTCTTCAAGGCATCTTCGGGTGATGCATGGAAGGTATTGGCTTCTGGAAGTCATTGTTCTTGTGGAGGTCTTGGGTTTGATCCCCAATGAGATCAATTTGGTTTGGTTCTTGTAGCCAACCGACAAAAAAAAAAAAAGACGTCAAGCTAGTTCCCTGTGGTATGTGGGAGGGAAGGTGATTTGATTCTCAAGGTCTAGGGGATGGTCCATGAGAGTTATAAGAAATTAGTATTGAATTTCGGACGGAAATGTATGTGGTGCAACCTTGCACCTCATACATCTCCGTTCTAAATTCAATACTGACCGTCTCAACCCTCATAGTACATCTCCGAAATCTTGAGAATCAAATGATGTTTCCTGCTCACCTATCAGAGTGACCAAACTTGACGTTTTGTCTCTTTGGAGAGAGATTATTTTTTGTATACAAAAGTTGAAGTAAACCTTGGATAGCTTTTACAATAACATATAGAATGTCCTCCATAGAATACTTAGCCAAAGAAATCGTACACTGTATAAGGATTTGCATGTGACGGTTCTTCATCTTTAAACGATGGGGTGGCTAATTTTGAGTCCATAAATGATAGAAACTCTCTATATAGGATAGAAGAGCATTTCATCATCTTGTAAATTTTGTAGTGTAAGAAGGGGTGGTCCTCCTTGGAAAGTTTACTTCCGAAGACCGCATCTATAATTTGTAACTTAACAATTTACAACGTCTAAGAAGGATGATTTCGAAGGTGTCCCACTTGTCCATTTAGAAATTTCTTGTATCTTGAGGGTGACCAATTTTGAAGGATTGGCATGCAAAAAAAAGAAATGATAGCATTCAAACACCCTTGATGGTTTGAACAATGTCTTCATCAAGGATAACAATCTTTTGACTTGATGTACATATGCTTCATTTGTTGTTCATTTCAATGTGCTCTGCAACATGGATGTTTGCATTTATGACCTCTTCCACACCAAAAGGGTTTAGGGTTGTGTAAAAAAGCCAAATTCATGTTCACTGTAGAGCAAACTTGAAGAAATTAGAAAAAGACTTTGGACACTTCTAAAGTAACCTCTATAATATTATTATGCAATGGTAGAATGTACGTATTTCAAGTTCTCCCTTTTTGTTTTAATAGAAGTCAATCATGTCCTGTACTTTTATATTTTTGATTCCCTTTTTTCTGTTTTGGCCCATTCCTTTTTTTTCTTTGTGAACATTGTAGACATATATTTTGAACCATAAAGAAAGAACGCAAAATCTAATTCCACATTCTAGACCATATCATAGTGGTCTTATGATTTTATTTGAAAGCAAGCAAAATAGAAATGGGAAGTTGTAATGCCAATGCTTCTACCCCATATGAAGGTTTCTTTTACCTATTATTTAGGATGGTCCATCCTTTTTGGACCCGCGGTCGCCCAGGACCAGTGGTCGCCCCAACCCGCAGTCACCCCTCCCGCGGTCGCCTCCATACCCGCAGTTGCCCCATACCCACAGTCGCTCGTTTCAAATGCGCCAGACCCGCACGCGCCCCAAGGCGACCTCGGGTACTTAAGCGGTCGCCCAGACTCGCGGTCGCCATTCTTGGTCTTGCGCATTGGCTTTCATCCACCTTGAAGTGGCTGAATGCGTGCTCGTAGGCCAAGGTGATTTCAGAAGGGGAAGTTTTTGCCCATTTTTCTCTCCAAGTTCAAGTCAAGAACGCCTCATTTTTCAAAAGAGGACCATGTCTACTTCAAAGGAAGGAAGTAGTACAGGTCGGATATCGGCTTGGGACAAGGACCTTGATAATCCTGCAGCATTTGTTGTAGATATAACTACCAAGGAGGTAATTGGGGGTGTCGGACCATCCAAGACAAAGAAGTCCAAGACAGCATACGATAAGGACCCTACCTATCCTCTAGCACAATATACGACCTATGCGCATGAGGCTTGTCTCCAATGGTATGAGGAAAAAAGTGTACAATATTTGGAAACGAAATACTTGAAAAATAAAGAGGCAGGCATCCAATCCTTGAAGGATGAGTTGGAGGAATTTATTACAAGGAAATGCAAGGAATCTTCGGACTATGCAGATGTGGATGAAGTGTATTTCAACCAATGGCAAACGTGGATTGGCAATTGCCTATAAACTGGTATATTCAACACCAAGAAGTTGATGCTTGAGTTGCAACCTATAGTGCCTGGATTTGGAGAAACGGATAGGGCCCAGGAGTTCCGTGAGAAGATGGATTGGTGGCAAATTGCAGCAAAAAAATTGTCAAGGTCTGAAGCTAGGGGTATGGGGTGGCAGACGGATGCATTGAAGGTTGCATTTACGAGAGATAGTGGTTCATGTATCATGTGGGTCTACTCAGAGGCCAAGGTGGTCCCACTTACTGGATTTGACCGTCAAGGAGGATATGCAAAGGTGCGCAAGGTACACATTGAAGGGATGTCCACGATCCCAGCACATATACATTTTGCGGGGAAATTGTCAAAGCAAAGGAACAAACGCGATGCGAGGGTGGAACGGTCAGTGGAGGCTTTGGTATGCCCGTTGAATCATCCGGCCATTATTAAATTCCTAGCTGTTCATGACCAAACAATGGAAGCATACACTTTGTGGTGGAATGGTGGTAATTTCAAAGAGTTGCTTCATTTGAATGAGAAGGTGGTGCCGCATGCGGAATGGCATGAAATCAAGTTGGTCAAGCAACTTACAGGCCAACAACAAAAAGAAATTAGCCTCTTTCGAAGACACAAGGCGAAGTTGGCGTGGGCCCTGGTTTATGTGACAAGTCTCGTGCACAATGCAGGGGTGCTGCACAATGACTTGTCACCTGTGAACATATTGTTGCATTATCCCCCCTTCTCGGACGAAGAGATCAACATTGGGATTTGTGATTGGGGAATTGCAAGTCGTATTCAAGAAGGAGCTCCCTCGCATTTTGGATATGAAAAACAGGAGAACCTTGATGTTGAAAGGATGGGCCGTTGGTGGGCAGCTCCAGAGTTGTTCTATTTGTTTGGGCCAGAGGGTTCAGATACGAGTTTAGATGTGATGAAAGCGACCTACAAATATTCGATGAAGTCCGACTCTTATTCCATTGGAAAGTTGACCCAACGCATGAACATAGAACACATGGTTGAATACGACAAGGACTTATTTAGAAATCATGAGTCATCAAGGTACTTTGCCATGAAGTTACGTGAACTAGCTAATGCTGATGTTAGCAAAAGACCAACATGTGCGCAAGTGGTGGACCTCCACATGGGTAAACCATGGTTCATGAAACCACCCGAATTCGTCTTTCGGGACTCTGTCCTCTCATAGGATTTGATGTAATAGTTTTCTAGCGGGAATAGTAATGTTGGCCACCTTTTGTGCATCTCATTTTGGAAAAGCAATGCAAGTGTATAAACTATTTTTAATGTGAAGTGCATGTTTGGACCCAAAATATTGAGTATTGTACATACACATCACCTACTTGCATGCATTTGGGTTTGAATATGAATTCTTTGCATGGTTCATTTGGGGGTAAGGCAATCTAATTGTTAAGGCAATCTAATTTTACTATTCAGTGAAGGTATGTGCCATCGCGGTCGAGGGTTTGGGACCCGCGGTCACCCAGACCCGCATGCGCCCCCAGTTTGGGTTCCCCTCACCCGCGGTCGCACCAGACCCGTGGTCGCACCACCGTACCCACAGTCGCCCCCAGACCCGCAGTCGCCATCACCCACGGTCGCTGGCGGTGGTTTTGGACTTGCGGTCACCTTCCCAACCCGCACGCGCCCCATCCAGAGCCGCGCTCGCCCTGAGGCGACTGCGGGTACAAAATCAGACCCTAAACCCGCAGTCTCCCATCTTTCCCTTTTGCGCCTTGTCTTTTATCCACCTGGAAGTGGCTAATTGCAGGCTTGAGAAGGGAGGTGGGTGTTGTGAGGAGGATATTCTATGTCTCCTCATGTCACTTTCATCCATTGATTGTAAATCACGCTGAATTGTTTGAAACTTGATTGTGATTGTAAATGTTCATGTTGATGTATTTGTAAATGTGAATTACCACGAGATAATAGATTTTAAGTTTGGACAACCGCGGTTTTAGGCTTGGTATATTTGGCATAGTATCCGAGTAGAATTGATTGTATAGATTGAGCACTATGGAGAATGAGCCCCCACCATTGACGCCTGCCACAATCAAATGCCTTACACAACAAGAGATGAAGCTCATCCGCGACAAGGGTCAGAAACGGTCCGGTAAAATTCACAAGAAGCATGTGGCCATTTTGATCCATCCAAAGATTAAGCCATTTAAAGGTTGGAGAAATGAACCTAAGCCTTGGAGTTACAAAACTGTTTGCAAATACGTGGATTGGTGCCACATCAGCAAATTATTTCCCTTGTGTCAACACAAAGAACATCTAAAGCAAAACAAAGTAAATCTTGCATACTCGAAAGACGAGGGCTTCATACTTAGATGTTGTGAGGTGTGGAAGCACTTGTATTTGGAGGACTCAACTTACCGAAACGACAATTTCTGTTTCTTTCTTGTGAGAATGGTATATGCTGAATATGTGTTGAAGAAGGAGGTGGATTGGTCAACATTGAAGGAGGTCCCTATTGCGATCATTCCAGAGATTGCAAAAATTTTACCACCAGATGAACCTGTGGATGTAAAGAAGATGTTATCCAAGGTGAAGTGTGGGAAGTCATTTGTTCGCGATGAAAGCGTGGTTTGGTCAGAGGCTTCTAGCTCTAATCAACACATCCATGAATACGATGGACATTCTTTCCACAGCGATGAGGAGGAGGTTGCCATACAAGAATCTAGGCCGGCTGTGGATGTGGGAGTCGACCAAAGTGGACAATCAGCTCAAGAGCCCATCATAGTACAAGATACGGATGAAGAAGGCATGGATAATGGGGTGGCTAAGAGAGTGGACCCCGTTTTGCGAGAGGGTGACAGGAGTGGTGGAAGAAGCGATTCAGAAAATGAAGAGGCAATGTTGCTTGCCAAAATAGAAAGTGCAAAATTAGCATTGCATGCGAAGAACGAGCAATTGAAAACTTTGAAGGAGCAAGAAATGAATCCCACTTTCGTAGAGGTGTTGAAGCAACGGTTGAAGGCCATAACGAACATCATCGAAGAGAATGACAAGGGCTTCCATTCCTTCAAAAGAAATCGCGATTTTTATTTGAAGGAAATGAAGAGTGGGAAGGTGCATAAAATGGACCATTATTTGATATGGGAATCAAAACTCAAAACCCTTGTTCGCAAATGTCAGCAAGCATAGAATGAAAGGCCAAGCCTAGAACTTCAAATAATGGAGAAGAAGAAAGAATATTATGAGGCCGCCGTCCAACAGGTTCCAAAAGTAGAGCTTTTGGCTTCTTCCTCAACATATGGTAGTATTGCTGGAGAAGTAGCATCGCTTGAGAAGTTGGTGAAGTTCCATGAGCAAAGATTACCATTGATGGTATCGGAGTTGGAAGCTTTGAGGGCAGAAAGTCGTTTTTTTTTGGATTGGTATAAGTGGAATAGAGCTAGCATAGGGAAGTCTGATGCAGAATTACAACAAATGGGTCCGGAGCCCATTTTGAAGGACTACCTCAACACAAAATAAAATACCTAGGAATACAATGAGGATAAATACTTTCACCATGATTATTTTGTATTTTGCCTATCCTGGTGTTATAAAGAAATGCAATGTTTTGAGATAAAACAATGTATATGGTGTCTTGAAGCAATGTGTGTACTAGAATAGTTAAATTGGTGTGGGCACATTAGTGGTGTGCATGGAAGGGAGAAAATGCCACACCATTTTTGGATCTTACAACTTTTCTATATGGATGAATATATCTCTCTCATGTTTTGGGAGAAGGTGATGGTATGATGAATGGAATGGGATTCTTGCACATAATTACAATCAAATAGGAACATGGGATTGATGGGAAGTTCTTGATTCTTGACTGTAAAAGTTGACATAGTATTTTTACTATTTTGTGAGAATGTTGTCGTGAAATCTACAGTACAACTTGTATTAATGATTTTCATATGAATAGTGGAGAACGAAAAACCGATTATGCCCCAAATACCATATTAATCGAGGAAATTTATTGGGCTTATTTGTCTCGGGTGATTTACTGCATTGTTCCTCCTTGTATATAGGATTTTTTAGAATTCTAGCTTTAGTGTAATTTGAAGAAAATTACAATGGATATTGAGGAATTAGGTAGTTTTGATATGTAAAGTTGGCCTACTCATGTTTTTTATGAATCAAAATTTTGACCTCCAAAGATAGGGTGAACCATTTGAAGGTATGGTAATGTGAAGTCAACAAGTCAACATCCACGAAAAGGGGCATGTTGTATTTGAACCCCTTTTATTCCTTCTTTGGCCAAGTATCTTGAAAGCTTAGAGGAAAAGCTTCCTATAATTAGAACCTCACGATTTTAAAGAATATGAAAGGAAATATCCAATTGGACAATGATGCTCCACTCTAGTGAGTAGTGACCTAGTTTTCTTCTCAATGCAAGTGAAATTAATTTGAAAAGTTAAACTTTAAGAGCTTTGTTGATTTGATTCATACAAACTATTTTGGGAAGAATTGGAAAAGATCATTCTCGATATGATTTCAAAAATTGGTGCTTTGGTAGAGAGGAAAAAAAGGTAGTATTAAATAAAAATCAATGCCATATGGAATTGCCGTACATAGGTATGCTAGGAAGTTGTAGAAGTGGAATGAAAGAAGCAAACCCTAAACCATTCCATCGTACTTGCCAAAACAACTAGAAACATAGTGTAACTAAAACCTAACCCTTACTTGTCATCTATTATGATGGGAGGTAAGGCTAAATTGCATGATTCCTACGAATGTCTAGTCAATTACATTTGGGTTGTTTTGAGAGGCACTTCCTTCACCTTCTTCGTAGGTCGATGCTTCCCCAACCCCTAGCTTTTGCTTTGCACAGGTTCGTGAAGCTGGTCCGTCTGCCTTCAAAATTGATTGCAACATGTTGGAGTCCTGTAGAGCTTGGAGGGTCCTTGTTGTTTGCGGAGAATGTGCTTCCAACAAGTAGTCAAGTGCTTGACTTTGGTAATATGGTCCGTACGTAGAGTCCAGGTAAGCCATACTAGTCAAGTCTTCTAGGGAGGCACTATCATCTTGATTAGCCACCCTTTCTCCTTCTAAATTCCAACGGTGTCGTTGCGGATGAGGACCCCACTTGAAGGTTGAGGAGGTCTTGTCCCAATATCCACCAAGGCATTGGAAGAAGAATGCCCTCCTCCCTTCGTTTTGTGGCCCCTTTCCCATGAGCCTTGGTGCAACTCTGGCAATTTTGTCTGGGTCTGTTTCCCAATTCAATTGCGAGCTAGCAGGTCCATTTTCTTGATCATGTTGTCCTTCTCACCAACTCCAAACCAAATCTCGGCCCCACAAGGTTGTGTCAGCCGTAGTATCACGTGTGTGTTCCCAAGAAGGAGGCATGTAGGTTGTCAAGTTGAACATGGTATATAGGCGATCATGGAATGGTGCTGAACAAATCACACAACGTCGTCTAATCAAGCATTGTGTGATGAGACATTGGGGGTGGTATACGTGTGCACAAGATCCTAGTGCCCAACCCCCTTCGGGGCCAAATTGTTCAAGACATATGGGGCATTTGGTATTGTTGCGCCCCTTAGTGACACTTACCACCTTAAGCTCACTTTCCAAACACTTAGCACCTTAGTGCCACTAAGGTTCACGCTCTCCTAACAGTGCACATGCCACGCACCCACAATGTTAGGTTCCAACCCAAGTCACGGGGTTCCCCATTCCTCCGTGACTCCCAATCCTTTCCTTCCAATACTCAACTCCCACAAGACACCGGGCATGTCATTTGATGACATGGGGCGGAACTTCCATTGATGTCCAAGCACTCGGTGAGGCACTACTCCCACCGGTGCTAACCGCCCTTGAATGGGACCCAACTCCCCACTAGGCCCGACCCAACTCCCCACTAGGCCCAACCCAACTCATTTCGGGACTCACTAATCGGGACTCACCCAACGGGACTCACACCATGGCCTAGTGTAGAGTGGGACACCACCCAACCGGTATCAAGGAGTGCACAAGCACTCCATGGTAACACACAAGTGGTGGTGAGGCTCCAACACAAACCTCACCACCCGGGGCCACTTAGGCTCACCATGGCACCATCCGGAAGTGAGGAGGGAGACCACCCCTCCTCATAGTACTCTCTGCGGGATTCGTCAGCCCCCCCCATACTAGAGGTCACTGGGAACCCCCAAGATGCACCCCATCTTGGAAGACCACCCATTTCTCCCGATTCGCACTACTTTGGGACTCCCGAACTTCCACCCGGCATAACTTTGCGGTCCGGGATCCAAATCGCACATGCGACCCCATTTTCGACATCTACGCGACGCGTAGATGCCGATGGACTACTCACTTGCTCCATTCGGACAAGTAATCGCAAAGATATCGCCCTCCAAAGATTCGGGACACTCCCGCCGCGGCCAGGGCACTCCCGGCGCGTCTGAGACACCCCCAACTTTGAACGCCCATAACTTTTGACTCGCAAGTCCAAATCACGCGTTCTTTGGACGGCTGGAAGCGTCTTCTCAAGACCTTTCCAAGCATGTATCACACGCCCCCAAATTCGTCTAGATCATTGCTCTGATCGCTCGGGACTCCTAGTCCCCCTCACCTCATCTCTTGCAAGGCTTGGGGAGTCACCCCCAATGTCCCCCTTGCTCACCAAGGTGGCACGGGCACGCCTTGTGATGAGGGTCGTGACAGGTATGGTCCAAAACAAAAGGTGCAGGCTTAGGCTACAATAGCATTCGTTTCTTCTCTTCTATGTGGCTAGACATTTGGTTTTCGTGGTCCCAACCATTTTTGCTCCAATCTATGACCTCCTTTTGTGGCAATTCCACCATGCACATATTATTGGGAAACATGTCCTCCAACAATGCCCATGACGTCAGTCCATTCTCACGTTTAGGAGCATTTGCAACAAAGTTTCTAGAAACTTTCTCTAGCTCCTTCGCAACTTGTTGGGATCTATCCACGGAGAGAATGCAGGCGACCTTCCAATGGTAGTATGTGGTAGTCAACTCAGCCAACTTTCTTCAAAGCATCTTATTTTCTTCTTGAAGTCCATGGTCTTTCTCCAATTGAATAATTGATGGAACCACAAGAAACGAAAGAGAGTCTTGGGTCCCATTAAGGTCAATTGTGTCATTGGTAGTATATCTTGTGACAATAGTAGGAAGTGTATTTGGAATGATGGGGGAGCGTCTAGTGCGCTTGGCAAGAGGAGAACACTAAAGGATATGGTTGGTAAGGTCCCCTACAACCTTGTCCACATTTTGGAGGTTCTGCTCAACAAAGGTGTCATCCATATCTGACAAAGTGAAAGTGTCAGGGTCTTTCTCACGGAGGCGTTGCAGTTTTGTAGTTTGTTGAGAGATGAGTGTACTTTTTTGTTCACACTTACATTGCAATTTCCTCATTTCATTCTGTAGTGAAGAAATTTCAACATCTTTGGTCTTCAGGAGGTCTAGAGCTTTTGCCAAAGTCATAATGTCGTGGCTTGAGCCCATTATTGATGGAGAAATGGGAACACGGTTAGTTTCTTCCATAGCCGTGTCCTCATCGGGCCCAAAGTCGAAGACGTCATTTGTGCGCTATGTTGGCAGTGATGGGTCAGGAACTATAGTTGGAATCGATGCGGGTCCCACTCGTGTTGTTGAACGCCGTACTCTAGATGGTTGCCTTGGTCGTTGTCCCGTGGATGTCGCGGGTCCTTCTACAACTTCATTTTGAACCTCATTGGGGCAAACAGATTGCTCCACGATTCGTATGACCCTATGGACGCGCGTACCATCAGAGTCATCATCTTCTTCAGACTCCTTAGTGTCAACCTCAGTGGCAGGGGTTTGCGTTTTGTATGCACTTCGAATAGGACCGAGTCCCCCCTCAGGAAAGGCTAGAACTCCTTTTGGGATGAAACCACTCTCTGGACGAGTGACATACTTACTTCCCTTCATTGTGCTCCAATCAACCTCTTTGCTGAGAGCGACCTCAACATATGCTCCTCTAGCAAGGAAGAGGGGGACCTCGTTCCTATCTACAAAGGCGGTTTTGTAGAAGACTTGCTACAATTCAATGCATCTTTGAAGGAATGTTGGATTCTCACAGTACTTCAAGTTGGCCTTATTGGTGTGCCGATTATAATGATGACGCCATAAAGGAAAGAACTTGCCAATGTGGCACCACTCGATGTAGTCTTCGCAGGTTTGTATTGTCCAAGGCTCTGGTTCTTCATTCCAACCCTTAAAAGCAAGGTGGGCTTCACTATTGAGCACGTGCAATTGCTTCCAATGAATAGTGCCCCTACGCTTGCGATGTTTGTCTTTGGCAGCCTTTCGTAATGCCCCGACGGTCTGTGCAGTAGCGGAGATAGGCAATGCCCTAGCATTGTTAACTCCAGTGGCCATCAATGATTGTCGTGTCTAAGGCTCAAAAAACTCGTTTGGGAGTTTAGGTGGTCCACAACTAGTAAGGTAAGAAGGGTGGATGAATGTAATAAATAGTAAATAGTCAAGGTTCACGCATGTAGCCACTAAAGGATACAAGACAAGAAGCCTCAATGAAAGGTGCCCAAAAGGTCTTGGGCAAGTGGATAAATAGGTGGGGCGAGCGCGGGTGAGAGTTGGTCATGGGGCGCGTGCAGGTGGGTGACCACCGGTTGAACCCACGGTCTCTAGAAGGCGCGCACGGATCTCAGGGAGCGACTACGGGTCTGGTAGGGCGCATTTGGGTCCGAGGAGGCGACTACTGGTCCAGGGGCGCGTGCGGATCCTGGGAGGGGCGACTTCGGGTACAAGGGCGCGTGTGGGTTTTTTGGAGGGCGACTGCAGGTCTTTGGGGGCGCGTGTGGGTCGCTTGGGAGGTGGCTGCGGGTCTTTGGGGGCGACCGCGGGTAATTGTGGGGCGTTACTTCTCTTTGGGTTCTCACTTCGTGTCTTTGCTTCGTAGCTTGCCACGTACTCGACACCCATGGTCGCCCACTAGCCTGAACCCGAAGTCGCCCTACCTGTGGTCGCCCACACCCACATGCGCCCCTTTAGGATGCTACGTGGAAGACACGTGTCTGCCACATGGCATCCATGTGGCCTCACGGGCAGGGTGAAATTTTTTTTAAAAGTCAAAGGTAAGTTTGACTCTATTAGACGAACAAGAGGGTCTACTTGACGTGCTGGACATCGTGTTCGTCGAGTTGTCGAACTGTTCGCCGGAACAGCCATGCACAGGCAGAATGGTCCGAAGGACTCATTCCTTTTGGACGTTCTTGTTCCTTGGTTTATACATGTGCACGACGCACGAGATCAAGGGCTCAAATCGTTCAGGGGAAATAGTAAGGGGAAAATGGGGCGGAAAATGCTTTGCGACGAACGGAATTGTCACAACGTGTAATTTTCGATTTTTTTGGTTTACCTAGTCAAGCTAACCGCAAAATACATATAGGTATCTGGAATTAGCTAAGGAACCATCTAGATGTGAATAAGAAGCAGAAAATGAGATAGTGGAAAGATCTACTCAATCGAGGTCCCAAAGAGTGGATGGGTAGGAGCGGATATTTGACCGGACAGGGATGGACCGGATACCTTAGACGAACCGGATCCGGAATGAGTCAGGATGAGGTGGCAGGGAGTCCAACGGCTATAAAAGAACTGGAGCTACCTAGATCAAACTCTTTCTCATTTTCGTTTGCCCAGCGCTGTTTGTGCTCTATGTTTGCCTCTGTGCCTGTCAATTAGTTTCCCGTGATTGTCTTTTGTGCTAGTGTCCGTTGCGAGACTTGTGGTCCTTGAGCGTTCGAGCTTTAATTACCGGTTGAGATCGGGGAGCGAAAGCGAGAACGAGGCGTGCGGCTAGGAGAGATAGCAAGGGAGTATCAGAAAGGGTCCTGAGCACACCAATCCGTGTCCATGCCGCAGCTTAGGAGGAGTAGAGGCGGACAGGCCAGCTCCAGTATACCCCCAACAAAGGTGAAGCTCTGGAAGGTAATTCCGGTTGTTCCCTCCACCAAACCAGCCAAATCCCAACTCATGGAAGATTTAACTTCCATGGGTTGCCTAGGGTTTGTGGATAAACCCTAGGGCTTTAAAGAAGAGTCCATAGTTAGAGAACTCTTGGGCAAGCTGTCCAATGAGTTTGACAACACTTAGAGAGCCGTTCCACATCTGTGGACGGAAGACATGTAGAGAATAGCCTATAGTTTCCGCGTAGGAGGGCTAGGAATGGCAAGCCGAAAGGATGAGTTCTGCCGTGGGAAGTTCGGGGGAGCGGTCAACCCGAAAGACAGATACGCGGTGGATGACTGCATCAATGAGCGGCAGCGCCGACTGCTGAAGTTCTTAGTTCCGGTCCTTCATCCGGAAAAACCGACGAGGGTGACTATCTCCTTCGCCAACACTATTTTCGGCTCTCTGAGAGGAGACTGGAAAGTTGACTGGGCTCGGATCATTTCCGAGCTAGTCACCCAACTCGTAGGAAGAGTGGGGAAGGGTAGGGCCACTTCGGTGTGCCCCTATCTCATGCACCTCTATCATTCTCACCAGCTCCTGAACGCACCAGAGGAGAAGAGGTGGAAGGCTCAAGAAACTCTCCTAAAATACAGAGAATCGGAAATGGATGAGGAGATGGAATCTGGTTCCGATCCCGAGGAGAATAGTGAGTCAGAGGAAGAGGAGGCGCTAATGCCGACCATCAAACGGCAGAAGACCACCTCTCCCAACAAGAGGGGTACGCCGCCCGCTCGCGACACCCCGGCCCCAGAGGAGAAGCCGGAGGTCAAGAAGACGGTGTCAGAAGAATCGGATCCCAAAGATCCGTTCAGATCGCTCGTAAAAACCTTATGCGACATACGAGTGGATTGGGAGATAAAAATGAAGATGTTGATAGCAATTGGGAGGATGGTGGGAGCAGCACCCGACTGGGAGCTATCGGAAAAGGTGGCGGGCTGTATTTCTAATCCGATCGAGTCTTGGAAGCAGGAAGTAGAGATCCGCCAGTTACAAGAGGAGGTGGATCGGATGAAGACGGAGATCCTGGTGCACAAGGAGAATTTCGCAGCCACCAAGTCTATTGTAGAGGATGCTCAGCAGATGATGGAGCAAGTGAAGGCCACGTTTGGGGAGACCGGAACGGCCCTCACCAAAGCCAAGTTGTTTGACGAGTGGGTGCACGAGGAGAAGAAGCTATCCGGTTCCCGGATGGTACGGATCCTCAACGACTTTGCCGAGCAGGTAGAAGCGGCAATGAAGGAGGCACGGAAGGCAGCGGACCGGATGGAGGAGAGTACCCAGATACTATCGAGAGCAACTTGCTCTCGCGGTATTCGACTCTCGGATATCTCCCTCCCGGATTTGTTCCCAAAAGTGACAACAGGAGAGGGGAAGGATACGACCCCCAAGTCCAAGAGAACGACCCAAGCCGGCACGCCTGGAACCGCCATCGACTTGGACTCACCACCCGCGTCCACAGAAGGCAATCCGGTTCCTCGACCTCAGGAGATCGAGAGGAGTCGGAACCTAAACGAGGTTTTTGAGCAAATGGACCCGGTAAATGGAATGATCCTAGTTACTGTTGGAACGGACGAGTACACTTGTAACCACCTAGCTTCGCACGGGTAGGAGCTGGCATTGAGGTTGTTGTAGTAAGAACGAATCGTACGGGGGATCTCTGTGTGACTTGCATTTCGGATTGCTGTCCGGATTGCTGTGAGGGATCAAACCGGATTCGAGTTAGTTAGGAAAGGAGGAGAGAAAACAGTGGGTCTTCAACCACTATAATCCGCAGAAGGAGTGGTGGGCCTACCACTCAGAAACCTACGCGGCGAACCCTCTGATGGTCCAACAGAGGCAAAACTAAACCGGAAAAGCGTTGAGGAGATACGGGAACTAGTCGGAGTGGATTGGTTCGAAGCAATGTCAGGACCGGAATTGTTTAGGTCCTGAAGATTGGGAGAAGTGTGTTAACCGGAGGATTGAAAGATCGAATGGGAAGTAATCCGATCTGGATCCTCTTGGTGGTTGGTTGTTTCTGGTTTTAGATCTAGGACCGGAAAGGAAGTTTTAGAGGGTGAGAGTGCTTACTCGCCCAAACCAAGTAAAGACTTCATAGAATCTCGTGGGTTCGATCTTTATAATCACTTCGTTATGCTCTAGAGTGATTTTTGTGAGCATAATAGGGAATTTACTTATCCTGTGCTGCGACAGGAGTCGTCGAGAGTATAATAGGATTATGGAAGTGGTCAGAGTGTCCTTGACTTTGAAATAGGATACTTCTGTTTCCATAGATTAGGTCCATTTGAGCTACTAGAAAGTTAGGTCGGGATATTTCATTCTTCGTGCATTTTAGGTCGGATCGACCTTATTTGTATATAGTCATTAAGCGCGTTCGTTTCAAGTTTGTCCAATCCAATTTCTGTAATAAATGTTGACTTCATGCTTGTCAATGGTAAACTCAATGTTGTCGTTCAGGTTGCTTCGACTTGATGTGTTTGTCTATGTTTATTGGATAAGTCCACTACATGCTACTCATTTGAATTACTAGTTGTGAATCCCTCTGGACTTCTTATGTGGAGAAACTCTAAGCGCCACTTGATAGCAGAGTTTCGACAACGCGCCATCTCCATTCCCAGATGCCAGTCTTCCATGTGCGGCATCAATGGACTCCGTCCTGGACTACAGCCAGAATACTATTCTCAGCACAGGGAACTTCCTGTG
The DNA here is from genome assembly GCA_963920665.1 of Straminergon stramineum. Taxonomy (NCBI): domain Eukaryota; kingdom Viridiplantae; phylum Streptophyta; class Bryopsida; order Hypnales; family Calliergonaceae; genus Straminergon; species Straminergon stramineum. The sequence goes on from OY987272.1 coordinate 19,351,337, forward strand.
CTCAGCGGCCACTACCAATTTGACAATGGACTTCTCAATCGGGCCAATAGAAGACAGGGTCGTAGACAGTCCGCCTAATGGAGTTCCTCATCTGCTAAAATCATGCTCACCTTCTCCTTTGAAATCCAGAGATCCTATGGCTTCCAAAATGTCGCCATCTGCCTCGGAGAGAATGCCACAAAGAAAATTGTATGAAGATGTGGGAAGTCTGAATTCCACAATGGAGACAAAGAATCCCCTACCAATGGAAGCATGCAAATAAGTTCTCCATGTCCGATCTCATGGGCCTCCTATTCCTTGTCCGCGAGCACAATGTCTAGGTGTACGGAAGACCAAGACGCACGATGGAGTGCCACCCAATAGATATGCTTCACCAATTTTCAACGCTTGGGATTGAAAGATCTTACGACTCCAACGGCTTCAAGGGCTAAGGGAATATAAGAAGAATGATAACGGATACAGTCGTGGACCCGAAATTATGAAGGCCATGGAACTACTGAAGAGTAAATCAGACATAGAGATGTTGTTCATATTTTAGATACAGAGTCTATACATACATGTAAGCATTGTGCAGATATGCAGTTACTTACAACTCAATGATGGGGTGAATCATACTCACGGTAGTTATAGGCATTGTCACGATCCTTTTGTGAATAGGAATTTAAAATCCGTATAGGAGTTCTATATGACAATCAAATGTGATTATACATACAAGAGTTTATAAAAATAGAGTCACCTTCTGCCACATTCTTTAGTACTCTTCCATGAGATTAGAGGGGTCTTGCGTGAATTTGTGTGTCAAAACTAGTGCTCCATACCTCTCATTTCATTGGAAATATCTCATTTTAATGAATATTGTGTTTGGATAGACTAGTGGAAACCATCATCAAGGCATCCCTCATCCAGGACAGGTTAATCAAGGATGGGCATTTAACTGGATCAACATTAGTGAGGATCTTAGTTGATTTCTTAGCCCGGATGGATATAGTGCTAAAAGAGATGTGCCAATTGTTGGGGCGCATTGATCCAGATCAAGTCATGGACTTCACATAGTTTCCGAAACTTCCCTTCATTATAGGAACTCCAATTAAGCAGACTCCAAGGATTTCACCATAGCCATGATCGAGAAGGGCTCAAGGAGGCCCTTCGTCAATCTACGGAGCCCTTCTTGAATCAAATACAGAAGGCTATATAAAAAAGTGGGAAGATAGTACTTGATCCACTAGGGCAGCCAAGTATAGCAAGAGATGTGATGGCCTTGGAAGTTTCCACCTCACCGACTCTCTCAACCATGCAGCTCATTATGAAGGACACTTTCCAAACACCCGGATTACTAGTTCGGAGTAATTTGATTGACCGGATGGGAGGCATGACGAATCCGGCCCGAACCCATCCGAAAAGCTTCGAATACATGCAACAGCCCCAACCTAGGAAGGAGAGACTATTGTGTTGGATGAGACGTCTTCAGTAGAGGAGGAGGAAGTGAAGGAGATCCATTGTATTGAGAAGTCCAAGGAAGAGGATTACCAAACTGGGACAGAAACGGAGTCGAAGGAAGAGGAAGATTCGCTGTCAGAGATCGAAAGATTCAGACCCAAGCAACGGTGAAGACAACTCCAATGAAGATGACTCTAGCTAGGGCACCAACAAACGAAGGTGGGAGTAGTTCAAAAAGGTGCGGAAGGCAAAATAGTTAGGTTTTAGTTAATTAGGATTTGAATTTCAAGTTTGAATCAGGCTTCCAAGTGTGGGTCTGAGTTCCAAATTTTTAAAATCCACCTACTTTTCGGGGTTTTCGGGAGGTTTGTGGTTGGTCGCCTGGATTTTCAGGTGAATTTTTGCCTTTGGATTTTGAGTTTTAAAGGGTGGGAGGTCTAGTGCCCTCACATTCCATTCTAGCGCTTATAGTTGTTATTTTGTTCTCCTTTCATTACTTTGAGCCACCAAGTGGATATTCAAGAATTGATCTGTATATATCTAGCTTTGTTGTTTCTACTTGTGAGAGCGTTAAAGTGTAAGAGGGAGAGAGGAAATGAGGAATCCGAATCTTGGGTGACTAGATCCGATTTGGAGGGAACATTTGTGACATAGTTTAGGCTTGTGGATACGGTCTGTCGCATGGTGTCTTTAAAACACTGGAATGGAAATTAGGCAAGGAGTGGTGTGGGTGCGAGTTCGGAATACCAAAGAGGGTTCCATGCGGAGATAGGCAACCGCTAGCAGAAATATCCCCACTCCACTCTCTAGAAGGTTTGCCAACCCTAGGATCAGTCTAGTAAATGACTAACAATCCCCCATTAGTTTCGGTCGTTGTTGATCTATCGTTGTAGTAGAAAAGACTAGTTACAACCCTGAGTGACCTGCCTTTCAAATTGGCCACCCGGGAAGTTGTGAGGGTACTTCCTTGCCTAATCTATTACAACACATGGTTATGGGACTTTTGTGTAGTTAGAAAGAGAAGAGAGTGTGAGGAATATGAGTAGTGAATCCCTATTGTCATACGCGTAGTGGAGCGTAAATACCATTACAACACCAAAATGTCGTAAAATGATTCGAAATATCGTCTTCGGGGATTCTAGACTATTGTTGCAAGCTAAGATTATCCGTATTACCAACTTAAGCTTCACCTCTTTTCTTTCTTTTTCGGATCCACTCCTTTCCAGAATCCGGATCCGTCACTTCTCACACACACACTGGTTTTTGGTGCCTCTGTTTTCTCCTTAGAGGGTCTACCTTTGATCTTGTAGAGGGGTAAGGACTCACCATTCATATTCCTCACACTCTCTTCTCTCTCTACACTACACAAAACACACTTAGACTAAATGTTGCACTAGATCAAACCAAGAAACACTCTCACAACTTCTCGAATGGCCAATTCGGAAGGCAGGTCATTCAAAGCCGTAACAAGTCCCATCCACTACAACGACAGATCAACAAAAACCGGAACCGATGGGGGATAGTGAGTCATTCACTAGACTGATCTTAGGGTTTGGCAGACCTTCCGAGGAGAATAGGATGGGGTTTTTTTCCGTTGGCGATTGCTTATCTCCGCATGGAACCCTCCCTAGTATTCCAAACTCGCACCGACGCCACTCCTTGACGGATTTCCGTTCCAGTGTTTTAAAGGCACCGCACGCAATACGATATTCACAAGTCTAAAGTACGTCACAAACATTCCCTCCCAAATTAGATCTAGTCACCTCAGATCCGGATTCCTCCTTTCCTCCTCCTCTTTCTTACACTTCAACACTCTCACAAACAAACACAAGAAAGCTGGATATACAACAGATCAATTCCTAAATGTCCACTTGGTGGTTTAGATTAAAGAAAAGATGACAAGATAACAACTATACGCACTAGGATGGAATGAGAGGGCAACAACCCTATTCCTCACTTAGAAACCCCAAAAGCCAAAGCCAAAGCGCCAAAATGCCACTCGGAAATCTAGGCGACCAATCATAGACTTCCCGAGAAACCTAGAAAGTTAGATCCTAAAAATCCGGAACCTAGGCCCATGCTTGGAAACTTGGATTAGATTCAAAATTCAAATCCTAACTAACTAAATTCTAACTACTTCGCCTTTCGCGCCTTTTTCTGACTACTCTCACCTTCACTTGCTGGTGCCCAGATGGATGCCCTCAGAGTTCCTTTCGGAGTTGCTTTCATTGCTGCCCGGGTCAATTCCGGATCCATTTTCGGACTCTGTTTTAGTCAATTCTGGATTCCATTTCGGATTCTAGGTCAATTCCGGATTACAGATCAAATCCAGATTCAAGATCCATTTCGAATTCTACTTCAATTCTGGATTCTAATCCGGATTCCACTTTAATTCCACATTCCCAGTCAATTCCGGATTCTAAATACTAATCCGGATTCCACTTCAATTCTGGCTTACGATTCTAGAGTCCAGGTCAATTCCGGATCACTCCCAGATTAGACTTTGGTCCGGTTACAAACTACCTGGTTTGCCTTTTGAGCCTAACTACAATAATAAAACTAAGCAGATTCTACTTCTATTTGCCTAACCAAGAAAATGAAGAATTCAACACTAGAATAGTTTTATTTTACACTAAATCAATGCATTCCGAGTTTCCGTCTTGCGACACCTACCCCTCTACAAGATCAAAGATGGACCCTTTGAGGGTAAAACAAAGGAATAGAAAACCATTGTGTGAAAAAGGATGGAACCAGATTCCGGAAAAGAGTGGATCCAGATTGGATTTCGGAAAGATAGAGATCCGGAAGAGAAAAAGCAAGTGGAAGGATTTGTTAAGTTGATAATACAGATAATCTTGGCTTGTGGCAACATACTAGAATCCCCTGGGATGATATTTCAAGTCATTTTATGATGTTTTGGTGTTCTAAGGATACTTACGCTCCTACGTGCACATGACAACTAGTGTAGTAGGAATGTTAGATTTGTAGTATATAATTTGAATACATAGAAAAAAAGTCTTTGATTTTTTAATATAGATAGTTCAAAACAACATAATATTTACAACATTTATATGCAGGAAATGGCCCAATACATCACATGAATGTGAACTGTCGCAAGCCGTAATCTTAGAAGTCACCATGTTAGTATTTAAGAGTGTATAATTATATAGAATTTTTCAAAGTTTTTAATAGGCAAACAGGATTAGAACCCTCTTAGCCTAAACAACTCATTAAGGCTAAGAAGATACTCTAGGTAATCCGTAATGGGATCCAAGACGGATCCAGAACCCAAAAACCCAGATAGCGACAGCCTACAGACTAGACTTCCGGTCTAGAAAATAGGGACCCGTTATAGGTAAACAGTCCTCTTTAGGAACAATCGGTAAGTTGACGAGTACTTAACCCCACCACTCTCATTTGTTCTTCCTCTTTCTTCCACAACTGTTTTGTGCACGTGTAGTTGAGTGAAAGAGTGGTGAGTTAGTGATCGGGTGAGGAACTACTGCGTGTGCAGATTTCAGAGTAGTTTGCAATAATGGAGGGAGATATCTGGAAACCTTTGGTCACGGGGCGGATGGTTTGTCCAACCATTCCGGAAAGGTTGAGAGAGAGATCACAGCTAGAGGACGATCTCAATGAGATAGGGTGTGTCGGTCTATTCATGCGGCTATGGACTGTAAAGAACAACCGGATGATCCAGGAGCTAATTGTAGGTGCTTCAAACCAGTACGAGTTGACAATGAGAGGGAGGCCTGCAACCTAGACTGACGAAGTCTAGACTAAGGTTTACGGATTCCCCCCAAAAGGATCCGATTTAGCTTCTCGGACAGACAAGTTTATAGTCGAGAAGTTTAGGAACGCGGCCCATTCTAAGAAAGGGTATATGATTAGTGACTGCCTAGATGTAAGGCAGAGGCATGTCTTAGAGTTCCTGATCCCCATCCTCTATCCAGAAAAGCCTACCTGGATTAAGGTTACGATAGCAAACACCATCTTTGGTGCTATGGAGGGTAGGCCAGTAAATTGGGGCAAGGTAATTGGGTCAGTGGTCTCCAAGCTTGCTGCCAACGTAGGGAAAGCAAAAACCAGTCCCATAGGTCCGTATCTATTCAACCTCTACCACTACGTAGAGCTTCTAAGTGATGCGAAAATGGTAGAATACAATACCGGATCGACCATCCTCCAATACGGCCTCACAGAAGAAGTGATAGCAAAGCAGCCATTGGTAGAGGAGGAAGAGGATCTGGAAGAGGAGGAACAACTCTTGGAGCGCAGGCAACGGAAGTCCACCGATCCGACGTCTCGGGGGAAACTTCCGAGGAAGAAGAAGGTAGCATATCCAAATTCTTCAAGACTGGGTTCAATTGGGTACTACAAGCGCAAGAGTACCACAAGAACCTGGTGGATCTGCTAAGGAGGATTAGCCAGGAGTTGAAGACGGAGCCGGAAGACATCCTCGACGTCTTGAAGAAACTTCCGAATCCGGAAGTACTAGAGAAGAAAGACAAGCAGATTGAAGGCCCGGAGAAGGAAAAGGTAGACCTTCAAGCAAGACTGAGCTGGGCTCAAGGGGAGATGGCTACAACAAAGCAAAAGGAGAAGGAAGCCCTACAGCTGGTGAAGAACTTATCCGGGTTGGTGGACAAGCCAGCCGACCTTGTGATGAAGGTGGCTCTAGTGCAGAACAAGTTGGCAGAGGAAGGGCACCTCACCGGATCCAAGGTGATCTGAATACTGGTGGACTTGTCCTCGCGGATAGAGACTACGCTGAAGGAGATGAGGTAGCTACTTGGGCGGATCGACCTTGACCATGTAATGGACTTCTCCAACTATACGGAGATCCATTTCGACACGGAAACTCTAGTCAAGCTGACATCCTCGATGCTGCTTTCATCGAAATCAGAAGCCTCGCGGGAAACTCTCTAGCATTCAATGGAACCCTTCCCACATAGCTGGAAAAGACAATCCAGGGGAGCGTGAAGACAGCGCACGTGCCACGTACGCAACCAAAAGCAACACAGGAATTAGCACTACCAGAGATTGTAGTCTCGCCGCCAATTCCGGTATTCCATCTTCCAGTGAAGGAGCCATCTCAAACACCTCGCACCCAAACCCAAGGTGAATTGATAGAGCGGATTAGAGGACTGTTGAATCTGGCCCGGACCCATCCGGAAGAATTTGAGCACATGCTACAGGAGCAACAACCAAGGAAGGAGATAAAGCCCATCGTATTGGATGAGACGTCTCCAGGCGAGGAAGATGAGAGGGAGATAACTCAGATTGAGAAATCTGAGGAGGAAGAGGATCGGACCGGATTGGAAGACGAAGAGGAGGAAGAAGGGGAATACTCTCCTCCGGAAATCCGGAAGATCCAGACCCGGGCGGCATTACGGATGACACCGATGAAAGCAACACCAAAAGTGACTCTAAGGTCATCCACGCGAGCACCAGCAAGTCAAGGCGGGAGCAGCCAGAAGAAAGTGCGGAAGGCGAAGTAGTTAGGATTTTTTTTAGGCAATTAGGATTTAAATTTCGAATCGGATCCGGATTTTCCAAGTGTAGGACCGAGTTTCGGATTTGTAGGATCTGACTTTTCCGGGGGTTTCAGGAAGTCTGTGAGTGGTCACCTAGATTTCCAGGTGGCTTTTTGGCCTTTTTAGCTTTGGTTGTTTTGAGTTTTTAAGTGTGAAGCAGGATTGTTGCCTCTCATTCCATCCTAGCGTTATAGTTTTTATCTTGTTATCCTTTCTTTAATCTGAGCCACTAAGTAGACCCTCAGGAATTGATCTGTCGTATATCCAACTTTTTGGTGTTGTCTGTGAGGTGTGTGAAAGTGTAAGAGAGAAGGACAAAACAAGGAATCCGGATCTGAGGGAACTCGGAGTGGAGTTGAGAGGAACGTTTGTGACGTAGTCTAGACTAGTGATTTTGGTCTTGAGCACATGTCTTTAAAGTCTTGGAATGGGAATCCGATTAGGAGTGGTGTGGGTGCAGATTTGGAATGCCAGGGAGGGTTCCGTGCGGAGATAAGCAATCGCAAGTGGAAGAAATCCCCATACTACTTACCGGAAGGTCAGCCAAACCCTAGGATCAGTTTAACAAACGACTTACAATCCCCATCTCAGTTCCGGTACTATTGGTCTCTCATTGTAGTGGAAAAGTCTAGAGGTGGCTCTGTGTGACCTGCCTTCCGGATTGGCCATCCGGAGAGTTGTGAGAGTGTTTCCGGTCTGATCTAGTGCAACATTTGATCTAGGTGTGTTTTGTGTAGTTAAGTGAGAGGAGAGAGTGTAAGGAATACGAGTGGTGAGTCCCTACCCCTCTATACAATCAAAGGCGGACCCTCTAAGGGTGAAATCGAGGTACCAAAAACCAATGTTTGTGAGTGAAGAGACAGATCCGGATTGGATTCCGGAAAGAGAGTGCTTAAGTGAGTAAAACGGATAACCTAGGCTTGCAGCAACATACTAGAATCCCCTAGGATGATATTTCGAGTTAGTTTACACGTTTTGGTGTTGTAAATGGTATTTACCACACGCTACGCGTACGACATGAACCACATGATCCAAAGTGTAGCACACTAGCACTTAACAAAGTAATGTGCATTTAAAATCCTGGTCATATTACCTCTCATCATGTGTGCATAAACATGTAATACTAATTGTAGAAGCCATGCCAATAAATTCCTTGTTTCATTATATGTCCTAATTGAAAATTACTAAAAAGTTGCTTCATCATGCATCCATGGAAGTCTTTTTCATGAAACTCCTAGGGAGCTATCCGTCCCCTCTAACTTTCAGAGTGGATCAATGTTTTACCTCACTACCCAATAACTTTTGAAAACTTACCCGCACTAAAATCGTTTGACTTTGTTGACATGGCATTGTCAAGTTTTTTTTGACATCACAGAAAACATGACTACATTTTTCTGATATCTCACATAATATACTTGTTTTCACTAGCATAGCATTGTTTTTCTACTGACATCCACACGTTTTTGGAATATCTACTACAATTCTAGCATCCATTGCTTGTGAGTCTTCGACATCCTCTTGTTTGGAAAAACATGCCATGTTTTTTTCTGATGTTACAAAAAATAGGGGGTTTCTTCTTGTGGATAGAACATCCAACTTTACGTTGCAACTTTGTAAGTGACAATCGAGGCAACTGCAAGGATTTGAGATATTTTGTAGGATATATGTTATGATTGTCAACACCCTTCTCTAGGATTAGGGCATTTGCACTCAATAATGTTTGAAACTCCCCTGGGAACATTTATAGACTTCTTTGTTGATATCATCAACAATCTCATTACGAGTTGAAAAGATGGTCTGTTCTTTCACTAGAAAAAAACCTTGTTTTTTGTGACATTAGAGGAAAATATGCCATGTTTTTCCAGACAAAAGGATAACAAAGGTTTAGAAGCAATGGGTGCTAGAATTGTAGTGGACATTTGAAAAAACGTGTAGATATCAATGGAAAAACAATGTCATGCTAGTTAAAACAAGTATGTTTTTTGAGACATCAAAGAAAATATAGTCATGTTTTCTGCAATGTCCAAAAAAGTGTTACAATGCCATGTCAATAAGGATTCAAATAATGACTATGGGTAAATATATAGAAGTTACTTGGGGCTTAGATAAAAGGAGAAAAAATAGGGGAAGGACAACCACATAGTATACTTTTGCAAAAAAAGATAGCAAGTTGAGGTGGCAATTGAGTGACATGGCACGTAATGAGGATGATGTATAATATATGGCATATTATATACAATGTATGGAATTTTGCAACTAGCCTATTCTATATAGCATATGCCAAAGTCAACATGACAAAAAACATCCATACACATCACAAAGTTTAGAATCTGCGGTTTGTCAACAATTATCATGTGGTTATTTTTGTTTCATGGATTCGCATGTTAGTGTACAATTTAGCGCATCATTATGATGCATTACTTTATAAGTTATTGCACCATTACAATGCATTATTTTTAATTGCCATATTATGTGCCACATCATCAACAACCTAGATAATAAAGTAGTTGACATGGTATTACCTCCCATGTCCGTGCTAATATGGAGGAAAGGTGGCAACCATGTGGTGTGAGCACCAAATTACCCACCCTTGGTAATTCACGAATACAACCAGGTTTGGAGTTTTGGCTAAGTGACTCCTATCTTTAGGTGTCTAAGCATGATCCACTGTGCCTTTCAAGAAATGAATCTTTTTACTTAGTGCCTCAGTGAACCCAAATTGCAAGATTCGCTTAAACTACTTCCAATGTTTTGGGCCGACCGAATGGAAGGCCTACTAGATGATTTGGATGGAACCTACACTAGGGCAATACTATCTTAGGAACCCTCTGGTTCATCTTGTGCCATTTCTAAAAACGTAAGACTCGACCCTATCCGACCTTCCTAGCTAAAGTTATGGGTGGATGAAGCTTGACCGCTACTCGGTTCCTCAAACTTCATCCATCGATTGCACCTAGTTCTCCAATTCAGAAAGATCCGAAATTTTGGGTATTGGTTCACAAAAATTGCTCCTACCCAGATCTGGAGTTGGGCCCTTATCGGAAATTTCTACTCAATTTTCATCAAAGCCTTACCTAAACTTCATCCATTAATTTCTCCTAACCTATACTTCGGAATTAGCTTTTCTTTTCAGCCCTAGACCCTAATTGGTAGCCTCCTGCTAACCTCCTTATCTCTCTATCAAACTCGGAGTTTAGCTATTCTTCATTCAATTTGACCCTAAACTTCATCCGGCGATAACTTTCTCAATTTTCACCCAATTTGTGTGTGCCTTAGGGTTTTGGAAAGTCACGGCCTCCTTCTTTACACTTATATCCTTGGAAATGACCTGACCTATAATCCTAAGGGTTTGGCCTAGGGATAGGCCTCGGCCCAAACTACTAGCTTCTAATTAGAGACCTAGAGAAAGGTTGGAAAGGATTAACTCATACCTCGAAACTTCAATTGTTGATCGTGCCCACCGAAAGTTCTACCTCCTCCGCCATGAACTCCCATGCCATGAGACAAAGAACCACCGTTCTAATCATAATATATCTTGATACAAGAAGGTAATTGTTGATTTTATTCTATTTCTTTTCTCCTTCTTCCTTTCCTTTTCCTCCAAACTACAAGGTGACCCAACTAGCCTTGCTCCTACCTACTAAGTTAACTTAAAGGACGTGTTTTACCATCCCCCAAGGTTGAGCTACTTCTTAGGTCCTACGCCTTACGTATCATACTTAATCTCGTGGTGATTACCTACTTCTAATCTAAGGGCCTAAGTAAGTCTTGAGGATTTTGTCCTCTCCTACCTACCTTTCTCCTCCTCCTTCAAGTTGGCTCCCCTTTGTCATTTCGCCTCATTCTTCCGACCTTCCACCATCTTTACCCTTCCCCCTCCTCTGCTTGCTTTTGTTATCGCGATGAGAGTTATGGGTGACGGGGAGTTGGATTCCACCCCCCACGAGTTGGTTTAGTATAAGTGTGGTCTATTGCCGATCTCTTTTGTCCATAGATTGGCCTCTTTCTTTCTAACTGGACTCCCCTTCCCCCGTTGGACTTCCTTCCTCGTCCCCTTTTTAATTACGGGCCCCCTTGCTCCTTAATTACAGGACCCTCCCAGCCCTCTTAACTACTAGACTATACTCTTTCTTTCTCACTAGACTCTCCTTTCCCACTAGACTTCCCTTTCTTGTCCCCTTTTTAATTACAGGCCCCCCTACTCCTTTTAATTATGGGACCCTTCCGACCCTCTTGATTGCTCGACTGTACTCTTTCTTTCTAACTGGACTCCCCTTCCCTGCTGGATTGGAGGTTATGTGTGTCTTGTCCTAGTCTAAATGTTGTGCTAACTCCTAAAGGCTTGGGGAAGTCATGCCTAAGGCTAGCATGGGGTGACTTCAGTTTGTAGGGACAAGGGTCATCCTTCTATTCTCTCTTGGTTATCTTATGTATTCAACTTGACCTCTAGTTCCTAATTTTTGGGACCTAAACCTTGGTTTGTTCCCGATGCATTCTGGGAACTAAACCTTGTGGGAAAAGGGACCACGTGGTCTCACGGTTCTCCCGTGAGGTGGTTTTAACGCACTGCTAAGACTTTTCATCCCAAGGGGGTTCAAAGCTTTGCCATCATTTCCTTTTTTAATACACCGCTAAGACTTTTCATCCTAAGGAGGTTCACAGCTTCGTCGTACTTTCCTCTCTCAACACACCACTAAGACTTTTCACCCTTAGGGGGTTCAAAGCTTCACTGTTGTTCTCTCCTTTAATACACCCTAGGATTTTTTACCCCTAGGGGGTTCAAAGCTTTGTTGTACGGCAGGACCCACTACCCTCACACCCTCATGTCTCTCACCAAGGAATACCACGTCACTGTTAGGAATAAAGACAAAAGAAGAAGAAGGGACCTTAGACATTAAAAGGGCTAGCGACATGGGTTAGCAACATAAATGATTTGAACTAAAGGCCCCCAAAAGTGGCATTGCCAGTCATATGGGGGGGTGCTCTAGGGTTAGTACATGACAAAGCAAGGAGAATGACCAAAAGGGTCTCTCCAAAGGCAAACACACCCAACTTCTAGCAATATGGTAAGTTAGCAAAGCTTTCAAACTCAAGCTTGGAAGAGTTATTACTACGCTTACTCAAACGGCAAGGGAACCACAAAGACCTCGCAAACTCAAAAAAAAAAAATAGTGACCAAAAGTGCCCCAAAAACACCGTTGAAAGGCTTGTGGCTAAAATGCCACAACTTCCAATATAAATTGAACCCAATGGATCCAATTACAGAAAAGGGTGGTGGTGAGAGAGGAGAAGGGGTGCCCTTTTATACTCTTTCTTGGGCACTCACCTCTCCTCGTTCATCTAAGTTAACCTTATTTTTTTGGATTTTCATCCAAAACTCGAGGCTTTCATCCTATGTTGGCCCACTAAGCTAACTTTTGGGGATTAACTTCGAATCCCAAACCGATTGTGCCATTGGCTTCAGACGGCCATTTTTAGTCTAAGTGAACCTTCCCTCCTTTTTATCTTCAAAATCGTAATGAAATCTAGCACCAACTTAAAGCCAAAATTGAAAGGAATTCTAACTTTGGGGGGGTGTTTTTTCTAGCAAAAGTAACTAGCCTAAGCTGCTAAGCAGATACAAGGGAGTGAAAAAAGACCTATCTTGGGCCCCATTCGCTTTCATATGTTCCCGCTCTGCCAATCAATCCCATCGTGGACTTTAAATTTCGTTAATTGTCGGGGAATCTTGCAGGTTTGGGTACTTCTAACTATCGGAATGTCGTGAAACTTGTCGGGGAAGCTTATTAACATAAAGAAAACTATGCTAATTTTTAGTGGGAATTTACAGCCACCTAGGGAATTTTTAAGAATTTCCCATCGTAGGTTTGGGCAATTGACCGTCCAGAAAGACATCTTTTGACTACCATAAAATTCCGAAACTTTTCGTGGAACCTCCCATGGGATCCCATGACACATACGTAGGCTCATATTTTTACTCTACACATCGGCTTAAGGGGGACAAAATCCACCCCTCTGTGTAATTATTAGTGGCCAGGGAATCTTCCACATCGGAGGAATCTTGACAAACCGACTTTGCCGTTGGTTCCTGGGCATGGGTTTAACCCCAAACCACCCTCCTTAGACCTTAGATTCCTCCACGGTGCCACCTTGGTATTTTCAACATCTACAAGCTAACAATTGGGATTCCGCTATCTCGTCGATGAAATGGGGAAACTAGAACCTATCTTCGGGAATTGATTCCAATGCCTTACCAAGGTTCCCTCAACCAATACTAGCCTAGAGATGTCCTTTCCATGTGAAGTTTTGAGCATGATATGCCCATCACTCATAATTGACTGATTTGACACAATTAGTTGGATTCTAACCTATTTACAATTCGTGATTGGGCCATTCTAGCTATAATATTCTAACACTAGACCAAATACTATATTAGAATGTGACACTCTTATTTTGGTTCTACATCCTCTTGGGGGCTTTTTGTATATAAAAGTGCATTTAAAATGACAAAATACGAAAAAAAGAAAGAGTGAGCCCCTAGTGACGAATTAGGGGCTGACAAGTAGCAACAATTCAAGGCCGTGGAAGAACATGTTTTCTAAGACATCGTCCAAAATCTCTTCCAAATCAAACCACATTTTCTATGATTGTCCATGTTTTAAGGCATGTCCATTATAATGCATTTTTTTGGACATCCTTGTTGGCACAGCTGACGTCCAGTAGAACAAACCTAACATGTTATGGACTTGTCACAAAAAACACAGGTTTCTTCTAGTGTTTAAAATATTCATCATTTTGTAAAGGAATATTATATATACCACCATAAATTTCTTGAATAAGGGATACCATTCCTTAACCAATTACTCTTTGTTTAGGTAGCATAGTATGACCTTTGGATCAATTGAAATTTGACCATTTCCAACTTCAAGGAGCCAATTTGCCAAATTTTGATTTTCTAAACATGTTGTACTAAAATACATTTTTTTTTCAACTTCAATACGTACAAGCTTTACTACAATATTGATCTTTGAAGTAAAGCATTTACTATTTGTGCTCTTGGATCTTTAACAATCACTAGTAGAATTTGATGAAAGTCACTTCCCAAAACTACAATCATATACACCTCTAAAAGTCACATCATCATTAGAAGAAAACCTTATTGCTTTCAATAAAATCTACATGAACAAAAATGTCATGTAGATTTGTTGAGAACAACAAGGTTTTCTTCTAGTGCATTGTCACAAAGATCACTCAATGTATAGCCAATTGCCTCTAGACAATGACAATGTTGCATAGAGAAACAAAACCCATGTAACCCTCTTGGCATCCCTCATCATAAAGAATTTTGTAATGGTAATGGTACCAAGAATACAACCAAAGGATGCACTGTCCAAAAGATACATGATTCATTACAATTTGAGATCTAAAAATAACTCAAAAATCCATAACTTGCACACCATAGGTCCAAATGCCATGAAACAAAGTTGTTGCACCCTTCTTTCCAAAGAACTTTCTAACGATACCAAGAATGTGATAGAGGACCATATGGTCCAAAAGATACATAATTTAGTATTATTTAAGATTAAAAAATAACTCAAAAATCCATGACTTTCACACCTTAGATCCAAACACCACAAAACAAAGTCCATGTATCCCTCCTTATTGTTGAGGGCTTTTCAATGGGATTAAGAATGTGACTAAGGGACACATGGTCCATGAGATCTCATTGTAACAAACAAGACAAAACAAATAGCCTAACTTAAGGTATGGACAAAAAGGTAGTCAAAATAAAAGTCAAAATAATTTTTTAGTTCATAAAAGCTTTGAAATTCAATAACTTTCACAACATAGGTCCAAAACCCACAAAACAAAGTTTATACACCCGTCCTCGCCGAGGGCTTTTTGATGGTTCTATGAATGCAACTAGGGGATGCACAATTTAGAAGATCTCAACGTAACAAACAAACAAAACCAACAACTTAATTTAACCCGTAAATGTCGAGAGTCTTTTCTAGGAATGATAATTTGAGAAAAATCATTATAAAGTGCTATTTGGAAGAATATTTTGGAATTGGTAAACCAAAAAAAGATGTAGATTGTGAGTTTTAGATTTCATCCATACCATTAGATTCTCCAATGCCACCACCACAAATTTTTTATAAAATAATTTTGAAAGGAGAATTTCAAAATTCCTTCTAAATTCGATTACAAGCAAAATATTATCATTTTTTGAAGAGAATTTGTCTTAATGGATTTGAAATGATGTTCTCTTGAAATGGTGATTTTTTGAAATTTTCGTGTTCTTAAAATCTATGATCTCATTTTTACAAATCTAGTTTAGAACTAGAGTCAATGCAATTTGGCTTGGTCAACTACTTAACATACTATACGTGCACATTTGTAATTTTAGAAAAATAAAATGTATTCTAGTAACACCAAATCCAACCATTAGATAGGACAACAACTTGATAAAATATCTTCACAAATCAGGATAATTTTTATCCAAGCAGTAAGGAGGATGAAACTTGAGTCTCAGTCAATCTATTCATCGTCCAAAAAATGGACTTCGGAGCGCTTAGGGATTTCGTTTTGGGAGGTCTGACTACCCGTACTAGGGCCGCGCACATGGCCCGTGGTGAGGGCTGTGTGCGCAGGCAAACGCACAGAGGCGGGCCCCCACCCCCGGCGCTGCAGCAGCGTGGCAAAACTGAATTTAAAGCCACCTGTCCAGTGTTTTGACCCCCCCCCCTCGTAAAAGGGCAAAGACTGGGGTCCATTGTGTCAGCGGGGGGAGGGGGGAAGACACTTTCTCTTTCTATGTCTACTGAGCGGGGTTTGTTCACAGGGAGGAAATTTGGTTTTCAAGTTTGGGAGTGCGGAGAGCTTGGGAGAGCTTGAACTTGAACACTTATTATCTTGGTAAGTTAAATTGCTTTTGGATTCATTCTTCTTGTGAATGGTTACACATGTTTTGGGGAATGTTTTTTTCATTATTTGGGCTTGTATTTTGAGTTTAGTGTAAGGTTTTTGAGGTTCTCTCCTTTGTAGGTTTTGAGTACCAAATTTTGAGACAAAAGTTTTGGAAGACTTTTAGAAGTGAGTATGGAGCCTTCATTTTGTGTTCAAGTTGTGCTCATGTGGATGATGCTCTCTATGGCAATAAGCAACTCCTTCAGTTACAAATCAAGGGCTTGGGAGGTATTGAATGCTAGTAGTGGGACTTCAATAGGGTTTCATTTTCTTTCCTTGTTGTTGTTGCTTCGTTCAAGAAAGAAATCCAATACTTCCCGCCTTTTTTGGGTAGAGCCAAGGCAATCAACACATTGGAACTATGTAGAGAGGGTAGTGTGGAGATCAACTAATGACATGCACCATAATAAATTCAAGAAGTTTTATAGGATGAGTTTTGGTGCATTTCACAATTTAGTAAACATGTTGACTCCATTCTTAAGAAGTAGGTGTGTGAATCAAGTGAGGCCACAAATGGAAATCAAAAAAATTGTGGCATGTGTGATTTATAGATTTGCTCATGGTCATAGTCCAGAGCACATGTCAGATCGTTTCAAAATTGGAGCTTCAACTATTAGGAAGTATGTTGACATTGTTTGTGACATACTTACTGATAAGGACAAACTATTTAGTCACTATATTAGCATTCCAAGTGAGGAACGTCTTGATAGCATAATCTCAAATTTCGAAGAACTAACAGGATTGCCCAATGTTTGTGGAGCTATTGATGGGACACATATACCATTAGCAGAGAATCCAAGTAGAGTAGTCACATTAGCGGCTACTGATTTTTACAATAGGAAAAAATTCAACTCCATTGTATTGCAAGCGGTTTGTGATTCCCAAAAGATTTTTTGGAATGTGTGTGCTGGCCAACCTGGAGGAGTACATGATGGCGGCCAATTCAAAGTGTCTAGCCTGTACGAGGGTTTGAGGAAACGAGAGATTCTACAAGATCCAATGGTTTCAGTGGGTGATGTTAGATGTACCCCTTACTTGATTGGAGATGCTGCTTATCCTATTCGCACATATTTGATGAAGAATTGGAAGGTCCCCAATGATGTGCAAAAAAAAAGGTTTGACAATTCTATGAATTCAGGAAGAGTTGTGATTGAACAAGCTTTTGGTACATTGAAGAATAGATGGAGAATTTTGAAGAACTTTAATTCTAGAGTTGACAGAGCTGCTAGGATTACAATAGCTTGTTGTTGGTTACACAACTACTCTGAGATGTTGAATGAGTCGGAGCCTCATATGGCTAATGCAAGTTTAAGAAGGGATCCACTTGTTGGATTTCAAAATGCTAGACTACCTGTTGGTAGAGAGGGAGAACCAGCAAAATGTGAGGGAGAAAGGCTTAGACAAAATTTGTTTAGGCAATGGGTTTTGGAAAACCCTAATGATGAATGAAAAGAACATCATTTCATAGGCATTTTTTCTAAGCTTTGATGTGAAATTCTAAAAGCCCAAGGCCATTTTGAATCTCCTTTGAATTTTGTCTATATTGAAAAAAATCCAACTTCTTCATAAGTATAATCAATTTGTTGTTAATTGTAACTATATAAATTCAAACTACATATGTTAGAGATAACATGGAAAAAGAAAATACAACAATGTATCAATTGTTGTAGATTGGAAGGTTACAATGTTTAATTATGAAGATGGTAAAACTATGAAAGTGATTTAAAGTCTTTCCATCCTAATTTGACATGTCAAATCTAAAAAATTGGTTATGGACATATTTTGAATTTCACGGGCATAACATGTAGAATCCCAATCATTTTATGGCTTCTCAAAATATACTCTACAATTATTTTGGATGAATTTCTAATTTGATTTTTCCCCAAGATCTACTTTATTTGAGACTCATTTCCAATAACTCTCAATGCTAGAGAAAGAAGATTTGCAATGGACATCCTTAAACAGAGTTTTGAATAGAAATATCATTATCATTCATTTTCATAATTGGATTTATGAGGCTAAAACTAGACTTTAACAAAAGTTTGCCCATTTCACAAAGGATGAAATCTTGTAGGGGTTCATGCACACATACATGTGTTTGTAATTATTTAGATAAAAAATCTTTTATTCAATGTAATGGAATTTGGAACAAATCAAAACAAACTCAAATCAAATCAAAACAAATTCCATACAAGATGAGAAATAACAGTCAAGTGCCCTAAAGAGAACACTTAGGATGGAACTTCTACTTTGAAGTACTAGAAGAGTCCTTCACCTTTAGAGCTTCAACAAATAGAGCTGCCATTTGTAGTTGCCCTTTCAACACCATCTCTCTACCCTCTCTCTCACTATCTATCAATTTCTCAGTGATTTGCAACTTCATCTTTTCAACTTCTAAAATACCCTTAGAAAAACTAGTAATGGCTGAAGCAATAGAATCGTCTCTTGCATCTAACTTTCTCTTTCTCTTCCCTGCACTCCTGTTCACTTGTCCATCACAGCCCGGTTGATTAACCGCCTCTGTGCATGGTGACTATGAAGAAGTAGCACCTGCAGAGGGGGGAGGAGGAGGAGGAGTACTAGGCAAGGTCCCCTCATCATCATCACTCACAATGTGAACTTCAGAATGCTGCAAATGAACTCCCTGATCAACACCATGAGGGACACCATTGATTCTAGCAGTTCCAGCATAAATATTGTCAAATATTTCGTACCATGGTATCCAAGTAGAAGGTGGGGCTCCAGTTTCTCCTTGCTTTGCTTTCTCCTCCACATACGTTGTCTTCATCTTGCCCCACTTGTCACGCGTTTGCTGCCAAGTCCTCTGTGGATCGTTAGGAAACTGTGTATTGAGCTGCCTTGCAAAAAACTCCCAATTTGCTTGCTTGAAGGGCTTGCGGTTGTACTCCCAATACTTCTCTTCACACATGTCCACAAGAAACATCAAAGTTGCCTCCTTCCACTCCCTCTTCAAATTTGAAGTACCTCGAGAATTTCTCTCTTGAGTCCCCTGAGAACTATCACCTCCCTCATCATGTAGCATGAGAGCTAGTAATCCCCCCCTTGGAATCTCCATAATTTCACCAACTAATACAAACCCTAACTCACTTAAGAAAACACCCTAAACCAACCTTACTGCAAACAACTCCCTGTGGCGCCACAGACCCTGTGAAGCCTCTGTGCTACGTGAGAGAGACGGAGGGAGAGTTGCGTGGAGCTTGCCCCTTCTGACAGGCCTTATTTTAGAAGGGTTTTTTTCACCCAGCGGGCAAAACCGGCAGTAAGAAGTTCGTGAGGG
Organism: Straminergon stramineum; assembly: GCA_963920665.1. NCBI lineage: Eukaryota > Viridiplantae > Streptophyta > Bryopsida > Hypnales > Calliergonaceae > Straminergon > Straminergon stramineum. The sequence continues at coordinate 19,370,576 of OY987272.1, forward strand.
CTCAGGTCGCATAAAATATTTGCTCTGCGCCGTGAGGGCGAGAGGGAGCAAACCCGGGGTTTCAGGCCCTCATATCCGACGTCGGACGCCCTCCGTAAGCCTCATGTGCGCGGCCCTACTGTCTGCAGGGTGCGTGAGGCGTTTTTTGTTGGTGTCCAGGCTACTTGTTTGTTCTGGCTTTGGGCTAAGTGCTCCTGAAGGGTGTCGTCTATCTCCTCCTTCTCTTCTTGCTCGCTTCCTCGGTTCGTCCGCCTCTTCGGCTACTTCTTCTCGCACATTCTTCTTCGCCCTTGTGCAGTCAGGCAGCCGCTCCGCTCCAACAGCAGGATGCCGCCGCCGCCGATGCAGGAGTCGACGTCCTTGCAGGCCTCCCTGCCGCCCCCGCCCCCGCCCCCGCCCCCAAGCGACGACGATGGTCCCGCCAACTCCGACGAGGACCCGAAGACCTTGATGCCTTCGCCGCCTTTGCCTCCCGATCCTTTCCTGCACGCGCCCGTGCTCACGCAGGAGCAACTGCTGCACCGCCGGGCCTCGCGCCTTCGCCACCTCCTTCGCATCTACCGCGCTCAGTACTGGGGCCTCCTCGAGGAAATGCGTTCCAAATACCGACGCTTCTATCTCCGCCATGGCAAAAGCGGATGGCGTCGCGACGCGGGGCCCGGCCCCAGCGGCCTCGCCCGCAATGAACCCGACCTCCCCCCCGGGGAAATGAAACGGCCTCATGCTCCGGAACCCCCGGGGGGGTCTGACGTCTCGCGCTGTGGCGCGCAAGGCTGCCTTGCCAAGCCTCTGCTCTTGAGCAGCTATTGCTATACGCACATCCTGCAGGAGCCCCGGCAACGCCTGTACAAGCCCTGCTCCTTCATCGTCCGCAGGTTCCTCACTAGACTCCTTGACCTCCATCTTACTCGACCGTGTCCTTCATCTCTGTGGGCTCTGCATCGTAAGTTTCCATTTCTGTAGTATGCTATTACTACTTCTGTTGTATCATGTTGCTGAAGCCTGTAGAGAAACCTTGTTGCTGCAGGGGTAGTGGGAAGAATGCAAACGTTGTGTGCCAAAAGCCTGTGCTGCAAGCGCTGTCGCCTCCCCTTTGTCCTACCCATTTCCAGCAAACTCAAAAGCAGTCGGCTCGCTCGTTACGCAAAGCAGGCATTATCTTACCTCCGGGCTCTGCCAGCAAATCTGCTCCCAATCTGCATCACTTTGTTGCTGAGTATGTTCGCGTCATTCTATCGAGAAGACGTGCTCTTCGAATCGCCCAGGAACGAGGGGAGACCAGTGTAGCCATACGCCGGGAACTGAGCAGGATTTAATTGCTGGAACTTCCAAACAAGGCGCACTGCAGAAAAATGCCCACCAGACGGATACTGAGGAGCTGCAAGCTGCCGGGATCACTGGCGCTGGTGAAGCCAGCAGCAAGTCAATTGCGATGTGAACGTACTTTGTGCATGTTTACATAGTCGAATTAAATCACTAGTCCCTGACCCTATAAGCCATGGCAATCTCCTTGGATTACTGCCATGAATCTTAGTTCGGGACTCAGCACTCCTGAGCGGCAGGTTCATAGGGTTCCGGATTCAGGAGGGTGGCTTTTCCAGAGGCTCATCAGTCCTCCACATTCGTTCACTCAGTTGTTTACGACCGTTGCTGGATCATTGTGTTGATCTAGCACGCTCCTCAGGTGCGAACTCTCTTGCATTCCTTTCTTTCTTTCTTTCTTTGTGTGCTTGTAGAAACTGTTTGGGAACGTAACAATTGAACAAAATGTCAATTATAGGGGGTTCTTTTCTGTCATAGCTAGGGTAGGCTTTCTTCAAACGCCCGCCTTTGAATCTAGAGTTCTGTAATTGGCGTTGTGGAGTTGACGCCAGTAGGTTTTAAGATTGGCATCGAGCCTTACCCTCTGAAAGCGGACAGAATCAAAGCATTTGGTGCATTGCGTACTGTAGGGCTTGGAATGTCTTTTGACGTCTACCAGCGGTTGTTTGAATGTTTCGTCGGTGAATGTCTACATATGAGTATGTTTCTGAGAAGTGCATGCGGCAATCTCAAGCTGATGTGAATGTGTCAGGGAGGGGATTAGTGAGCGTGGAGGCGATCGCAGAACAAGGGGCAATTACGGACAACAGCGGCAGGGAGCTGCCAGCACTGCAAAAGTTGGTCATCATCTGCATTGAAGCTGGAGATAGGCTCACATTTGAAGGAGGCTGAAAAACAGCTTTTTTCTGACCTGGTTCAATTCTTGTCGAGCACCTCCCGTGATGGTCGCATGAGGAGAAAGAGGAATGTCCATGTTGAACGTGATGGCGCACGCAGACTTGATGAAGTTGAACAAACTCATCCACCTAATGAACTAGCTTCCTCTTGATGTCTGCACTTCATGTCCTCTTTTTCTATGAAACTTCGCAGAGTAAGTATTTCGACTAGCTTTGTTCGGTGATTATGAGCGCTCGACATGCCGTCGAAATTTTGTTTATTCCGCTCACCACTTTTCCTCTAATGAGCTTAACCTTGGAGAACTAAAAATGATATTAAGTTATCAGACATTAAGAGTGTAGTTCTACAATGTGTCTATTAAGGTGTCACTTATATATTCTTAATTTGACATTCAATTTTCCTTCAACAATCAAAATGCTTATGTTCAAACATGATGTAATTACACGGGAGAGTTTGCTAATTATACTCTTTTATTGAATGGCTCATGTATAATTATTCATCCTTTTATTATGCTATGTCTTCCTTTGACCCTTAGTTGAATTCGAACTTCACTTAAGTGCTTATTTTAAGGAATTTTTAAGAATTTCGAAGTGAAGTAGAACTTGCACTTCTGAAGCTTAATCTTGCTGGTTTCGTTCAGAATCAAAAGAAATTGCTTTGAATGTCAAATGAAGTTTTTAGGGAACAAATGTCTGTAACTTACATCAATGATTTAGCTACAAATGAAAGCCTTTCTTTCTTCAGTATGTACGAAGCTTGATTGACAATTTGAAGGACACTAAATGTCCTTCGGGTCTTTCCAATATTGTATCTCCAATGTCAGAGTGGGCAATTGAAAATGTATTCTATAGAACAAAAATGATATATTAGTATTATTTTCATTTGGCTATGTTGACTGATACCTACTCAAAAACAATTGAACCATTCAATTTCGGAGAATTTTGGATAAAGCTATAAGTAGTTGTGTATGGGCAATTAAAAGTGGAAAAAACAAGTAAAGTGGTTCTTTGAATTCAATTCAAAAGTGTTTGAATTGACAAAAATCTTTTTTTGGGCCTCGCCAAAAATAGGGTAGTTAAACTTCATAAGGTTACATTTGTCCATGTTAAAAAATGTTCATGTCATTGGTGCTTCTTTGGATCCATTCTTCAAGGCAAGTTGGTTATATACTTAAGAAATTTTAGTTCATTTGGAATTGTATAGCATATAGGAAAAAATAGTAAATAGAAAGAAGTAGAGAATGATTTAAAATACTAAATTGTTAAGACTTTAGTTGTGGAATTAAAAAATGCTAATCCCATGGTTGTAATGTTGTAATAAACAATTTACATCCAATGATATTTTTGTCCAGAAATATTGATAATTGAGTTAAATAAAGGATTTCAAAGTTTATTTTAGAGTAGCAAATCCATAACTACCCAAGAACTAAAACTCCTCATAACTTTCATTTCATTAATCATAATTGAGTGATTAAAATTTTTCTGCGTATATATAAATCTAGAATATCAATTCCAAATTTTTGTTTCTAAAAAGAGTGTATTTTTTTTAATTACCTGAAGTGCCAGAACGAGAAAAAAACCCTACATATCATACAATAGTTTTTTAACCATGTAGTCAAAAGTTATGAAAATTGTTGGGTCTTAAAGAAAAAACTTGTCCACATGTTTTGTAAAAATTTCAAAGAAAAAAAACATAAATTCCATTTATGGTGAGTTGCCCCAAATCTCTATATTACCAAAAAATGCAACTTGATCCTTTAGGGGTAACTAAAGGATCCTATAGTTGAATCTATTACAGAAAAATAAATATATGAAGATGTTAGCCTAGCTTTGGATTTGAGTATTTTGAATAATTTTCAGCCTCAAAACATCACATTAAATTATTGGGTTAACAAAAAATGTTCTAGTATTACACAACAACTATTTTAGAACAATAAATAACATATTGTAATGATTTTATAAGAACATGTCATTTGGGGACAATTTCATTATTTCTCACTCTAATCTTTTTCCACAAGGGGTAACATTGGTGTTGCTTTTATAATGGACCTTGTGTATTAATGACCCATTGTTGGAAGATACCATCATTAGGGAACTAATTGATCCCCCGATTGCATCAATACTATTGCAATGGTTGAATAATCTAATATTGAAATTGTATTGGTGCAATACTCCAAATAGTTTTGCAACAATACATTTCAAAATATTTTCAATAGGTATATTGAAAATGTATTGTTGCAATACTATTTAGAGTATTGGGACAATACAATTTCAATATTGTACTGTTTAACCATTGCAACAGTACTGATGGAATGGGGGGCTTTTTCCCGATTTGATGGTAATCAACACCTACCCTTGGGGCTGGGTGAACCATCTCACTCACTTGTACTTCTAAAGTACTAGAGTTTTTTCCCATATTAAAAAAAAGAATTTTTCTTTTGTGCTTGATTCATTTACTTTTTATTTCACATTTCACTAATTTGAGGCCTTTGATTGCAAATATGAATTCAAAATTATCAAATTTTATCATGTATGGCAAAAAAATGGTCTTGCGTTTTTCCCAGAGGATAAAATCAGGGACAAGCAAAGGGTTGGTTCCCCCTAGCTTCCCCATGGTAACTCTTGATGACAATGTTTTGATACTTAATATTAATTGCAATGTTTTGAATTTTGGATTTTAGGTCTTAGGATTTCAGTGTTTGAACTTTTCATCCAAAAACAATTGCTTGGCTCTTGACAATGGCTTCTAAATATTAGAATTCAAAAGTAAGCTAAAATCTTTATATATATTTATTTTTTCAATAATTCAAACCGTATGATTTAACTTGTAATTATTTTTGTACAATATACCCTTCTAAAATTGTAGGATAAGAAAATTCATCATTTGCAAGAACATGATGCTGAGATTTCAAAAAATAGTTTTTACTCTTGCCAAATGGTTACATTTCATCTTTCAAACTATTTAGCCAAAAAAATCAACACTTTTTTGTTCATTTTGACTTCCAAGAATTTGAAATAAGTTTTTCATCATTTGGTTTATATTCCAACTACCGGAATGTTGATTAAATCATCATGGTTGGAATTCTAAAATTTCTTTTTAACTTAATCATTTACAATTTAGTGTTCATTAAACTCAACAAACTTTAGTGCCTGTTTCGGCATAGAGGAAGAATTTTTTAAAACTTTGAACTATAATAAGTTGAAAAATGAAGTTAACTTTCATCTACAGTAATCCGTTTGAGATTTTGAGCCTCAAATCAAAAGTTATAAACAAAGTTAAAAGAGAGGTTGGAATGAATATTTTTTTGACATTTTGAGAATCAAAATTGCAAACGGATTTGAGTTTGTTGAACACCAATGTTTGCTAAGTTCATCCTATTTCAAAAAGTTAGAGCACTTCATTGGGGCTTTGCAACAACACAATGAAAAAAATTTATTAGTAGATGAGTCATTTATTGATTACAACTTTGGAATTGATAAATTGGGATTTGATTTTTTATTGAACTCATAGAGGTACATTATAGGGGTTGTCACTAGGGCTTTTTCTTTGGCAAAATTTCACTAGATCTATCAAAATCTGACCATTGTGAATTTGGCCTATCTAATGAAGCCAACATAGGGGACATTAGTTCAGAAAAAAGCCCCGGTTGTCACACCTTTTTTTTTCAATCTTCAAAGAATGAAGACATGATACTCTCTCCTTGAATTATTGAAGGTCCATTGTTTGAAGATTAAGAATTTTTTTTCTTGTCCTTTGGAAGTGAAGATTTAGACACTAATAAGATTGAGAAGTCATGGAGAAGATTAACAAGCCATGTCCATTCTCATTTTTCATACAATGAAAAGATTGAGGAGTCACACGTTCTTTGTGGAGAAAGATTCCTATTGACTCCTCTTTTCACTCCACACCTTCTCATTAGGGGTTATCACACCTTTTCTAAGAATGAAACTTCTATGATGGATGAGAAGGTATGAGGTGAAAAGAAGAGCCAATAAAAAACCCTTTTCCATAAAGAAAGTAGGACTCTCCTTGAGTGTCAAGTGGAGAATAAGAATGGAAAGAAGTGTTCACTTGTGATTCAGGATTGGTGCAATGATTTTTCATGGATTTCGATTGATGACTATGAGTGTTGATGCATCAGCCAAATCATAATCTAAATGAAGAGGATTTTTTCATGGATTTCAAGTGGTGACTTTGAGCATTGATGTTGGTAGTGCAACTAGGGCAAAATGAACACATGGAGGATGAAAGCTAGATGAAAACCTCACTCAAGAAATAGTCTTCACACCCATTCTTCACCTCTAGAGAAGAAGAATCCCCATTCTCAATCTTTTCAGAATGAACCCTCTGCAAGCCAACGAGGAAGTGTCACGTTCCCATTCTTCAGAAGAATGAGAATGGGAGAAGAAGGTGTGACAACCCCTATTGTCACAGCGAACATCAACCGTAAATTGCAAGGGAGAATGCCGGCCCTGGCTGAACTAAGAAGTAATGAACGATCCCCAATCAACGGTTGGATGCAACAGTTGATTATTCCTGATGAGCTGTACAGTACAGTGCAGGTGGTACTGATTAGTGGTTCAATGGCAGCTACGGTGAATCAGGTGTGAGCGGAGTTTTCAACAAATTTGGCACAGGGATGACAAATCGTTGGTTGCAAACCTTATTTCGGTTTGACGACTCCATTCAAACAACAAGCTTCGAGCAGTGAGGTTTTCTACGCGAATAATAGTTGGGTACAGAGTGAAACGGAGCGTATTGTTCTGTATCATTTTCGTAAGGTCAGAAATTCAGCAACTGCTACCAAATCAATGTTTGCAGGATTATCAATCTCGCTCAGTAGGTCTTCCACGCGCTCCACAACTACTGCACCTCCACGAATTGATCAGTCATACACTGCATTTGAAATCTGCGACCTAGAAGCATAGGCATTTTGGGGACAGGACTTCAGTCTACAATTTAAGGCGAAATAGCTGTCCTACATGCCTATAGAAATAGCTGTTTCCATGTTGAGATAGCTGCCTACATGTTTGGAAATGCCTACATGGTTTGGAAGCAGTTTATGGTAATTTAGTAAAATAGAGTTCTGACGAAACTTACGACGAAAAGATGGATTCAAAAGACAATCCTGCGTTTCCAATTCCCAGTATCAGTGCACTACCAAATTTTCAGAAAACGAACAGATTCCACTTTGCTTGCATTTTGTTTAATTTAAATCCAGCAGCTTAAAGACCTCTCTTGCCCACAGATATTCCTCAATTAACAAATATACAGGTGTGCATAGGTACTATGTTCAGGTTGTACCAAAATTTCACTCCGAAGGTCACCAGTGGGTAAATCTGCCGAGCCACAACATAAGAGGTGTCAATATGCAGGGTTCACGGCTATGGCGTGTAGCGCATACCATGGCATTAGATTGCTCGGTAACATTTGTGCAAGCAGGTAAAGAGAATCGAAATTCGCAAACGATAAATTGGAGAAAAATAGATATAGTGAATTCTTTCTCAAGGATCCGTTTTGCAGGACTCCGAGACAGAATTGAAATTAACTCGAAAAACTGAGGAATTCTCAAAATTCAGACCTTCCGAAGCATGAGAATTTATAACATCCATGGCCCTTGTGTCCAATTCGCATCCAGGTTGATGCTCTTGAGGGCCATTCGGAGCCCTCATTGCTGAGGGATGTAGGCCATCTGCACTGTCAAGCTCATCTTCAATACATCGAGGGATGGACTGATGTCGATCTTCGATCTCGCTGGCTACATGGTCTTGATAGCACATCTGCTGATGCAGAGCATTATCGTTGTGACTTCCCAAACACCCACCTCCAGAATTCAAAGAAATGCTTGAGACCGCCGGGATGCTTGAACATGGGGTCGTAGGGAAAAAGCGCAACAAGGTCGTTACTCGAGCACATCTTTTTTTAAGAGGTAGTTCATTTCGTCCCACATCCAAATTCCTACTAGAGGGGTAATACACCTCAGGTTTGGATGCCACATTTTGCTGAACCGCGATTGACGATGGAGACCTGAACGTTGCTAAGGGGTGGTCTTCTCCCTCCCAAAGCACATGGCAGTCGTCTGCAGTTTTCTGCACAGCAAGAGGGATAGAGGGCGCTGTGCAGTCCGATGAGGGAAGAGGCACGGGACCCCCCTCAAGGGTCCGACTTACCGGATTGTCGTTGAGATCTGCCTGACAATAGCGGTTGGAGGGGGATGACAAGAGGAAGAGCGAGAGGTGGTCTGTCAAGCGAGGGCTAGAACGAGCTCCGAATTTGGTAGCGGTCTGTGGATCGGAGAGAGCCATTAAACATGAGATGTCCACGAGAAAAACTGAAAGAAATCGAGGGAGGAGATAGGGTGAGGAAGCTCATAGGACAGACTGAAGCCACGGCACGAGGTCGGAGTACCTCGAGGAACAGGAACAGGTGCGTGGCAGAGGGGAATTGCAGGGCGAGTTTGTACGTCTGAGACATGAAGGGAGTTAGGCTGCAGACAAAACAAGACATAGCAAGGCAAGACAAGACGAGGAGGATCTGGTTAAATGCGTCCCCAGGAGAGAGAGGTTTTATCGCATGTGAATTCAACTGAAAGGAAGAGGGGAGAGGGGAGGGGAACTAGCCAGAGACTACCTGATCAGAGGGGATGTGATGGAAACCGGCAAAGAGGGTGGTGGCTACAGGAAGAGGAGAGGCTGAGGCTGAGGCGAAGTCGGGGGCGAGTCGGGAGAAGGCCAGGGCGTCGAGGGGCAAGAAGAGGGAAGCCGGAGCGAAAACGAGGCGGAGGTGGAACGGGGGCAGCAGGAAGAGCGAGCGAGTCGGCTGCAGGGGAGAAGATAGGAGCACCCACGAGGCCGACAGAGGCACGAACACGGCGGAGGAGACCAGGCCCCAGCCACCGCCGCTGCTGCACGAGACCGGAGGGGAAGCCGAGGGGGCGGCCATGAGACAGGCGGGCCTCGGGAGTTCGCCAGGGATGTCAAGAAGGGAGGCAGTGCATCCAATGCAGAGAGCGCCAGCGGAAGTGAGAGAGACAGAATTGAAACCAAAGAGGAGGGACTGCGGGGGAGGGCGCAGAGAACTGGCCGGGACTGTGACGCAAGCCAGCAACGGTCACAACAGCAAATAAGGTAACTCAGAAAAACTTACGAATGGTTCAATGTAACCCCTAAACGTCCAGAGTCTTCTCCAAAATTGACGATTTGAGAAAAAACATTTTACAGTGCTATTTGGAAGCAGATTTTGGAATTCTTTTGCAAATTAAAGTAGTAGATTATGACTTGTAGATTTCATCCATACAGTTAGATTCATCAATGCCATCACCAATATTTTTTTATAAATTTTGAAAGGGAAATTTTAAACTTCCTTCATTTCAATTACAAGCAAAATATTATCATTTTTTGAGTACAATCTGTTGGAATGAATTTGAAATGAGATTTGCTACTGTGAATGCCACGAAGGGCGAGAAGGGAGGCGCAAGCACCCCCTTCAAATGAAATGAGGTTCACTACATACAATGATTTTTTGAAATTTTTGTGTCCTTAAAATCTATGACCTCATTTTTGCAAATCTAGATTTGAACTAGAGTCAATGCAATTTTTGGCTTGGTCAACCACTTGACATACTTCCACATTTGTAATTTTAGAAAAATATGTATTCTAGTAACACCAAATCCAACCATTAGACAAGACAAGAACTTGATAAAGTATCTCTACAATTTAAGATAATTTTCATCCAAGTAGTAATGAGGATGAAACTTGAGTTTCAACTTGTATATTGGACAGAAAGGGTTTAGGCCCCCTAGGTGGGTGGGTGGGACATCTCCTAAGTGAGGCATTTCCTTTCAAGGCTTTGCAACCATTTTCAGAAAGACAAATAGCAAACCATAGTAGACAAGAAAAATATACATGAAGTCAAGTCTAGAGTCTTCAATTATCTTCATATATCTTTGTAGCAAATTGAAGTATAATGACATTTCAAGAGTAGAAATTCTACCATCATGGTAAAATTATATATAGTAGCTTAATTCCTAACTATGGTATACATCCTTCGTTTCTATTGACTAATCAACAACTTTAATAGAATCATGAGTGAGATGTAGCATGACATTACTAACCCCAAGTATTGAGTACTAGTCATAATCTTTGAAAGAGCCATAGTAGTAAATCAATTACTGAGGTTGTGGACCTAGCTTGTCCCAATGGCCAATAAAACACACAAATTGTCATGGTAGTTGTAGACAAGGTGTCTTAGAGCATTGCCACCTTAGGATGGTCAAATCCCCATGGGAAATGACACTTGGAGGGCATTGCTTGCAACTTGAGCACTATTGGTCTGTAAGTCCCTAATGTGGGCCAACTAATTTGTCCCACCCATCCTTGTATTTCAGACTGCCATTATAGTTGCTACGTTTTTATTTAATCCCTAAAGGACTGGCTTATTGTTTTTGGCAACATAACTTTTTTGGATAGATACATGTGAATGAAGATTTTACTTATTTAAGTCCAAATTTTTTTCAAAAGGTATGGAAGAGGAATATCTTCCATGAGCACTAAATTTCATTGCATTTGACTATATGAGTGAAAAATTATGATACAATATGTTGTTTGTTTCTCAATTGGAGTAGCATGGGCAGGGATATTTATACTACACTAGAAATTTTCAAAAGGTGCCCTCAATTGTAAGGGAAGGTGAGAGGGCAAGGTATCCAACATATGATGGGTGGGTCCAAAATTGGGTTTGACCTAACATGCTACAACCAAAATAAATGCACCCTCTACTACATTTAGAGAATGCAATTCAGGTAGTTGGGGACAATTGAAGTTAGATGACATGGACAATATAATTGCTACATCCTAGTTTAAACTCACAAGTTAGACAGTTTTCTTGTTGTCATCTAAAATTCATAAGCAATGCAAGGGTAAGGCAAATCTGAAGATTTCATAACACAAATACTCATCTCTTCAATGCAAAGCACCTTTTTTTTATAAATTTATTAAATTTTTCGTTCATTGTAATGTTTCTACATCACTGCATAAACTTTGAATCTACTTGCACTAATTACCAAATTTATTATTCAATTCTAAAAATCAAATGTACTCTATCACTAACATGAAGAAGCGGCAACTCTTCATAAAATTCAAGGCAACCATAAACATGACATCAACTGCCATTTGAGATTCAAAACTTGAGAAATTCAAGACAACCACCACTTCAATAATGCAATGAAGGAAAATAGTGCCAACAACTCTTCACGAATCCATAAGTATAGGCATGCTACTTTTACAAACACAACTATATAGAAGCAACAAGTTTGAGTTTATAGAAAGCAAAGGAAACTTTGAATTGATAGGCATAGATGGATCTAGTTTACTGAAGGAAGAGAGTGAGTCCATTAGGAATTCAAAAATTAACAATACCAGCAAGAGTAGTTCATCACCTTGTCTTTAGACCCCTAATCATTAGATTGAGTCCAAACAAGAAGGAGTTCTGAGAGGTGTCCTAGTTGAATCTTAGTAGGCAAGAGTGGAGGGAGGTGTCACAAGTGAATTGCAGCAAGTAAGGGTGGAGGGAGGTGTCACATATGAATTGCAGTAAGAAAAGGTAGAGGGAGGTGTTTTAGTTGAATTGCAACAAGCGGGACCTTTCAAAGGTGGGAATTGAAGCAACGGCCATTGATTCAACTTCTACATCTCTTGCAAGAACAATTTCGATTGTTACTCACAAACTATGAGGGAGCTAGACCTCTCCAAGTTACAAGAGCTGTGGCACTCCTTAACATTGATCACTTGAAATCTCTCCCTATTTGAAAAGGGACATCGAAGTGGCCACAAAATCTAGAAGCTGCCAACTACCAACACCATTTCTACAGCCAAGCAGCTTATGCACTAGGGTGGAGAAAAAGACAACAATTTCACTCATATATTCATTGCTTCATCAAAGATAATGTGTGGCCTTATCTACCTTCAACATCTAGCACACTAGGAGAGAAACAAAATGCCGAGACTTCCTCGCTTCCTAAAGGGAAAATGGATATATTTTTTTTCTTGATACATTGGCATACTTGCAGCTTCCAATATATCCTTGAGTTATTATCATACTAGTCGTTTTAGTTTCATTTCATAAATGAAAAAAATGGAAACTCATGGTTTAGGTTGAAGTGCTTACCTGTGCTCACGGTAGCTCACACGGGATGACGTACCTTTGCATAGGAGTGCTTGGATCCAAGCAAACATGGGAGGTATAACAAATTAGAGAGAGGGCACTTTGTTAGATCGAACTAAGGTCGGTAGCGACAACAATGTCGATGACAACTCCAACAAATCCATCAATCCTTCTAGCTAGAGATTATGCGATGATTAAGAGTATCTTTGGATTGCGGTGGGACAATCAATACTCATCAAGGATCCAAGTGGCCAGTTCGACCAACCTCTTGACCTCGCAAATCTAAGCAAAATTTTTTGGTTTGCCAACTTCAATAATTGAGGCTTTCAATTCGGGTTGGAATTAATCCATAGTTTGATCAGTGAATTTGGATTGGCATTGATTGACGATTGGAATAGGGAGTTTGGGTCTACACTAATCGATGATCGAATTAGCAAGCTATGTCTGCCTACTCAGATCGGACATGTGGGCACTAGAATCGAAGATTGTTGATGTAGCCATACACTGAACCCCATCCATGCTCCACTTCTTCGACTGCCTCTAGATTGGCAAGTTCCCTTCTTCTCTGAAGATGCACAATAGTTTTAGAATGACATTGTCACACCCCTATCACTTTGGGGTGCCTGAAGTGCCTTAATGAGCAAGGGGGACCTTGGGGGTGACTTCCCAAGCCTTGCAATAGGCTAAGAAGGGAGAAATGAGAGACTTCCAAGCAAACAGGGCGCAATAGCACCTTGGTTACGAAGGGCATAGTGGCATGTCATACATGCTTGGAAAGCTCTTGAGAATACGCTTGTAACCGTACAAAGAAAGCGTGATTTGAACTAGAAAGCTAGAAGTTATGGCCGTTCAAACTTAGCAGTGTCCTAGTGGCGCTGGAACACTCAAAGGCAAGGTGTTGGGGGTTCTTAAGGAATCACTCAACAAAGCATGGCATGTATCATATCATTGGAAAGCTACAAAGACAAGGAACCTATAATGTTAAGCATTATGAGGTTCTAAACCATGAGCCAAAAGTTATGGCCAAGAGAAGGGCCGTGGTGAAAGCGTGACGTTACACCTAGTAAATCCGAATCTTTGGAGGGCCATAACTTTGTGAGATCTTGTCCAAATGGGACAAATGAAAAGTCCATTGGCATATATTCGTCGTTTAGATATCCAAAATGGTCTCTCATGTGTGATTTGGATCCCTGAAGACAAAGTTATGCCGTTTGGAAGTTCGGGAGTCCAAACGGAGGTAGAACTTGAGGAATTCGGTTGGAAACGGGTGGTCTTCCAAAACCCAAGGGGGTTTGGGAAGTCCCTTTGACCCACAAGGGGGGGGGGTCTACCAAATACTACAGAGAGTACTATAGAAGGGGTTGGTCTCCATCCTCCCTCCCTCTTGGAGCCTTGGTGAGTCCCGGTGACTCATGGGTGGTGATGTAACTTTACCACTGGCTTCAAGGCTCCTGGGACACTTGTGTGTGTGTCCCGGGGCACCGGTTGGTTGGAGTCCCACTCCTTGCTAGGCCTTTGGCAATGTATCCCAAGTTGTGAGTTCCGATTAGTGTTGGTGTGAGAATAGCAAGTATACAAAGGGCCTAGTGTGAAGTGGGTGACAACCAAGGGCGGTTAGGACCGTGGTGAGTAGTACCACCATAGGTCCTAGCACAGTAAGATGGAAGTTCCACCTTATGTCATGAGTGGAGTGCGTGCTAGAAGTCTCGAGCATTGAGACTTAGCAATGTGAGTTGGAAATAGGAACTAATGTTGTGAGTGCATGGCATGTGTAGTGTTAGTTAGTTGGGCCTAAGTAATACCGTTATTGGAGTGTGGTAAGTCGTGAAAGCTATGAAGGGCTCTTGAAGTCTAGTTGGAATTATAAGGTATTACTAGGATTGCGACAAACATGGTGGAGACGGAAATTGGCGAAGTGGAAGAGGAATTCAATGTGTTGCAAGGCAATGACTTATTTCATGGTGGGCGACAATCTAGTTGCGATGAATTCTTTTCTAATTCCAACGGAGAGAAGTCAGAGGACTCTAACCTTGGCACTCACAATTTCCACTAGACACTGGAGATGCTACACTCTTCCACATTGCGCCACCGCTTAAGATCAACATTACCTAAGCAACCCTGATTTTCAAAAAATGGTGCCGAAGATCTCTCAAGTGGGAGCACTAAGAGAAGGCACGGTAACCATTGTGGTGAGGGTGGAGAAGAAGGTTCCAATAGCCATGTTGTCCTAGACAACTAGTTGTGGACAAAGGAGGAGCTAGGCAACCAAGGCAAGGACTGCGGCCTCAACGTTGCAAATAGATACTATGTCCTAGTGAGATAGGTATCGCCATGCGAGCGAGTAGTTGTTGTAAGTTTCTTTTCTAACGAGCAAGCAAACTTCTTGAACATTGGTTACTAAGGCCCTCCTTTATCTTTTCTATAGCCTGTCGAGGGAAATGAGCAAAGGGTCCTCCCACCTAAGTTTGAAAACTTTGATCATCCATATGAAGGTTATGAAGGCTGAGATTTTTTGGATGAGGGACACCTTTCAGAAGCTAACATGTAAGGGAGAAAAAACGAGATATCTATGGGGAAAACCACCTTGCCTATGATGGAGGTCATAGTAGTGATGATAGAGATCCGGATAATTCCATTGGTATGAAACATCTTTTTAGATAATCAACATGAGCACAATCTAATTCTACATACTCCCTTGAGCGTCGTGTATTTGTTGGCATGTGTTGCATTGTTGCCCTTCTCAAAACTTCTGTAGGATGCTATCATTCATGGCGTTGTTTTCCTTGTTTTGGCCATATACACTTTTGCGAAAGATTGTTGTTGAAACAAATCAATATGCAACAACTCCAGATGAAAATGGAATCAGGGTTATTCAAGCAGATTGCTCAACAATACAACGAACACGACATCCAACACGTCTAGTAGCCCCTCTTGTTCGTCTAATAAAGTTAAATTCACCATTGACTTTTCCAAAATTACCCCCCCATTTACCTAAGCATGCATGAACACCATGTGGCATCCTCATGGCAAATTAGGGGAGTGACGTTGATGCACAATTGCGAGTGTGGGCGATTGTAGGTGTGAGGCAACCGCGGGTAGGGTGACTTCAGGTGTAGACAACTATAGGTCACTATAAGAAACCCGTGTTCTTTGTGATGTTTAAAAAAACATGCAAGAACGTTTTTTCTAACATCAACGGTGTTTGCATAGAGGTCAGCTAAAATCCGTTATAATTGACAAGTAGAAAACGTCCCAAAATTTGAAAAAATGTGCTTGATTTTAGCTTGTTTTTTTCTAACATCACAAAAAACATGATCTTCCAAGCTCCCAACAATGTGGCACGTGGATGCCACAGCGACGCCACATAAACGCCACTTGGGCAAGGAAAGCCACGTGGGATTTCTTTCATCCGGCCCGTCGATGACATGGCACCTGACGTGGCACTTGATGTGGTAGTGGGAAAAGTGACATGGCAACCGACAAAGATGACATGGCATGCCTAGTCAGCATACTTTTATGTCATTTGTGAATTTTAATAGTGCTTTTTGAGTTGCCAACATAGACATCAATGTAGATGTCAACTTAGATGTCTAAATGTTTTTTGAGACATCAATTGGTGCACGCCAAATCCATAGGTCAAGGTCTGCAAAAAATAATTGTTTAATAAAAAAACAAAAGAAAATAAACAAGAAAAATGATTGAATACTGCAAGAATTAAAGAGAACTTACTGTGTACCATTAAGAGAATTTTTGATGGCAAAATGAAGGAATGACTTCATTGACAATTTATGAAAATGAAGGGTGTAGAGGATGTTTTTATAATCCATCGTCCGTCCATGGTCAAACAAAGGATATGGGATAATTTGAGATGAAATAATTTGAATGTTGTTTTAGACGTCTAGATGTTTTTTCAGACATCTACATATTGCTAAGGAATTTCATTTTGAATACAATTCTGGCTTAACATATCCCATATGGGTTGTTTCACTTTCCACTATCCCTCTTGTTTAAGTAGCTTATCTTTTCATCCATATGTAAATCCATCCATTTTCCTTTTTTTACAAAGTATGCCACGTGGCTACCCTTTCCCGAAATTTTTCAAATTTGGTCAGCATTTTACTATAAATCATAGAAATTTTCACTAACTTACCTACAATCAAAATGGGTCTGCTTGTTGACGTGGCATTCTTTGCTTTTTCAGGTGATTCCGAATACATGAGTATGTCTTGAGTCTTGTCAAATAAAACATCAATGTCAATGATAGCATCCACTTGTTTTTACAATAATGTGCTAGCATTCTCTACAACATCCACAAAAATCTACCTTTTGGACCCATCCGCCCTTTGACATCCTATCATATCAGACATTGTGTGTTTTTGGTCCAACATAAAAAAAAACCCGGGTTTCTTATAGTCGGTGTAGGGCGACCGCGTGTATAAGGCAACTTCGGGTCCCCAAGGGGCGAGTGCAAGTCCCCAAGGGATGAGTGCGGATCCCCAAGGGAGTGTGGGTCCCAAAGGGGCAAGTGGAGGTCCCAAGGAGGCAATTGCGTGTCCTCGAAGGACAATTGTCCCTAAAGAATGACCTTGGGTGTCAAAAGATGATTGTAGGTCTTCAAGAGGTGATTGAGGTGATGGAGGTTGTAAGAAAAATATTGTATGTTTCTAAGGGGTAACTGCTAGTATCAAGGGGTGATTGTAGGTCTTTAAAGGGTGATTCTTTTGTATACTTTTAAGGTGGTAAGGAGCTAGCGCAGGTAGCTCAAGTGGCCCAAGTATGATTGGAGGTGGCCAAAGGTGGTTGCAGGTGGTCAAAGATGATTGCAAATTGGTAAAGGGCAACTATAAATTAGACAATTGAAAATTATAAGTAGGCAAAAAGGCACTTGTAGATAAATCATATGCTTGTAGGGCATATATAAAGGAGAGATTGTAAGAAGAAAATAAAACCAATCTCCTTAAAAAAGCAAAAATTGGGAAAAATAAAAGAAGACGTTCTTTCCATCTTTTGTTTTTATTTTTAAATCAACATGATAAATATTATAGTATTAAGATGAATCTTTGCAAATGAAAAATTGAAAATAATAATAAAAAGGCATGTTTATTTAAATTTCTATTTTTTAATTTTTATTTCAAATATCTACAAGACAAGTAAGAAATGATTAGGATAAGTCTTTGAGATTCCAAAAAATAAATGGAGACAAAAGTTCTTATTTAAATCTCTACTTGTTACAAAGTATTTTTTTATCTATGAAATCAAAGTGATAAATAATTCATTATTAGGAAGACTTTTGGAGAATTACCAAAAATAAATATGGAAGTTTATTTAAGTCTCCACCCTTTGTTTTATAGTTTTATTTACATCATAGTGACAAATAATACATATGTGAGATAACTCTTTGGGACTTGTAAAAAGTAAATGGGAATGTTTGCACTAAAATGTCCACCCTTTATTTTTTTGTTTTAAAAATCAAAGTCAAAAAGTATTCATGATTAAGAGGGCTCTAGAAGAATTGCAAAAAATAAATAGGGAAGTTCTCACTTAAATATCCATGCTTTATTTTATATTTTAGATCAACATAATAAACAAAACAGGAGTAGGGTGATCCTTATAACGTTCAATAGCCTATATGCCTACCACTTGTCCAATTAGGCACTTAGCTACTAAGGGATGTGGAATATTTCATACCATCTACTCTAAAGCCAAGGCACTAACAGTGCATGCTATTGAATGGTATACTTGAGATTTGCAAAAAACAAAATGGATAAGTTCTTTTTTAAATCTCCACCTTCTTTTTTTAATTTTTAAATCAATGTGACAAATTATCCAAAATTAGGAGGACTCTTTGTAAATTACAAAACTTAATCAAAAAAGTTCTTTCTTAAATCTTCACCCTTATTTTATTTTATTTTATTTTTAAAAAAAGAACCAATTTCATGGAAAGGGGAAGCCTTTTTTTATAAAATTAAAGTGAAAAATAATTCATGATAAATAAGAATTGTGAAAAAGAAATAGTTCTTACTTAAATATCTACCTTTTATTTTTTAATCTTAGATAAATTTGATAAATTTTAGATGAGATGGATGAGTAGGGTTTAGATTCTTTGAGATTTGGAAAAAATAATTGGATAATTTCTTATTTAAATCTCCAACCTTTACATTTGGTTTTTAGATGAATGTAAGAAGTAATTCAAAATTAGTAGAACTATTTAAAATTGCTAAAATTTATTAATTCAATAGAAAAAAAATCTAATTTAAATCTTCACCCTTTACTTTTTATTTATAAAATCAAAGAAAAAAATAATTGATGATAAGAAAGAGTCTTGGAGAATTACAAAAAAGAAAGAGGGAAGTTCTTATTTAAATCTCCATGCTTTATTTTTAATTTTCAAATGAATGTGAAAAATGATACTCAAGTAGGATGGGTCTTTTAAAATTCTCAAAAATAAATAGAGAAGTTCTTGCTGAAATCTCAAACCCTAAGTTTTTAATTGTAAAAGTAAAGGGACCAATGATTCATTATAAGGAAGAATCATTGAGAATTGCAAAAAAAAATCAAAGAACTTTTACTTAAACATCCATTCTATATTTTTTATTTTTCATTTTGTGTAACAAATAATACTTAATTAGGATAAGTTTTTAAAAATTGAAAATAGATTGGATATTTTCTTACTTAAATTTCCACCAATTATTTTTTTATTTACAATATTTAAGTGATAAATAATTCATGACTAGGAAAAATTCTAGAAAATTGAGAAATTAAGTAAAAAAACTTTAATTCAAATCCTTACCCTTTTTTTGACTTATATAATAAAAGTGAAAAATAATCCATAATAAGGCATCTTTGAGAGTTTCAAAAAATAAATGGGGAAGTTCTTACTTGAATCTCCACCTATTTTTATTTATTTATAGAATGAAAGTGATAAATAATTCATGATGAGCACATAAGGAGTCTTGAAGATTTGCAAAAAAGAAATAGGGAATTTTTACATAAATCTCTGTCCATTATTTTTCAGTTTTTATTCTTAGAATCAACACAACAAGTGATTCATGATTACAAAGATTCTTTGAAAATAGCCAAAAAACGAAAGGGTTAAAAATGGTTTATTTTTTATTTCTAAATTAAAGGGACAAATAATATATGAGTAGGATGATTTTTTGAGAATTGAAAAAACTAATGGGTAAATTTTGACTTAAGTATCAAAATTATTATATTTTTATTATTAAATCAAAGTTATAAATAATTCATAATTAGGATAACTCTTGGAAAATTGAAAAAATTTAAAGGAGAAGTCATAACTTAAAATTTCCATCATTTCTTTTTTATTTTTAAACAAACATCACGAATAATAGAGGAATAGGATGAATCTTTGAAAATTGCAATAAATAATAGAACAAGTTCTTCCTCAAATCATCACCCTTTGTTTATTATTTTCAAAATCAATGTCACAAATCATTGATGAATGATTAATATAGAAGATTGGTCTTGCACTCTTTGAAAAGGATTTTGTCTTCCTCAAGAAATGTGTGTTGTGTGTAGGAGGGGCAACTTGAAGAGGGTTAGAGCTCATAAAAGCGACTATGGAAGGGGCAACCACGGCTATAAGAAAGATCATCTCCTTAAACAAACAAATCTTTTTCCAAAGGAGTGAATGTAGGTAGGGTGACCTTAGGTGGAAGAAAGGACATCTTTTTGAATAAACATTTTTTCCCCAAAGGAACGCATATAGATCCAAGGGCGACTTTAGGTGGAAGAAAGGTCATCTTCTTAAGAAAACAATTTTCCATCTAAAGGGGCACAAAGTCCAAGTGCGACATTGGGTGGAAGAACGATCATCTCCTTGAACAAATAATTTTTCTCCCAAAGGAGTGCAAGGTCCAAAGGTGACTACAAGCAAGTTCCCTAGAAAATCTTAGCATTTTGACATTGATTCGGAAGTGATTTAAAAAAAACAATGGTTTAAGAAATGGAGACTTGGAAAAGTCCTTTTCCCTTAGATTTCATTTCCTCTCCTAAAATCCTCTTGGTCATGTATAATTCAACATAGTGATTTGCTAAATTAAAACTTGGAGGGAACACATTTGAAGAACAACTTCCCTTGGGGATTTTTTGGCAACATTCCCAAAACATCATGGCATGGATTAGGAATTGATTTACAAAAGAAAAATAGATAATGGTTTAAGAAATGGAGACTTGGAAAAGCCCTCCCCCCCTCATTTCATTTCCCTTCCATCATAGCATTGTCGTCATGAATAGTTCATCCTATAATACATTCAGATTATTTGGAAAATATTTGAAAATATAAATGAATATGAAATCTATTGAATATTTTAAAATTATGAGGTAGCATATTTGTGGGAATACAAAAACTTGGAATGGATTGAATTAAGATAGAATAGAACTAGGATAGAGTTAAATTTTTCATTTTTTTGGTTAGGCAAATGGAATTAGAGTCATCTAGGCTTGAACTTTAAAATTAGTTAGTATCTGGGTGAGTAGAAACGTAAAGAATGTTCCGTAACTGGACCAAAGTCGTATCCATAATGGAATCTAGAATTGAATTGGAATCCGAAATTGATTTGGAATTGACCCAGATAGGTCGAACCTATCACCTACAGTTCCGGCCTAGGAATCTAGGATACCGTTATGGGAATGGCCTTCTACCCTTTCTCTAGGGTTGTCCCAGATGTACGTTCGTGGCAAAATCGCGTCTGAAAATTGGACGTCTAGACACCTGGTTTCAGCGAACGCAAGCGACATAGTCGGACACTACTTGGTCACTGTCCGGGGGGTGGACGGGCGACCGGGTGCATGGGGTGAGTGCATTTTGGGGGGGTTAGGCACGGGTCATGCCCAATTGCCTAGAAAAAAATGGGCAACTTCAAGCTTATAGAGAAAAAGGAGGTAAATGTGTTAAAAAATGCCATGAAGTACTATAGTCAACACATACAAAAATTGCATATTGGAAATTGCATACTGAATGTTGGCCTCCTTTGATGCAACTATGCAAGCCTCCAAATTGAAGGAGCTAAAAAACTCAAAAACTCATTGAAAGAAAGGCCATATAACCATTGGTCCAAAAAAAAAACACAGGGTGAGTGTGACATTGGTAGATTTAAGTTTTGTTGCAAGGTTAATTATTGATTTCATAGATTTCTATTGCTTTAAAAATTATCTTGTTCAATTTATTTAAAATTCATAACAAAAAATCACACAATGAACTGAATGAAAATTTCTTGAATGTTGTTCAAAAAACAAAAGATTTCTTGAATGTCACTTTGAACACAAACTAGACAAGTAACTCAAGTAAGGGAACTGGATAGTGTCATATATTTCTTCAAGATAAATTGAACAACTTGTACTACTAACATTTCTTAGCTCATCATCTCTTTGAATCAAAAGAATTTGAGCACCTATAAATGTCCTAGGTGCAAGCCCCTTCCAAGATTAAATTCCTTCGGGTGGTAATCACTATCTCCTTTCACCTCTGCCCAACTACTGTAGTCTCTTGATTGGAATCCGTCGTCATCGTCCATTAGTGTGTTCTCTTCATCATCTGATGAAGGTGATTCATTTCCCCCTCTTTTTTCTTGTACTTTTCTAGTTACAGAAGCTTTCCACTTAGGCTTGTCTATCTTTTGTTCCTTCTTCACTTGCAACAAGGTTTTCCCTACACATTCTTGAAGGCAATCAATTGCTCTTCCTTTTCAAAAGGGAAGTACCGAAATAGGCATACGCTTATCAAGTGAGGGTCTTCTTACATTTACTTTCTTGTTTGCACTACAACAAAATGGATGTTTTATGACTGCAAAAAATGACTGCAGTGAGTCAAAAAATTTGAAAATATGACTCATGCAGGAATTATTGTAGATGACGCGCAACATGACTGGGTCTAGTCATTATCGACTAGTCGCTTCGGACATGAGTCATATTTGTAGTCATCGTATTTGGGGGGTATAATTAGCCATATTTTGCTAATGTGGCATATACGTTGACTATTCTTGGAGACTTGACTTTCTCTTGACCTGCCTGGGCAAGGAAAAAAAGTCTACGTGGCATATGACTACTTGTAGTCATATTTTAAGCTGACGTGGACTATGACTACGGTGAGTCATATTTTGGCGGATGTGGAGTATAACTATGGTGAGTCATATTTTGGCGGACGTGGACTATGACTATGGTGAGTCATATTTTGGCGGATGTGGAGTATGACTATGATGAGTCATATTTTGGTGGACGTGGAGTATGACTATTGTGAGTCATATTTTGGCGGATGAGGCATATGACTTTTTGTAGTCATATTTTGGGATGATGTGAAATATGATTTTTGTGAGTCATATTTTTTGTCGATGTAAAAAATGACTCTCACGGGTCATATTCTTTGCATGTTGATGTAGAAAATGACTCTAGTGGATCATATTTTTTATTGATGTGGAATATGACCTTCATGAGTCGCTTTTTTTATTGATGTGAAATATGACTGATGTAAGTCATATTTTTGGCTATGTAGTAGTTCATATGGAATGTTACTAGTAATTTTATGATTGAATGTAGTTATATTTTTAAAAGTATAGAGTCATATTATTGGCATGATTGTGAGCATTATATAACTACAACAAGTCATATTTTGATTAAGATATATTATAAAATATGACTCAAACAAGTGATATTTGTAACTAGGTGACTTGAGGTTTATAATAACTTTTGTCATAAATTGTAATCACATTTTCCATACATTCTAAATTGACATGAGGCGTTGCAATCGTGCATCAATATGGTTTAGTAGTTGTATAAATGACTACATACAATAAAAAATGAGTAAATATGATTTTTGAGATGCACAAAGATAATCATATTGAAGAGAGAAAATGCAAGAAAAAAATGTGACTCTTTTCAATGACATTTATTAGTCACTAACAAAAAACATATCACAATGACAGTCTAGAAATATATATTCCTACACACTCTAGGACTTGTAATTCCTTACAAAAATGTGAAGAATTTGTCTCTCTAGTGTTGTAAATAGCCTCCAATAACTTTAGTCTAGCTTTAAGTGCTTGCACATAAAATGAAACAGTTTAATTTTTAGTAAATGAACAATATAGCTCAATCTTCAAAGATTTAAATCAACATAAAATGTGAAGCACAAGTTTAAAGTAAGAAGAATCCATAATCACTATATCTCTAAAAAACACAAGAAAATAAGAGGAAAGAACAACAATAATGATAAAAGGAACAAAAACTAGAAGGCGACAAGTGTTAAGAGGTAATAATAAGCAAGAAGTAAGATGTAACAAAAAGAAACAAGAAGTAAGAATTAAGATGCAAAAAGAAGCAACAAGAAACACAATTTAAGATGCTATAAATATCAAGAAAAAACAAATCAAGATGCAACAAGAAACAACAAGAGAGACAAGTTAAGATGCAATAAAATGCAACAAATAACAAGAAAAACAAGAATTGAAAGGCAATAAGAAACACAAGTTAAAATGCATCAAGAAGAGATTAAAAGCAAGAATTAAGAAGCAAGAAGAGGCAAGAATTAGGAAACAAGAATGAAGAGGTAGAAAGAAAAGACTAGAAACAAGAATCAAGAATGGGAAGATGGCAAATGGCTCCATTACTCATTTGTTCTTAGGTTTAGGAGTTTCTTTCATCATTGTTTTTCCTACCTTTTGTCCCTCTGTGGATAATGACTCTATTGCATTCGAGGATTGCAATTGAGGGTTAGATGGCCTAATGGAAGATTATGGTCAGCAAGCTTTTTGCTTCTTGAGCATTGATGCCAATGTCTCATTTTCCTTGCTATCAGTGAATGAAGTAATGTTTCATCTTGAATTCTCCATGTAGTTGCTTCAATTTTTCGAATTTCGTCTATCTTAGCCTTGCTAGTGAGAACAGGGTGTAGATTTAATCTAATTTCCCTTGGAGGATGATAATTAGACCAATATTTCATGTGAAAAGCTAGTAGGCACATAGAAAGATTTGAACGGGTCTAATAGGCTAGGATTCGAAGTAGTCCAATAGCTTGATGCACATTTTCAAGTGAAAAGATGCGATTTTTCTTTGTCTTTTTGAAGACTATATGTCTAAATGATGAATAGCTCATTCTTCACTCTTACTTTTGTATGTAGAGTCAAATACTCAAGCTTTAGTTGCTCAAACAATTTGTCGTCATTACTATTAATATAAATTATATATTTTTCAAATTGTCTGTGTGGCAATTTCTCTAGTGAATCCATCCTCACGGGTAATGAGCTTGGCATATCATGATAAATTGACTATGTAAATAGGGGTGGTTATCCCAATGGTGCATATCAAGTCAAATTGAGCTTGGGTCGTGAGTATTTGTTTGTGTAAGTTCAGTCAAGTTGCTTATATTGTTGTGTGTGTGAAATTGCAGATTGATCAATTCATTCTAGTTGAGTCGGCCTGTTTAATTGATTAAGTATTAAGTAAATAACAATGAGCTAATTGATCACTGGAAAATTTAAACAAGACTAACTAGGAATTGTGCATTTAGTCGAATTGTAAGTTGTGTATGATTGATGGTGAGACTAATTAACTGATTCAGTATGTGCATGTGTTAATTGGATGGATATCCATTGTGAATTCTAAAATTCAATTTAAAGTCTGTGAGTCAACTTGTCCAATGATTTGAGTATCAAATTGATCAAGTTGTCTACTGGATTATCAGGAGGGTATTCCCGATTAGATCTAATTATAAAATTGATTGTTAATTTGGTAGATAGCCAAATTAAAATTGCAAGTTGTGTGTAAAAAATTGCAAATCTAATTGCTTGATAGAATCGATGAATTCTTATAACTGTGTTATGGATTAATTGCACTAACGAATTATGTGTATGTGTTGTATGTGGAAAGTGGATATTTGATTTAGTCCAATTGCCGCAAACTCAGTGATCAATTAACAAATTAACTGTGTATATCTTAGATGTGAATAACATTTGTTTGTCAATTTGCTTGTATTAAGTTGTTTATGTAAGGGCAATTAGTTGATTCGCTCAATATGTGTAGAAAACTATGTTGGTCAAATTAACTAGATAATGAGTAGGCTCAAGTAGAGCTGCATGTTTAGAAGAACAATTAGATTGGAATTTAGAAGTTCGTTATAACTTGGGTTGATTTCTCAATATCAAATTGTTTTGAGATAAAATAGTAAAGTTTAATAGTCTCATGTTTGGAGTTAAAACAAATTAACTTGAATAATTCAACATGAAAATCAACTCCTGAAATGGAAGGATTCAATGCAAGATCAAATTGTCTGTAAGCCATTGAATTCATTCCAGTAAGTAGTCATTGATAAGTTGTCGCAGCACAGGATAAGTAAATTCCCTATTATGCTCACAAAAATCACTCTAGAGCATAACTAAGTGACTCTAAAGATCGAACCCACAAGATTCTGTGAAGTATTTAACTTTATTATGCTAGTAAGCTCTCCTAACCTCAAAAACTTCCTTTCCGGTCCTAGATCTATAACCGGAAACAACCAACCACCAGATGATCCTAGACCGGATTACTTCTGTCCCGATCCTAGAATTGCCTAGTTCCCACAAGTACCCTTATTCCAAGACTTTTACTACTTTCGGTCTTGGTACTCCTCTGAACCAATCCGGTCCAGATTACCAACACATATCCTTACTTCTATTCTGGTTTAATTTTGCCTCTGTTGGACCATCAGAGGGGTTGCCACTTGAGTTTGTGAGTGGTAGGCCCACCACTCCTTCTGTGGATTATAGTGGCTAAAGGACCACTTGATCTACCTATTCCTCTCCTAAGCTAACTCGAATCCGGTTTGATCCCTCACAATAGCCCGAATAGCAATCTGGTTTGCAAGTCATACAGAAATCCCCCATACGATCCGTTCTTACTACAACGACATTGATGCCAGATCCTACTCATGCGAAGCTAGGTGGTTACAAGTACACTCATCCGTTCCAACATTTACTAGAGCTATTCTGTTTACCAACAAAGGTGGTGAGACCTCTCAGAAGATCCGACACTCAACCAGATTTCCCATCCAGGAGTTCTAGCGCGACTAAGGATACCCTCCCTATCCGCCTAGCCTAACATCGACTATCTCACCCGAAATTCACAACTCTAGATCTGTTGAGGCATTGAAGTCCACTCCCAACACTCCTATAACCTACTCACACACTAAGGAGCGGAAACTATCACACCAAAGGGAGAGATCAAGTCACAAATCTGCCCTACACCTTCCTAACTCCACATCATGCACACTTGCCAAGCTTGGGAGATACACACAACACACAAGCGCATACAAAGGTACAAGGAATTTGCAAAAAGAAGACTCTTAGTACCCTTCGCGGGCCTGACTTAAATACAAGTCAAAAAGGTACAAGTGGGCAAAAATGCCTGCAAAAGTTCCGCTGTGACTTGGGCCGGATTTTTCGCTTCCTACCTACTCCTAACCGGATCGGAATAGGATCCGGATCCGTTCCTAATCTACCTACTATTTACAAACTAAGTGCCCACCCGAAATCCGATGGAGGCACTATCCGCTCCCGGTTCCATGTCTTTGAAAATCTCGTTCAAGTTCCGATTCCGCTCTCCCTTGTGCGGATTTGGAACCTGTTCGCCTTTTGTGGAACCTGGCGTCGAATCCAAGTCGATGGCGATTTTGGGCGTATTGGCTTGAGTCGCCCTAACCTTCGATCTCTTGGATTTGGGGGTCGCATCCTTCCCTTCTCCTACTATCACGTCCGAGAACGAATCCGGGAGAGAAATGTCCGAGAGTTGAATCCCGCAAGAGCACGTTGCTCCTAATAGTATCCGGGTACTCTCCTCCATCCGGTCCACTACCTTCCGTAACTCCCTCATTGCCACTTCTACCTGCTCGGCAAGATCTATGAGAATCCTCACCATCCGGGAACTGGATGGCTTCTTCTCCTCATGTACCTTCTCATCAAATAGTTTTGCCTTGGCGGCAGCCATTCCGGTCTCCCCGAATATGGCCTTCACCTACTCCACCATCTTCTGAGAATCCTCCGCCATGGATCGAGTGGTTGCAAAATTTTCCTTGAAAACAAGGAGTTCCGCTTTCGTTCGATCCAACTTCTCCTACAATCTCCGGATTTCTGCCTCTTGTTTCCAGGACTCGATTGGATCGGAAATATAGTTGGCTACCTTCTCTGGTAGCTCTCTGTCTGGTGCTGCTCCTACTAGCTTTCCGATCGAGAGCAGGATCCTCCTCTTCAGCTCCCAATCCGCCCTCACATCGCATAGGATCTTGATGAGCGGGTTGAACGGGTCGTCGGGATCCGATTCCTCCGACACGGTCTTCTCCACTTCCGATTTTTCTTCTGGAGCTGGGGTGGTCCGAGTGGGTGGCGTCCCCTACTTGTTGGGAGAGGTCGTCTTCTGTCGCTTGATCAGAGGCAGATCTGGTTCCTCCTCCTCTAACTCGCTATTCTCCTCGAGCTTGGAACCGGATTCCATCTCCTCATCCATCTTCGATTCCCCGTACCACAAGAGAGTTTCTTGAGCCTTCCACGCCTTTTCCTCTCTTGCATTGAGGAGTTGGTAGGAATGGTAGAGGTGAATAAGGTAGGGACACACCGGAGTGGCCCTACTCTTTCCCACTCTACCCACAAGTTGGGCAACTAGATCGGAAATGATTTGGGCCCAGTCAACTTTTCGGTCTCCTCTCAGAGCGTCGAAAATAGTGTTGGCGAGGGAGATAGTTACCCTCGTCGGCTTTTCCAAGTGTAGGACCGGAACCAAGAACTTTAGTAGCCAGCGCTGTTGCTCATCGATGTAGTCCTCCACCGCGTATCCGTCCTTCGGGTTGACCGCACCCTGGAACTTTCTGCGGCAGAACTCATCCTTCCGGCTTGCCATTCCTAGCCCTCTTGCCCGGAAACTATAGACTACTCTCCAAACATTTTCCGTCCAGAGATGCGGAACGGCTCTCAGAGTGTTGTCAAACTCATTGGACAGCTTGCCCAAGAGCTCTCTCACTATGGACTCCTCTCTGAAGCCCCAGGGTTTTTCTACAAACCCCAGGCAACCCATGGAACTTAAATCCTCTATGAGTTGGGACTTGGCTGGTTCAGAGGAGGGAACAACTGAAACTACCTTTTGGAGCTTCACCTCTACTGATGATGTATTGGCTTGTTCGCCTCTACTCCTCCTAAGCTGCGGCATGGACACGGGTGAGTGCACTCGGAACCCTTTCCGATTCTACCTCACCCTCTCTCCTAGCCACACGTCTCGTTCTCACTTTCACTCTCCGATCTCAATTGGAAATTAAAGCTCTAATGCTCAAAAACCACAATTCTCCCAATAGATACTGACACAAAAGACTGACACGAGAAACTAAGCGACAGGCGAAGACTGCAAACGCAAAGCACAGAGAGCGTTGGGAAAACGAAAATGAAAAAGAGTTTGATCTAGGTAGCCCAGCTCTTTTATAGTTGTTGGACTTCCTGCCACCTCATCATGATCCGTTCCGGATCCGGTTTCTATATGGTATCCGGTCCATCACCTATCCGTTCATTCTTTAGGACCGGATTTAGCAAATCACCTCACTATCTCATTTTCCTCTCTTATTTTAGACCTAAATGGTTCCTTAGCTAATTCCGGATACCTATCTTTAGTTTCCGGTTAGCTTTCCTAGGAAAACCAAAAAAAATGACAGTTTCCCGTCGTCACATAAGTCAACACATTAGTTGGTGAGTTTTGAAGCTAATTGACTGAGTTACAATACTGGTATCTTTAGCTGTGTCAAGTCGATAGGCAAGTAGCCGGTATTGAAAGATATCACAAGACAAAAACTCACAATCTACTAGGTTAGTATGAAATAGTTTATACTAGTATAGAATTTTTCAAAATTTCCAATAAGCAAACAGAAGTAGGATCCTCTTAGCGTAAACATCAAATTAAGACTAAGAGGATGATCTAGGTGTTCCGTAAAAGGATCTAGGACGGATCCGAATTCTAGAAATCCGGATAGTGACAACCTACAGTCTAGAGTTCCGGTCTAGGAATCTAGGGATCTGTTACGGGTGAACGGTCTGCTTCTGGAATAGTTGGTAAGATGACGGGTACTTAACCCTGCCACTTTCATTTGTTCTTCCTCTTTCTTCCACAACTATTTTGTGCCTGTATAGTTGAGAGAGAGAGTGGTGAGTTAGTGATCGTTTCAAGAGCTATTGATTGTCTAGATCTCGCTTTAGTTTTTAGGTTGCAATGGCGGAAGGGGATATCTGGAAACCATTGGTGACAGCACAGATGGTTTGTCCGACCATTCTGGAAAGGCAGAGAGAGCAGTCACAATTGGAGGATGATCTGAGTGAAATAGGGTGTGTCGAGTTGTTCTTGAGGCCATGGACCATAAAGAATGATAGGATGATTCAGGAGCTTATTGTAGGTGCCTTGAATCAGTACGAGTTGACAATGAGGGGGCGACTCGGAACCTGGACCGATGAGGTTAGGGCCAAGGTATACGGATTCCCCCAAAAGGGATTCAGATTAGCCTCCTGCACGGATAAGTTTGCGGTAGGAAAATTTAGGAATGCAGCCCATTCCAAAGAGGGGTATGCCATTAGTGACTATCTAGATGCAAGGCAGAAGCAAGTCCTAGAATTTCTGATCCCAATCTTGTATCTGGAAAAGCCTACTTGGGTTACGGTTATGGTAGCCAACACCATTTTTGGTGCCATGGAGGGTAGACTAGTCAACAAGGGGAAGGTTATTGGAGCAATAGTTTCCAAGCTTGCCGCCAATGTGGGTAAGGCAAAGACCAGCCCAATTGGTCCTTACCTGTTCCACCCTTACCATCACGCAGAACTCTTGAGTGATGCAAAAATGGTGGAGTATACCACCGGATCCACCATCCTACATTATGGCCTCACAGACAAAGTGGAGGCAAAGCAGCCAGCATTTGATGAAGAGGAAGAGCCAGAAGAGGAGGAGCAGCTCTTGGATTGGAGACAGAGGAAATCCACTGATCCAACTTCACACTGAAAACTCCCTGCTCAAGAGAAGGTTCCAAAGGAGGAGGAGGAAGGCATTTCTGGGTTCTTCAAAACCAAATTCAACTAGATCTTGTAGGCACAGGAATACCATGAGAATTTGGCGGATTATCTCAAGAGGATCAACAAGGAGTTGAAGGTTGAGCCAGAGGAGATACTTGACGTTGTGAAGAAACTTCCAAATCCGGAAGCGCTGGGGAGGAAGGAGAAGCAGATTGAAAGTCTGGAGAAGGAGAAGATAGACCTTCAAGCTAGACTAAGTTGGGCACAAGGGGAGCTAGCGACAACAAAACAAAGGGAGAAGGAAGCTCTACAACTCGTCAAGAATCTATCCGGTCTGGTGGATAGACCTGTAGATCTTGTAGTCAAAGGCGCTCTCGTCCAAAACCGATTAGTGGAGGAAGGACATCTCACCAGATCCAAGGTGGTCCGAATCTTGGTGGACTTCTCATCAAGGATGGATTTCGTGTTGATGGAGATGCGCTAGCTCTTGGGGCGGATTGATCTGGACCGTGTCATGGATTTTTCCAACTTTCTGGAAATCCACTTCGATACAGAGACCCCGGTGAAGTTGACAGCATCAATGCCACTGTCGGCTAGACTAGAAGTCCCTAAGGAGACTCTCCGGCATTCAACCGAGCCCTTCTCGACTCAGCTCGAGAAGACCATCTAGGGGAGCATGAAGACTATGCGAGAGCCATCCAAGCAGTTGGACGCAGCACATGAATTAGCTCCACCGGAAGTTATGATCTCGCCACCGATTTGGACAATCCGTCTTCCGGAGAAGGAGACCCTTCAGACACCCAGGTTGCTTACCCGAAGTGACCTGGCAGACTGGATTGGAGGATTGATGAATCTGGCCCGGACTCATCCGGAAAGTTTTGAACATATGCTACAGCCTCAACCGAGGAAGGAGAGGACCCTCATAGTTTTGGATGACACCTCTTCATGAGAAGAAGACGAGAGGGAGGTCACTTAGATTAAGAAATTTGAAGAAGATGAGTACCAAATCGGATCGGAAGAGGAAGAAGAAGAGGAGGACATAGACGAGGAAGACTCGCCTCCGGAAATCCGGAAGATCCAAATTCGGGCAACGTTGAGGACGACTCTGGTGAAGGCAATTCCGAAAGCAACTCCAAGGTCGTCCATCCGGGCACCAACAAGTCAAGGCGGGAGTAGTCAAAAGAAGGCGTGAAAGGCAAAGTAGTTAGGGTTATAGTTAGTTAGGATTTGAATTTTGAATCTGATTTGGGTTTCCAAGCGTGGACCGGGGTTCCGGATTTTTAGGATCTGACTTTTTCGGGTTTCTCGGGAAGTCTGTGATTGGTCACCTTGATTTCCGGATGGCTTTTTGGCTTTGGTTGTTTTGGATTTTTAAGTGAGGGGCAGGTTTGTTGCCCTCTCATTCCATCCTAGAGCTTGTAGTTGTTATCTTATCATCCTTTCTTTAATCTGAGCTACCAAGTGGACATTCAGGAATTGATCTATTGTATGTCCAGCTTTCCTGGGTTTATTTGAGAGAACATTGAAGTGTAAGAGAGAAGAGGAGGAAAGGAGGAATCCGGATCTAAGGTGACTAGATCTGATTTGGGAGGGAGTGTCGTGCGCGTAGCGGGCGATAAATACCATTTACAACACCAAAATGTGTAAACTAACTCGAAATATCATCCCAGAGGATTCTAGTATGTTATTGCAAGCCTAGGTTATCCATTCTACCAACTTAAGCTCTCTCTTGATCGTCTCTTCTCTCTATTCCGGATTACTACCTTTCTGGAACCCAATCCAGATCCACTCTCTTCCGGAATCCAGATCTGTCACTTCACACCAACACCGGTTTTTGTTACCTCTGTTTTACCCTCAGAGGGTCCACCTTTGATTGTATAGAGGGGTAGGGACTCACCACTCGTATTCCTCACACTCTCTCCTCTTTCTAAAATACACACCACCCACTTAAACCAACTGTTGCGCTGGATCGACTAGAAACACTCTCACAACCTTCCGGATGGCCAACCCGGGAGGCAGGTCACTCAGATCCATAACAAGTCTTCTCCACTACAATGACAGACCAACAACAACCGGAACTAAGATAGGGATTGTAAGTTGTTCGCTAGATTGATCCTAGGGTTTGGCTGACCTTCTGGTAAGTGATATGGGGTTTCTTCCACTGGCGGTTGCTTATCTCTGCACGGAACCCTCCTTGGCATTATGGATCTGCACCCACACCACTCCTAATCGAATTCTCGTTCCAAGAGTTTAAAGACACGTGCTCAAGACCAAAATCTCTTAGCCTAGACTACGTCACAAACATTCCTCGCAACTCAGCTCCGAGTTCCCTCAGATCCGGATTCCTCCTTTCTTCCTCCTCAATTACACTTCACACACTTACACAAAAACAATAAGGAAGATGGATATATGACAGATCAATCCCTGAAGGTCCACTTAGTGGCTCAAATTAAAATAAGGATGACAAAATACAAACTTACAACGCTAGGATGGAATGAGAGGCACAAACCTGCCCCTCACTTAAAAACTTAAAACAACCAAAGCCAAAAAGGCAAATAGGGCACCCGGAAATTCAGATGACCACTTACAAACTCCCCGAAAAATCTGGAAAAGTGAGATCGTACAAATCCGGAACCCAATCCCACACGTGGAAATTCAGATCCGATTCAAAATTCAAATCCTAACTGCCTAAAGAAAGGTCCTAACTACTTCCCCTTCCACACTTTCTTCTGGCTGCTCCTGCCTTGACTTGCTGGTGCTCGTGTGGATGACCTTGGAATTGCCTTCGAAGTTGCCTTAATCGGTGTCATCTGCAACGTTGCTTGGGTTTGGATTTTCCGTATTTCCGGAGGAGAGTAGTCCCCTTCTTCCTCATCCTCGTCCTCCAATCCGGTCCAGTACTCTTCCTCCTCAGATTTCTCAATCTCAGTTATCTCCCTCTCGTTCTCCTTGCCTGGAGACGTCTCATCCAACACGATAGGCTCGATCTCCTTCCTTGGTTGCTACTCTTTCAGCATGTGTTCAAATTCCTCTAGATGGGTCCAGGCCGGATTCATTAATCCTCCAATCCACTCCATTAGTTCACCCCGGGTCTGGGTGCGAGGTGTTTGAGATGGCTCCTTCTCTAGAAGATGGAATACCGGAACTGGCGGAGAAACCGTAATCTCCGGCGGTGCTAACTCCCGTATTGTATCCGGCTACTTACTTGGCTTGGGTGTTGTCTTCATACTCCCCCGGATTATCTTCTCCAGTTGCTTGGAGAAAGGTTCCGTCGAATAACGGAGAGTTTCCCACGGGGCTTCTGGTTTCGACGACAGTGGCATCGGGGCTGTGAGTTTGACTAGAGTCTCTGTGTCGAAATGGATCTCTGGAAAGTTGGAGAAGTCCATTACATGGTTAGGGTTGATCCACCCAAGCAGTTGCCTCATCTCTTTCAGTATAATCTCCATCCACGAGGAGAAGTCCACCAGTATCTAGATCACCTTGGATCCGATGAGGTGCCCTTCCTTGGTCAACCGGTTCTGAACTAGAGCCGCCTTCATCACCAAGTCGGCCGGCTTGTCCACCAACCCGGATAAGTTCTTCAGCAGCTATAGGGCCTCCTTCTCCCTTTGCTTTGTTGCAGCCATCTCCCCTTGAGCCTAGCTCAATTGAGCTTGAAGGTTCGCCTTTTCCTTCTCTAGGCCTTCAATCTGCTTGTCTTTCTTCTCTAGCACTTCTGGATGCGAAAGTTTCTTCAAGACGTCGAGGATGTCTTCCGGTTCCATCTTCAACTCCCGGCTAATCCCCCTCAGCAGATCCACCAGGTTCTCGTGGTACTCTTGTGCTTGTAGTACCCAATTGAACCCGATCTTGAAGAATCTGGATATGCTACCTTCTTCTTCCTCGGATATCTTCTATTGGGTCAGAAGCTTCCCCCAAGACGTCGGATCCGTGGATTTCCGTCGCCTGCGCTCCAAGAGTTGTTCGTCCTCTTCCGGATCTTCTTCCTCCTCCACTGGTGGCTGCTTTGCTGTCACTTCTTCCGTGAGGCCGTATTGGAGGATGGTGGCTCCGGTGTTATACTCTACCATTTCCGCATTGCTTAGAAGCTCTACATAGTGGTAGAGATGGAAAAGATATGGCCCTATGGGGTTGGTCTTTCCTTTTTCTACATTGGCGGCAAGCTTGGAGACCACTGATCCAATAACCTTGCCCCAACTGACTGGCCTACCCTCCATAGCACCAAAGATGGTGTTTGCTACCGTAACCGTAACCCGGGTAGGCTTTTCCGGATAGAGGATGGGGATCAGGAACTCTAGGACATGCCTCTGCCTTGCATCCAAGCAGTCACTAATAGCATACCCTTCCTTAGAATGGGTTGCGTTCTTGAATTTCCCGACCGTAAACTTGTCGGTCCGGGAACCTAAACCGGATCCCTTTTTAGGGAATCCATAAACCTTAGCCGAGACTTCGTTAGTCCAGGTTGCAGGCCTTCCTCTCACTATCAACTCGTACTGGTTTGAGGCCCCTACAATGACCTCCTGGATCATCCGGTCATTCTTTACGGTCCATGGCCACATGAACAGACCAACACACCCTATCCACTCAGATCATCTTCCAGCTGTTATCTTTCTCTTAACCTTTCCGGAATGGTTGGACAAACCATTCGGCCCGTGACCAAAGTCTTCTGGATATCTCCCTCTACCATCACAAACTATTGTCACAACGTGCAATTTTAGATTTCTTTGGTTAACCAAGTCAAGCTAACCGGAAAATACATATAGGTATCTGGAATTAGCTAAGGAACCATCTAGATCTGAATAAGAAGCGGAAAATGAGATAGTGGAAAGATCTACTCAATTCAGATCCTAGGAAGTGGACAAGTAGGAACGGATATCTGACCGAATAGAGATGGACCGGATACCTTAGACGAACCGGATCCGGAATGAGTTAGGATGAGGTGGCAGGGAGTCCAACAGCTATAAAAGAATTGGAGCTACCTAGATCAAACTCTTTCTCATTCTCATTTGCCCAGCGCTATCTGTGCTCTGTGTTTGCCTCTGTGCCTTTCGATTAGTTTCCTGTGACAGTCTTTTGTGCTAGTGTCCGTTGCGAGACTTGGGGTCCTTGAGCATTCGAGCTTTAATTACCGGTTGAGATCGGGGAGTGAAAGTGAGAACGAGGCGTGCGGCTAGGAGAGATAGCAAGGGAGTATCGGAAAGGGTCTCGAGCGCACCAATCAGTGTCCATGCTACAGCTTAGGAGGACTAGAGGCGGACAGGCCAGTTCCAGTGTACCCCAAGCGGAGGTAAAGCTCTAGAAGGTAGTTCCGGTTGTTCCCTCCACCGAACCAGCCAAGTCCCAATTCATGGAAGACTTGAACTCCATGGATTGCCTAGGGTTTGTAGATAAACCCTAGGGCTTCAAAGAAGAGTCCATAGTCAAAGAACTCTTGGGCAACTCTTCGCGAGCCGTTCTACATCTGTGGACGGAAGACATGTGGAGAACAGCCTATAGTTTCCGCGTAGGAGGGCTAGGAATGGCAAGTTGGAAGGATGAGTTCAGCCGTGGGAAGTTCGGGGGAGCGGTCAACCCGAAAGACGGATACGCAGTGGAAGACTGCATCGATGAGCGGCAACGCCGGCTGCTGAAGTTTTTAGTCCCGATCCTTCATCCGGAAAAACCAACGAGGGTGACTATCTCCGTCGCCAATACTATTTTCGGCTCTCTGAGAGGAGACCGGAAAGTTGACTGGCTCGGATCATTTCCGAGTTGGTCACCCAACTCGTAGGAAGAGTGGGGAAGAGTAGGGCCACTCCGGTGTGCCCCTATCTCATGCACCTCTATCATTCTCACCAGCTCCTGAGCACACCAGAGGAGAAGAGGTGGAAGGCTCAGGAAACTCTCCTGAAATACGGAGAATCGGAAACGGATGAGGAGATGGAATCCGGTTCCGATCCCGAGGAGAACAGTGAGTTCGAGGAAGAGGAGACGCCAATGTCGATCATCAAACGACAGAAGATGACCTCTCCCAACAAGTGGGGGACGCCGCCCGCTCGTGACACCCCGGCCCCAGAGGAGAAAACAGAGGTCGAGAAGACGATGTTAGAAGAATCGGATCCCGAAGATCCGTTCAGATCACTCGTAAAAACCTTATGCAACATACGAGCGGATTGGGAGATGAAAAGGAAGATGCTGATAGCAATCGGGAGGATGGTGGGAGCAGCACTTGACCGAGAGCTACCGGAAAAGGTGGCGGGCTGTATTTCTGATCCGGTCGAGTCTCGGAAGCAGGAAGCAGAGATCTGCCGGTTACAAGAGGAGGTGGATCGGATGAAGACGGAGATCCTGGTGCACAAGGAGAACTTCGCAACCACCAAATCTATTGCAGAGGATGCTCGGCAGATGATGGAGCAAGTGAAGGCCACATTCGGAGAGACCGGAACGGCCCTCACCAAAGCCAAGTTGTTTGACGAGCAGGTGCATGAGGAGAAGAAGCTATCCGGTTCCTGGATGGTGTGGATTCTCAACGACTTTGCTGAGCAGGTAGAAGCGGCAATGAAGGAGGCACGGAAGGCAACGGACCAAATGGAGGAGAGTACCCAGATACTGTCGGGAGCAACTTGCTCTCGCGATATTCGACTCTCGGATATCTCTCTCCCGGATTCGTTCCCGGAAGTGACAGCAGGCGAGGGGAAGGATACGACCCCCAAGTCCAAGAGAACGACCTAGGCCGGCACGCCTGGAACCGCCATCGACTTGGACTCACCACCCGCGTCCACAGAAGGCAATCCGGTTCCTCGACCTCAGAAGATCGAGAGGAGTCGGAACCTAAACGAGGTTTTTGAGCAAATGGACCCGAGAGCAGACAGCGCGACCATAGGATCGCGAATAGGGTTTTAGGATGTACAGAGTAGGTAGAGTAGGAACGGATTCAGAACCTGTTCCGGTCCAGTGGGGAGTAGGTAGGACTGGAAAGTCTGACCGAGATGGCGGCGGAACTTTCACGAGTTTTCCCGCCCATTTGTAACTTTTTGAAATGTATATAGTCAGCGCCTGCGAGGGATGTTGGGAGTCTTCTTTTTGCAATTTTTGTTGTACCTTTGTATGCGCTCTCTTGTTGTGTGTGTCTCCCAAGCTTGGCAAGTTTGCACGATGTGGAGTTAGGAAGGTGTAAGGCAGAGTTGTGGTTAGATTTCTCCCCTTAGTGCGATAGTTTCCGATCCTTAGTGTGGGTGCAGGTTGTGTAAGTGTTGGGAGTGTATTTCAGTGCCTCAGCAAGATCTAGGGTTTTAAAGTTCCGGGTGAGATAGCCGCTATTAGGCTAGGCGGATAGGGAGGGTATCCTTAGTCGCGCTAGAACTCCTGGACGGGTAGTCCGATTGAGTGTCCGACCTTTTGAGAGGTCTCACCACCTTAGTTGGTAAATGGAATGACCCTAGTTACTGTTGGAACGGACGAGTACACTTGTAGCCACCTAGCTTCGCACGGGTAGGAGCTGGCATTGAGGTCATTGTAGTGAGAACGGATCGTATGGGGGATCTTTGTGTGACCTGCATTCCGAATTGCTGTCCGAACTGCTGTGAGGGATCAAACCGGATTCGAGTTAGTTAGGAAAGGAGGGGAGAGAACAGTGGGTCTTCAACCACTATAATCCACAGAAGGAGTGGTGGGCCTACCACTCAGAAACCTAAGTGGCGAACCCTTTGATGGTCCAACAGAGGCAAAACTAAACTAGAAGAGTGTTGAGGAGATACGAGAACCAGTCGGAGCGGATTGGTTCAGAGTAGTACTAGGACCGGAATTGTTTAGGTCTTGGAGATTGGGGGAATTGGGTTAATTGGAGGATTGAAAGATCGGATGGGAAGTAATCCGGTCCTAATCCTCTTGGTGGTTGGTGGTTTCCGGTTTTAGATCTAGGACCGGAAAGGAAGTTTTAGAGGGTGAGAGCGCTTACTCGCCCAAATCAAGTAAATACTTCACAGAATCTCGTGGGTTCGATCTTTAGAGTCACTTCGTTATGCTCTAGAGTGATTTTTGTGAGCATAATAGGGAATTTACTTATCTTGTGCTGTGACAACTACTTTGAAATCTGAACACGCGATAGCTTCTCACCTGATCACTAACTCACCACTCTTTCACTCAACTATACGCGCACAAAACAGTTGTGGGAGAAAGAGGAAGAACAAATGAGAGTGGCGGGGTTAAATACCCGTCAAAATATCGACCATTTCTAAAGCGGACCGTTTACCCGTAATGGGTCCCTATTTTCTAGACCAGAAGTCTAGTCTATAGGCTATTGCTATCCGGGTTTCCGGATTGCAGATCCGTCTTGGATCCCGTTACGGATTAATTGGAGTATCCTCTTAGTTTTAATGAGTTGTTTAGGCTAAGAGGGTTCTAATCCTTTTTGTCTATTAGAAATTTTGAAAAATTCTATATAGTTATACACTCCTAAATACTAACATGGTGACTTCTACAATTATGGCTCGCAACAGGGAGCGTTTGTGACATAGTTTAGGCTTGTGAATACGGTCTTGTACAGTGCCTTTAAAACACTGGAATGGAAATCTGGCAAGGAGTGGCGTGGGTGCGAGTCTAGAATACTAGGGAGGTTTCCATGCAGAGATAAGCAACCGCCAGCTCAAAAATCCCCATCCTATTCTCCCTGGAAGGTCTACCAAACCCTAGGATCAATCTAGTGAATGACTAACAATCCCCCATCTGTTCTGGTTGTTGTTGATTTGTCGTTGTAGTGGAGAAGACTAGTTACGGTTCTATGTGACCTGCCTTCCGGATTGGCCATCCGGGAAGTTGTGAGAGAGTTTCTTGGTCTAATCTAATTCAGCATATGGTCTAATTGTGTTTTGTGTAATTTAAGAGAGAAGAGAGTGTGAGGAATATGAGTGGTGAGTCCCTACCCCTCTACAAGATCAAAGGCGAACCCTCTAAGGGTAAAACAGAGGCACCAAAAACTAGTGTGTGTGAGAAGTGACGGATCCAGATTCCGGAAAGGAGTGGATCTGGATTGGATTTTGGAAAGGTAGTGATCCAGAAAAGGGAGAAAAGAGGTGAAGAGAGAGCTTGAGTTGGTAAAACGGATAATCTTGGCTTGCAACAATAATCTAGAATCCCCTGGGACGATATTTTGAGTCATTTTATGACGTTTTGGTGTTGTGATGGTACTTACGCTTCACTGCGCATACAACAAAAAACAAATTGATCATGGCCATGAATCAAGAAAGCACGGTCATAGGTGTTAGGACCAATAGTCATATGGTTAAGGGTCTATGGTTTTGACGAATTGATTCAAGTAAAGTTTGGATAAAGTTAAAGACAAATCGATTGGAAAAGCTTAAGCTATGGGGCTGACGTGAAGAATAAATCAACTAAACTAGAAATGAAATTCTAAACTTTTCATGCTTTGCATCCTGAGCAAATGGAAAGAAAATACGGATTTGATATTTGCATGTTAAATTAGGAATTAGGCTAATAATATAGTATGGATTAGTTGAGGGAAAATAAAGAGGAATTAAAGTAATAAATAATTTCCCTAAAAGTTTATGGTATTTCAAATATAGACCTTGGTGCATTTGACTACGTTGATAGCTTATGCATTGTCAAGACAAATTGATCAAAGGATTTGCTATGAGCCAAAAGCATACTATATAGGACTAGGACTACATATATGGAGTCTATTATAAATAGCATTTGAGATGGACTGAGACTATTTAACTAAGAGTGTGGATTTCTTTGTTAAAACTCTAAAAGAAATCGTAAAACATAGTAGATAAATATTTAAAATACGAAAACAAGTGACCTTAGTCACGCAAACGTTAGACTTATTGACCTTTCTTTAGGAATTATCCCCCTTATACTATATTTCCTTGGGTTTTGTTGAGTAGGCAAAATTCGCATTACACTCCATATGTCCCATTTTTTTCGAAATGTTGATAGCCCGTGGTTGACATTGAGAATTTCCTAAATCCAACACTAATACTCCCATTGTTAAATAGGGAGCTTGGAGCTATTTGAGGACCGTTGCATGTTGGATGTTGCAAACTTGGCATGCTTTCTTTGGTCCCTTGGTCTTTGTAAAGCAAATTTGGGCTTCCGCATTCTATGGAATGAGAACCTACATTGTTCCCTATAACATTTGCTTCAGGGTTCAAGGTACTTGTTCCCAATTGCTTTTGCTCACCAATCCTCCTCCAAACTCCACACTCGTCTTGTCTACATTCATTTGCTCCCGGTCATTTAGTTCGTCATTCTTTTCTACTTGGGCCATTGCCATGGACGGAGACTTGTCACTTCCAATCACTTCATCTGCTTCCAAAGTTCCACCATAGGCAGCTGTAGTCCCAATAGGAGCCGCTCTTTAGACATTTGTATCCTCCTTGTTTGTATTTAGGACCTTATCGTTGCTCAAAAATCCGCTTCTATTTACAAATCTTGCTATGGAAGGTACATCTTCCTCGTTTCCACAATGCTCGTCGTCAAGTAGAAAGTCATATTCATCTCGGTCATTGTTGCCTACGTCATCATCATACATATTTCCTCTCTCAAATGATTCACCTCCAAAATTGTACATGTCACCATCCATATCCTCTTTTTCATTAAAGATCAAGTTGTCCTCACTTGCTTCGTGTCCATATTCCTCATTTCCATCAACATCAACACTTTCTTCGTCTTCATTGTCTTCGCTACTCTTGTCTTCCGCCTCAAACCCTTCGGGGTTTTGTAATTCTGCATTTTCAAGTGGTGCATTTTCAAGGTACCATTTCTTTTCATCCTTCTCCTTTGATGCGGTCAAGACTCTTGAATTGGTGTACACATACACCAAATCCATGGCTGTTTTTGTTTCAACTTGTTTCGAGATTTGTTGTGAATGAAAGAATAGCTACTCCAATTTTGTTCACATGAAGATGAGGATACCGGTTTGCCTAATATTCTCCTTGCAATTGGAGCAATTAGCTTCCCACAAACACCTTCAAAATCCCACCAAGTGTGTGCCAATAATTTTTGTTCACTTGGATCCAACATGTTGTGGAAAGGAGGCTCCCTTTGTCGAAAAGCCATGAACTCCTTCACAACATTTGCATAGTCCCCATGTTTACAAATTCGCATGAAAACACGCTTGCATGCATTGGTTGCCTCAAAATCGTTGGCTAGTTCCTTATCTTCAAGTAGGTAGGGGCTTAGGAGAGCTCCTGCATAATGGAGATTGCTCTCCACCATTTCCCATCGGACTTGGAACGCCTCTCTAAGTGGTTTGGCAAGCTCGGGGCTTAACCAAAAAGGTGCAATTTCTAAATCCGCCACATGTTTCTGTATTTTTCTCATAATATGTAAAACCTTGCCTGTGCATGGTGTCTTTGCATCTAAATCACATAGGCCATACACAACAACACCCACCAAGTCAACAAAATTGGTGTAGTGCCTCCAAAAATGCTCACTATTTATTATCTTCTTCGTCTCTTGAGACTTTGTGCGACTTTTTGTTGTCTTGTCCTTCAACGTCCTCACATATTGTTCCCAACATGGATCCGTCAGGCTCTATTGGAGTGCTCACTTTACCTTCAACAAATGGTGAAGAGCTATGAAATTCGAGGCAAATCTTGTTTCCTTTGACATCAACAAGCTGAGGTCCTTTTGGTAAGTCGGAAATATTGTAAGTGGCATGTGTCGCTTCTTGAAAAATGTAAGAACCGTGCGGGCTTTTTTCACTACGTCCGTCACCCAGGCTTGCTTTTCCCAATCTTTAAGCAATAAATTCAAGGCATGCACCACGCAACCTTGAAAAGAAATGTGCGGATACTTCTTTGTTATAATTCTACATGCTGTGGGGTTTACATGAGCATTGTCCATTGTGATTAGTACTACATTCTCCG
This sequence comes from Straminergon stramineum, assembly GCA_963920665.1. Lineage (NCBI taxonomy): Eukaryota > Viridiplantae > Streptophyta > Bryopsida > Hypnales > Calliergonaceae > Straminergon > Straminergon stramineum. The sequence continues at coordinate 19,412,847 of OY987272.1, forward strand.
GCCCCACCTTCTGTATGAATTCATCCAAAATAGTCGCCAAATACTCTGCATTTTTTTTGAACCCACTTATATCCACGGATCCCAAGAATTGCTCCCTTACAAAAGACATGAGCATGGCATTCACCAATGGCTGATTTGTAACCAAGCTCCATCCATCAATAGAGAGGGTTGCACCAAATTTTCTTATACTATCCTTGGTCTTCTTATGTAGCTTTACCTCAAGATCTGCCTTCGCTTGGTCCAACAATTTTGTTTGTAGGACAAGGTACGATGGTGGGCTGTATGGCTTTTTGAACTTGGTTGTCTTCTTTATTGCTTCTTTGAATGCCGTAGACTGAGAAACTGCAAATGGTATGTTTGCCGAATAGAAGAAATTAGCCCACACCGCATCCAAATTCCGTCTATCTAATTCTTCAAAACCATTTGCTAGCCAACTTTGTCTTTGAGGCCTACTCGTAGAAGACGGTACGGTTGGAAATTGTCCACTTGATGTTTCAGTATTATGATTTACCCCTAAAGATGCATGACCTATTTGTTTTGGCATTGGGCTTGAATCTTTCTGTATTGAACGTAGTAAGTCCTTTCCATTTGAGAAATTGCTAGTGACTCTCACTATGTTCTGGCCACCCACATTGTTAAGGGCCGATCTTGGTGGGAAAATCCCTTTACAAAGGCCAAAAAGACTCCGAATTGACGATGTCAATTTTAGACATAGGCTTATTCTTTTGTCTCGAACACCGTCTTTGCCTTCATATCCCAGGTGACTTAACATGCAGCACTTCCGATTTGCAAACACCAAGTCACATGCCTTGCACTACACTTTACCACTTGATGGAAGACTATACCAACTAGAGAAGTCCTTCCTCATTGTGAAAAGCTTCCTTCAAGTTCAAGTTTCAATCCCGTCTCAAGTTTCAATCAATCGATCAAGTCACATATATGAAATATAATGCGTATGTGAAGCCTTGGAAACCAAAGCCCCACTGTCCACTGTTGTATGCGTAGCGGGTAGTAAATACCATTTACAACACCAACACGTGTAAACTAACTCAAAATATCGTCCCAGCGGATTCTAGACTATTGCTGTAAGTCAAGATTATCCGTATTACCAACTTAAGGTCTCTCTTCACCTCTTTTCTCTCTTTCAGATTACTACCTTTCCGGAATCCAATCCGGATCCACTCTTATCCGGAATCCGGATCCGTCTCTTCACACACAACAACTAGTTTTTGGTGCCTCTGTTTTACCCTCAAAGGGTTCGCCTTTGATTGTATAGAGGGGTAGGGACTCACCACTCGTATTCCTCATACACTCTTCACTCTTTAATCTACACAACGCACACTTAGACCAACTATTGCACTAGATCAGACCGGAAACACTCTCACAACTTCCTGGATGGCCAATCCAGAAGGCAGGTCACACAGAGCCGCTTCTAGACTTTTCCACTACAATGTCAGACCAACAAAAACCGAAACTGATACGGGGATTGTTAGTCGTTCACTAGACTGATCCTAGGGTTTGGCCGACCTTCCGGTAAGTGGCATGGGGATTTCTTCCACTGGCGGTTACTTATCTCCACACGGAACCCTCCCAGGTATTCTAGACCCGCACCTACACCACTTCTAATTAGATTCCCGTTCCAGTGTTTTAAAGGCACATGCTCAAGACCAAAATCACTAGTTTAGACTACGTCACAAACGTTCCTTACAAATCAGACCCAAGTTCCCTCAGATCCGGATTCCTCCTTTCCTCCTCTTCTCTTACACTTCAATGCACTCACAAGAAAACACAGGAAAGCTAGACATACGACAGATCAAATCCTGAACGTCCACTTCGTGGCTCAGATTAAAGAAAAGATGACAAGATACAAATTATAATGCTAGGATGGAATGAGAGGGCAACAAACTTGCCCTTTACTAAAAAAATCCAAAACAACCAAAATCAAAAAGCCACCCGGAGATCAAGGTGACCAATCACAGACTTCCCGTGAAACTCGGAAAAGTTAGATCCTATAAATCTAAAACCCGGGCCCACGCTTGGAAACCCGAATTAGATTCAAAATTCAAATTCTAACTATCTACATTCTAACTACTTCGCCTTTCACGCCTTCTTCTGACTACTCCCGCCTTGACTTGTTGGTGCTCGGGTGGATGACCTTGGAGTCGCTTTCGGAGTTGCCTTCACTGGAGTCATCCTCAACGCTGCGCGCGTCTGGATCTTCCGGATTTCCGGAGGCGAGTCTTCATCTTCCATGTCCTCCTCCTCTTCTTCTTCTGATCCGGTTTGATACTCTTCTTCCTCAGATTTCTCAATCTAAGTGATCTCTCTCTCGTATTCTTCACTTGGAGAGGTGTCATCCAAGACGATGGGGATCCCCTCCTTCCTTGGTTGTGACTCCATCATGTGCTCAAAACCTTTTGGATGAGTCCTAGCCAGATTCGTTAATCCCCCCATCTGACTTGGCAAGTCACTCCGGCTAAACGACTTGGGTGTTTGGAGTGCTTCCTTCTCTGGAAGACAGAATGTTGGAACCGGTGGCGAGACCGTAACCTCCGGCAGCGCTAACTCTTGTGCTGCTTCCGGCTGCTTGGTTGGTTCTTGTGTTGTCTTCACACTTCCCTGGATTGTTTTCTCGAGTTATGTCGAGAAGGGCTCTGTAGAATGCTGGAGATCTCTCTCGGGGCTTCCGGTCTAGTCGGCAATGGCACTAATGCTGTTAACTTTACCAAAGTCTCTGTGTCAAAGTGGGTTTCCGGAAAGTTGGAGAAATCCATGACACGGTTCGGATCAATCCATCCTAGAAGTTGACGCATTTCCTTCAAAGTAGAATCCATCCTTGATGAGAAGTCTACTAGGATCTGGATCACCTTGGATCCGGTGAGATGTCCTTCTACAAGCCGGTTCTGTACAAGAGCGGCCTTCACGACAAGATCTGCGGGCTTGTCCACCAACCCAGAGAGGTTCTTGACCAGTTGCAGGGCATCCTTTTCCCTTCGCTTTGTTGTGGCCAACTCTCTTTGAGCCCAGCTCAACTTGGCCTAAAGGTTCGTCTTCTCCTTCCTCAAGCCTTCAATCTGCTTCTCCTTCTTCTCCAACACTTCTGGATTTGGAAGTTTCTGTAAAGCGTCGAGTATGTCTTCTGGCTCTGCCCTCAACTCCTTGTTGATCCTCCTCCGAAGATCGACCAGGTTCTCATGGTATTCTTGAGCTTGTAGTTTTGAAGAATCCGGATATGCCTCCTTCTTCCACCAGAATCTTCTCTTGAGTTGGGAGTTTCCCTCGTGAAGCCGGATCAGTGGATTTCCTCCGCCTTCGATCCATAACATGCTCCTCCTCTTCCGGATCTTCTTCCTCCTCAATTGGCAACTGCTCCGCCTCCACTTCATCTGTGAGGTCGTACTATAGGATGGTGGATCTGGTGTTGTATTCTACTATTTCTACGTCACTCAGAAGTTTCGCATGATGGTAGAGGTGGAATAGGTAAGGACCAATGGGACTGGTCTTAGCCTTTCTGACGTTGGGGGCAAGCTTGGAGACTACTTCTCCAATGACTTTGCCCCAATTCACCGGTCAACAACGCTAGCATGTGAGCTTAGAGCCATGAGCCTATGAGCTGTGAGCATAGAGTATGTGAGCCTAGAGCCTCCAAAATTTTTTTGGGGCAATTTTTTGCCCCCAAATTTTTTTTGTTCATTTTTTCTCCCAAAATAGACAAAAAATTCCAATTTTTGTGAATATTGTGACCTACGATGTGTCCCCTAAAACCATGGACTTTGGAATGAGTTATTTTTTATTCCTCTGAAATTGTTTATTACTATGGGAAAAGATTGTCAAATTTTATTGGAAGGTGAAGCACTTAGTTCAATGATTACAATGGGAAATATGCTAGATGGTTTTAGTATTATAGATAGATGCCATTTAGACACAACTTAGTTGTGATGTTTTCACTACCTAATTTGAATACATAGGATTTGGTGTTTGAATATCCTCGAACAATTGGGATTTGTCATGTGAGTTTGTATAAGTGCATATGTTTAGGGTGAGTAGAAAACCTCAAGGTTTGTGTGAAATGATGAGTAGAAGCCATGGTGGATTAAGGGTCGGCATTTGACTGGAATCTTTAGTTTTTGTGATTTACATAATTTACAATCATAAAATTCATTTCTCTTCATAATTGTAAGAACTACCAAAATGTTGACATCCTCCCCCAAATTGTAGGGAATGGAGAAGATAAACAAAATGTGAAAAGGAAAAAGAAAGAGGAATCTAAAGGAAGAGGAAAGGGAAAAAATGGGGAAAGAAGGGAGAAATGGGAGAAAGATAAGAAAATGGAGAAAGCCAAGAAAATGGAAAAAGGAAAAAAATGGGGAAAGGAAAAAAATGGGAAACGAAACAAAATGGGGAAAGGAAATAAAATGGGAAAAGAAAAAAAAATGGGGAAAGGATTAAAGTTGGGAAAAGAAAACTAGGGACAGAGAAACTAAATAAAAACAGAAATTAAAAAAATGGGAAAATGAATGGGAACACATGGGAAGTAAAAAGACTATGAAGATGTTTTGAAACGAGGAAAAATACTTGGAAATATAGTCATCTATATGAATTGGCAACAAAGCACTTCACTTATAAAACATGCTTCTATATTTCATGAATGCATTAACATTTTCCCTTAGTACACTGCAAATCATTTCAATCGCAATATATGTGAATGAATACTATGTAATTGAAGTACATGGATAAATGTAGGGTTGCCTATTTTGAAACTGTAATGATTCTTGCTTGAACTAGGAGTAGCTTTAGTTCATTGAAGCTATAACTAGGTGCATGAATGAATTTGTCCTCATGGATGTCCATCTTGCAGAAGTACCTATACAAGTAGTATAGGTGTTTGCAATTCACGTATTGTTGTCGACCTCCAATAGCTGAAACAACCATATTCATGAAGTCTGGGTATGTGCATGTGGGGAACATACCCACTGTAATTCGATAGATGTTTTTGTTAGTGTCTGTCCCTATCTCAAGCGCCACTATTGCACCAAGGCCTAGAAAGGGGAGCAAGGGGACTCCCACTATTTGTCCTCTAACATTTGCTGCACTTTCCCACTTGTTTCGTTGTTCCGTAGTTGGTGCATTGGCTATCCTCCGAATGGTTCGGTTGTTCCTAATTGTTGGATATACATCCAGGTTCTTGGGCATTGGTTGGTCATATAAGACAGTCTAGAAAACCTTCGACATGGTGAAGAATCGCCGTGGGGACAATGGCGGCCTTTCTTGAAGGTGGAAGCCTACATGTTGTAGCAGTAGAGTCTCCTCCCTATTGAGGTTGGTCCCACTGAGAATGGGCCACACCTCTGGTACCTCAAGCCAATCAATGACCCACTTCCTTTTCGTACCTTTTACACATCGTTCAATGTCATCCCAACAGAACTAGAAGTCGACCACCACCTCCCGCTTGCTCCCATAATCTTCTTTTCGGCCCCGATAGGTTGGAGATAGTGTTCCCTTCCTTCCCCTTGTGATTTTGGAGGCGCACCTGATGTTGGTGGTTCGTTGTTGAGCATGGCATTTTGCATTGGACTTGTGGCTAATCCTAGCAATGTGCCACTTGGAGGTGTCACAATCACTTTCAAATGCTGTTGTGACATGTTTAGGGATCTGGATTTGAGATTGTTCACTTGGGCTCTCCAAAGATTGAAGAGAAGCCGTTGTGGACCTAGTTCTCACACGCGGTTGAGAGAAGTTTACTTTGTCTAGTCTATGTGAATCTCCAGCATCACCGATGGATATTGTCGCAACAGAGGATAAGTAAATTCCCTATTACACTCACAAAAATCACTCTAGAGCATAACTAAGTGACTCTAAAGATCGAACCCATGAGATTCTGTGAAGTCTTTACTTTAATTAAGCGAGTAAGCCTTTATAACTCCCAAATCTTCCTTTCCGGTCTAAGATCTATAACAGGAAAACAACCAACAACCAGATGATCCTGAACCAGATTACTTCCATCCCAATCCTAGAACTGCTTGGTTTCCACAATTACCCTTATTCCAGGACTATTACTACTTTCGATCCTGGTACTCCTCTGAACCCATCTGGTCCAAATTACCAACACGTATCCTCACTTCTATTCCGATTTAATTTTGCCTCTGTTGGACCATTAGAGGGGTCGCCACTTGAGTTTGTGAGTGGTAGGCCCACCACTCCTTCTGCGGATTATAGTGGCTAAAGGACCACTTGATCTACCTATTCCTCTCCTAAGCTAACTCGAATCCGGTTTGATCCCTCACAATAGCCCGAATAGCAATCCGGTTTGCAGGTCACACAGGAATCCCCTGTACGATCCGCTCTTACTACAACGACATTGATGCCAAATCCTACCCGTGCGAAGCTAGGTGGTTACAAGTGTACCCGTCCGTTCCAACATTAACTAGAGTTATTCTGTTTACCAACTAAGGTGGTGAGACCTCTCAGAAGATCCGACACTCAATCCGATTTCCCATCCAGGAGTTCTAGTGCGACTAAGGATACCCTCCCTATCCGCCTAGCCTAACAACAGCTATCTCACCCGAAACTCACAACTCTAGATCTGCTGAGGCACTGAAGTCCACTCCCAACACTCCTATAACCTACTCACACACTAAGGAGCGGAAACTATCACACCAAAGGGAGAGATCAAGTCACAAATCTGCCCTACACCTTCCTAACTCCACATCATGCACACTTGCCAAGCTTGGGAGATACACACAACACACAAGCGCATACAAAGGTACATGGAATTTGCAAAAAGAAGACTCTTAGTACCCTTCGCGGGCTTGACTTAAATACAAGTCAAAAAGGTACAAGTGGGCAAAAATGCCTGCAAAAGCTCCGCCATGACTTGGGCTGGATTTTTCGCTTCCTACCTACTCCTAACCGGATCGGAACAAGATCCGGATCCGTTCCTAAACTACCTACTATTTACACTAAGTGCCCACCCGAGATCCGATGGTGGCACTATCCGCTCTCGGCTCCATCTACTTGAAAATCTCGTTCAGGTTCCGATTCCGCTCTCCCTCGTGCGGATTTGGAACCTGTTCGCCTTCTGTGGAACCTAGCGTCGATTCCAAGTCGAAGGCGGTTCCGGGCGTATTGGCCTGAGTCGCCCTAACCTTCGATCTCTTGGATTTGGGGGTCGCATCCTTCCCTTCTCCTACCATCACGTCTCGTTTCCACTTTCTCTCTGCAATCTCAACTGGGAATTAAAATTGCAACGCTCAAAACCAACAATCTAGCAACAGACACTGACACAAAAGCTTGACACTGAAAACTAAGTGACAGGCGCAGACTGCAAACTCAAAGCACAAAGAGCACTTGGAAAACGAAAATGAAAAAGAATTTGATTTGGGCAGCCCAGCTCTTTTATAGCCGTTGGGCTCCCTGCCACCTCATTATCAGGGTTGTTTTGTCGAACGTGTTTTGGGGTTTGGGTGTCGAGTTGTTCGTTTAATGTCGCATGTCGTATAAGACGAGTGTCGCATATAGGAGACAAATTTCAAGAGTGCGAAATTAGGGTTTAGGGTTTTCAAGCAAGGCAGCCAAATTTTTTATCTTACGTGGCGGGTTGTCAACAATGACGTGGAAAGCTTTGACCACGTCACCATAGGCGACTGCGGGTGGGGCGCGTGCGGGTAAGGTGGGGCGACCGCGGGTCCCAAAATGAGGGCGACTACGGGTCCAGAATCCAGGGCGACTACGGGTCCAACTCAGGGCGACTAAGGGTGTAAAGGCGACCGCGGGTGTAAGGAAAAGGGTGATCTTGGCTTTATCCCATACGCAAGGAATTTCTTTTGTTCCGTGGATGGTAAGAACTTATAATATACGACATAAATGCAATTGTCCATCTTTGAAAATTGAGTCCCAATTCCCAAAAGAGAGATCTTACTAAGTCCTCATACCGGAAATGAGTATTTTTGTGAGGGGAAAGGCAAGTACATCACATCATAGAGTTCCATTGGAGATGATTTTCATACTCACTAGTCCATTCGTTAAAGGTTAAGAGCAACCTCGTGTGCCATTGCAATTGCAAACATGGATATAACAACCATTTCAATCTTGCTCATGATTTAGGATCCTTCAATTTCGATGTGCCATTGCATTCTCCTAAGCCTTAAATTAAATACTTCACATTCTGTGGTCATTCACTCATTCATAGGAGCCTTGGAGTTCTACATTTTTTTATTACATATGGTTGGGAATTTCTAATTCAAATTTTCTACTCTTATTGAAGTGTAGAAGCCAATATCGCAATTGGATATAATAATTACACAAAAAATAGATACAAAAACAAGAAAAAAGTAAGGATAATTAGTATTACTGTATTTATAAGTTGTACACACTAATAGAGTAGTGACCCAATCTTATAAATGAACTTCTACTTCAATTGTACTTCCATGAACATTGTTAAGATCTCCACGTCTATACCTATAGAAGTCCACACTAAAGACATTGAACAGAACTTTGTAATTCTAACACTATCATGCTTTCATACTAAAGTAGATACTACACAAAACTCATCTATAGGCTATTTGCCTATGAACTTAAGCTAGAAAACTTCAACACACCAAAATTATGCAAAAGCATTACATTACCACTTCACTACCTCTAAATCTATATTTATAAAGTTAAGGTGAAAATGTGTAATCACTAGGCACCTCATCAGCGTCAGGGTCAAAATCATCATCCGACTCCTCCCCCCTATCATTATCATCACGGTTATCATTCTCGTCGTCCTCCCTTCGTACTCGTTCATTTTGCACTTCATGTTCTACCTCTGAGTTCACGTTCCGCACTTCAGTATCCACAACGCCATCGCCGCTAGTTTGCACCAATCGTTTAGTCAACCTCAATGCATCTCTTGTTCCATCAAGGTTGGATGCAGGATGTCGTCCGCCTCTACTGGATTGCTCGATGTTTCGATTGGAATTGGCTTCACCCATGATGAATCTTTGGACAACATGGTTCTGTCGTTTGGGATTTCTTTGTAGCCTCTCCTGCGTCTTCCTCAATCGCTTTTTCTATCCTCTTGTGCCTTCACGCACGAGCAAGGATGATTCTCCTGGGCCAGAAATAGAGGAGGGTTGAGTGGGTTGCGGAGCTGAAGCATGGCCTTCATTATCAACTGCCCTAAGAGGACTATTATGCAAGGGTGGCCTAGTCGCACGGGTTGGTATAGACCTAGTTGCCCTAGCATTGTTTGCGTTTCCTCCTCCACTTAAGGGCACCGTACGATTCCGGTTCATAATAGCTTCCAAGGGCAAGTCTAAATCATATTCCACATTTTCTGTTCTTAAGGGGCTCCGTAATGGAGAAAGTGGAACGCTTGTATGCACAACATCTTCGACGTGTGTTGGCGGTGTTGCCTCCTCTTGCCTTTTATTTACCTCAACAACTTGAGTGGCACTTCGTAGGTTCATTACCCTTGTAGAACCCTGATCTACAACATTTGGAGATCTTGCTTCCTCAGCTCTTATGGGCATTGGACTATGTATGCCTTCATTGGGGTTGTCGGGACTACTTGCCTGAGTTGATGATGAATTTATTGGAGGAGGTACATTCCTATCCCTAGCAGAGACGTAGGGTTGCGGGGGCCTTCGCGGTGCACGTTGAATCTCCTCCTCCTCAGAGTAGTACGTATTATTCTCAGCTGTAAATGTATTTCCATAGTTGTGTCTCCGTGGAGGACTCTTTTCTCTACGAATCAGTCCTGTCCAAATGTTTCCACGTAGACGCTCTTCTGCCAACCTAATGTTCTCATTAGCTCGAGCCCTTTTGACTGGGTCGCCATCCCCTGATGATCCTGTACCTAATGGCTCCTCATTCTCTTCCGAGGTATTTCCATCCACAAGGTACTTTTTGTAGAACATTGCAGGATTGCGTCCATGTTTCTCACGTTCAAGTTTACTGTTGGTGTAGATATACACCAATGCTTCTGCCTTGGATGTGATTAGGCGATTTCGCACTTTATTGTGCACAAAAGAATACATGCTCCAATTCCTTTCACATGATGATGTTGAGCATGTCAAAGATAGAACTCTCATTGCAATTTTTGGGAGAACATTAGCACCCACAAGATTCCACCATTGATGAGACATTAGTTTACATTGTGTAATATCAAGAGCCTCTTCTAAGGGGTCAAAAGGACCTATCTTTTCTTCGAATTGCGTGAGCTCCTACAATGCCTCCATGTATGATAATCCCAATGACTCGCTCATTTTTTGAAGCACCCGATTTAAGGCTCTTTTGGCCACACCGTCGTTATGAAGGGTTCCTACTTCAATCAAGAAAGGATTTAAGAGTGCCCCTGCATAGTGTAGGTCTGTGAGCATCAATTTCCAACGAGCCTCGAATTGTGTCTCAAACTTCGTTGCAGTTTCATCATTCAGAAAAAGAGGTTCGTTTCTCAAGCTCCACACGTGCTCTTGAAGAGTCTTCATAACCAACTAAGCCTTAGGCATTGCCGGGGCTTTCCCATCAAACACTCGGAGAGCAATAATGACGGGCTCCACCATGTGCAAAAAATTCTCACACTCCACCCAAAAAGATTCCGCATGAATGTCACTCCACGCTATAGTGGCTCACGCTCTCAATATATCTCCATTTTGGCGACGTTCCAAACTAGCCTCAAATTGCACATATGTCTCATCCATTATCACTCGCATCAATGCTGACTTGCACTCCACCACACGTGATATCATGAGGAAGTTCACTCCAAAGCGTGTTTTAGAAGGCATTCGCAATGCCTTGTCCGAGGAGTACTTTCGGAAGAGAGCCAATGTGCATTGGTACCTCTTGATGTACTTTACTATCTGCGTACAACGTCGTACTATTCTCGTCACCTTGACATCCTTTGCCCAGTCTTCCAAAAGCAAGTCCAAAATGTGTGCTGCGCATCCTTGGGTATACATGTGAGGATATTTCTCTTGTAACGCCTTCAAAGCCCCCGTCATGACAGCGGCATTGTCCATACATAGTTGGACAATGTTTTTGGGGCCAACCTCTTCTATGTATTGCGCCATCATATTGGTTGTGTACGCAATGTCCCTCTTCTCCCCCGTGGTGTCCACCGATCCAAGAAACACATCCCCCACAAGACACATGAGCATTAAATTTAGTAATGGACGGCTATTAGTATCAAACCAACCATCCGAACAAATAGTCGCTCCATAAACTTTGATAGAGTGCTTTGTCCGCTCAGTGACCATTTTAGAAACACTTTCTTTCTTTGGCTCTATCATTCTTGTACACAAAGCATTGTATGAGGGCGGTTGGTATCGTAGTCCTAATGCCGCTATCTCTTTCACTGCTTTCACAAAGGCAGGATGGCACGCAACATTGAATGCGATGCTAGCCTCATAAAAAAAAGGAAGCCCACATGGTATCTAACTTTGCTCTCGTGCTACTTTGTAATGCCTCATCCATGCTAGTTTGCCTAGAAATGGAAGGGTTATTCCTCCTTCTCAAAATTGTTTGAGGAGTGGAATCTACTGAATCTGTAATAGGGAGCATTGGTTCATTTGTAGCACTAGGCTCCTTTGACCCCTCCCTATCCCCCTCCAACATAGGCTCAACCATAGTCTCATCTACAACATCAAATTTTGGAACCTCCTCATGCATTTGTTCAAAGCTCATTTCCTTCGAAACAACCCCACCACAAGTCCTAAACTTTTGCAATACTGCCCATGGGATTTTCTTACATCGCTCCGATGTAGTCCTGCCGCCAAATCCAAAGTGAAAAAATGCCCACTTTCGTACAAATACGGAGGTTCACCCACAGAAAACACATATTCATGTGTTTCCCGCAAATTGACAATCAATGTCTACAACCAACCAAGGGTCCCACTCCTTCGTGGCTCTCCTTGTATCGTTAATGGTAGTCCTCCTCCCCTCACCCCGACTAGCCATATTGTTCCTCGCCTATGAGTTCTTCAAACAATATTATCATATGAATCAAAGCCTTGATTTAGAAAAAAGAATGGCAAAGCCACTTGCTTTGAACGGTCTTTTAAACCACACACACCAAGTCGTTGCCCTCCAAAGAACCAAACATCCGCAAGAAGCCTCTTTCAAAGATTCAAGGCAAGAGTTCATCCCTAAAGCAAGGTGAAAACCACAGTCCGGGCCTTCAGCTTTATATTGCCGTCTTGCTAGCACCGCAAGTCGCCCCCTGAGAGCCAGAATGGGTGCAGGAAATGGGCGACATCGTAACAAGTGCACTCACCCTGTGGATGATTGCGGGTCGTCGGTTTGCACTAGGAGCGCGCATGCGGATCAAAGGGCGACTGCGGATCCAAGGGGGGCGACATCGGGTCGAAAAAGAGGCAACTGTGGGTAAAGGGGGTGAGTGCAGGTGGAAGGGGGGGCGACTGCGGGTAGAAAGAGGCGACTGTGGGTCTGGGGGTGCGACTACGGGTCCAAGGGGTGCGACTGCGGGTCTAGGGGAGGCAACTGTGGGTCCAGGGGGTGCGACTGTGGGTCTAGGGGAGGCGACTGTGGGTAGAAGGGGGCAACCGCGGGTCTCAAGAGGCGACTTCGGGTACTTGAAGGGCGACCGCACTGATGCTTTAGGACCCAAGGCCATTTTTGTTATCCCGTTAGCGTTCCATCGCTGAGTTTCTAGATGAAAGTCATCCTAGTTTAGATAGAGATTTTATTAAACCCTAGACACTATCCAAGGGTTTGACGTGGTATTTATAGATACTTCAAAAAAAGATTTTCGGGAGTATGGTCATAGACTTAAAGAATGCAATTTTTTTTTTAAACAACCACATGAAGGGAAACTCATTTCAAATCCATTCCAACAAACTTAATAAAAAATAAATAGAATTAGCTTGTACTCAAATGTGGAAAAAATTAAGAACTTTCTCTTTCAAATTAAAAAGAAAAATAGGGGACAACATTGGTTGATCAAACCATATACATGGAATCCACAACTCAAAATGTATAACTTCCATTTCTCTATCAATTCCAAAAGTATTCTTTTGAGTACCTTTTTATGATGTTTTCTCCCAAATTATAAATCACAAGAAGAGTCCATACATTCACGAGCTGAAGGGCATGGGAACGTTGTCATTTACAATATGTTCAAACCATATGTTAAAATACAGAAAAATGCAACCATATAAACTTATATTGAAACTCTCATGGATGATGTAGCTTAAATTTATTGAGGGTTCTTTGTGTAGACTCAAAGTTACTAGAATTCTTTTTTTTTTTTAAAACACTACACAAATTTAACAAGAAATTAACATTTACATAACTTGAAATCATCAAAATTTGTCAAAAATTCAAATGTTTGGATCCAAATGCAATCACATTTTCATACACAAAAAATAAAAATAAACATTCTTGTATTTCAACAAAAATAAGGACAAAGCCTTTTTCTTCATATATCTTGGAAGAAGTACATAGTCATAAAAGAAACAAGAGCCACCTAATTTATACTCCATTCATTTCCCCTTGTTCTTCCCTTTTCTTCTTTTCGAATTCTACTTGGGCTCTTGCCACTCTCTCTTCCCTCTTCAAAAGAGTCAGGTCATGGTTCCACATCTTATTTTGGATCCACCACTTCTTGAACAATGACATGAACCTGATGTGTGCCTTTGGCCACGACATCTTTTCCTCCAACTTCTGTTCCAATCTTTTCACAGACGCTAACTTCATCTTCAACTTCTCTATTTCCGTAGTGGATGACAAATCTTCAACATCCATAGACAATGAATCCGATTGCAACAACCGGTCAATAGGATCTCCATCCTTCATCTCCTTCAAGCGGTTCAATGTCGATCTTGCCTTTTCCACACCTCCTTTTTCAATGGCAAGGTTGTTTTCTTCCATCCTACATTTTCCCATTATTGTTTGAAGTCGTTCATCCATAACAGGATTGACATTTGAACTGGAACCTCCATCTTCTCCCTTATTGAACTTGAGGTAAAATTGTTCCAGTTGTTCCATTTCTCTTTGTTGGGCTGCCAAATGAGTTTGTCCAGCTTGAATTAGTTCTTTGAGGGTGCCCACATCCTCAACCTGAATCTCTTGTGCGCTTCGCTTCTCGATGATCTCACACTCCCTTTCTTTTTCTTCAAGATCCTTTAAAAGCATCTCCAACTCCAATTCCATTTTCTCGATGATCTCACACTCTGTCGCAGTACAGGATAAGTAAATTCCTTAATATGCTCACAAAAATCACTCTAGAGCATAACGAAGTGACTTTAAAGATCGAACCCACGAGATTCTGTGAAGTATTTATTTGGTTTGGGCGAGTAAGTGCTTTCACCCTCTAGAACTTACTTTCCGGTCCTAGATCTAAAACCGGAAACAAACAACCACCAAGAGGATCAGGACCGGATTACTTCCCACCCGATTCATAAATCCTCCATAAAAACCCAATTCTCCCAATCTCCAGGACCTAAACAATTCCGGTCCTGGTACTACTCTGAACTAATCCGCTCCGGCTGGTTCCCTTATCTTCCCAACACTCTTCCAGTTTAGTTTTGCCTCTGTTGGACCATCAAAGGGTTTGCCGCTTAGGTTTCTGAGTGGTAGGCCCACCACTCCTTCTACGGATTATAGTGGTTGAAGACCCACTGTTCTCTCCCCTCCTTTCCTAACTAACTCGAATCAGGTTTGATCCCTCACAGCAATCCGGACAGAAACCCGGAATGTAGGTCACACAGAGATCCCCCGTACGATCTGTTCTTACTACAACGACTTCAATGCTAGCTCCTATCCATGCAAAGCTAGGTGGTTACAAGTATACTCGTCCGTTCCAACAGTACCTAGGATCATTCCATTTACCAACTATGGTGATGAGACCTCTTCAGAAGGTTGGACACTCAACCGGACTACCCATCCAGGAGTTCTAGCGCAACTAAAGATACCCTCCCTACCCGCCTAGCTTAACAGCGGCTATCTCACCCGGAACTTTGAAACCCTAGATCTTGCTGAGGCACTGAAATACACTCCCAACACTTACACAACCTGCACCCACACTAAGGATCGGAAACTATCGCACTAAGGGGAGAAATCTAACCACAACTCTGCCTTACACCTTCCTAACTCCACATCGTGCAAACTTGCCAAGCTTGGGAGACACACACAACAAGAGAGCGCATACCAAGGTACAACAAAAATTTGAAAAAGAAGACTCCCAACGTCCCTCGCGGGCACTGACTATATACATTTCAAAAAGTTACAAATGGGCGGGAAAACTCGCGAAAGTTCCGCCGCCATCTCGGTCAGACTTTCCGGTCCTACCTACTCCCCACTTGGACCGAAACAGGTTCCGTATCCGTTCCTACTCTACCTACCTTGTACATCCTAAACCCCTATTCGCGATCCGATGGTTGCGCTGTCCGCTCTCGGGTCCATGTGCTCAAAAACCTTGTTTAGGTTCCAACTCCTCTCGATCTCCTAAGGTCGAGGAACCGGATTGCCTTCTGTGGACGCGGGCGGTGAGTCCAAGTCGATGGCGGTTCCAGGCGTGCCAGCCTGGGTCGTTCTCTTGGACTTGGGGGTCGTATCCTTCCCCTCGCCTGCTGTCACTTCCGGGAACGAATCCGGGAGAGAGATATCCGAGAGTCGAATACCGCGAGAGCAAGTTGCTCCCGACAGTATCTGGGTACTCTCCTCCATTTGGTCCGTTGCCTTCCGTGCCTCCTTCATTGCCGCTTCTACCTACTCGGCAAAGTCGTTGAGAATCCACACCATCCGGGAACCGGATAGCTTCTTCTCCTCATGCACCCGCTCGTCAAACAACTTGGCTTTGGTGAGGGCCGTTCCGGTCTCTCCAAACGTGGCCTTCACTTGCTCCATCATCTGCCGAGCATCCTCTGCGATAGATTTGGTGGCTGCGAAGTTCTCCTGGTGCACAAGGATCTCCGTCTTCATCCGATCCACCTCCTCTTGTAACCGGCGGATCTCTGCTTCCTGCTTCCGGGACTCAACCGGATCAGAAATACAGGTCACCACCTTTTCCGGTAGCTCCAGGTCGGGTGCTGCTCTCACCATCCTTCCGATTGTTATCTGCATCTGCCTCTTCATCTCCCAATCCGCTCGTATATTGCATAAGTTTTTTACGAGTGATCTGAACGGATCATCGAGATCCGATTCTTCTAACACCGTTTTCTCGACCTCTGGCTTCTCCTCTAGGGCCGGGGTGTCGCGAGCAGGCGGCGTCCCCCGCTTGTTGGGGGAGGTCGTCTTCTGCCGTTTGATGATTGGCATTGGCGTCTCCTCTTCCTCCAATTCTAAACCCTTAACCCAAACCCTAAACCCTAAACCCTTAACCCGATGTTGGGAATGATAGAGGTGCATGAGATAGGGGCACACCGGAGTGGCCCTACTCTTCCCCACTCTTCCTACGAGTTGCGTGACGAGCTCGGAAATGATCCGAGCCCAGTCAACTTTCCGGTCTCCTCTCAGAGAGCCGAAAATAGTATTGGCGAGGGAGATAGTCACCCCCGTCGGGTTTTTTGGATGAAGGACCGGAACTAAGAACTTCAGCAGCTGGTGCTGTTGCTCATCGATGCAGTCGTCCACCGCGTATCCGTCTTTTGGGTTGACCGCTCCCCCGAACTTCCCACGGCAAAACTCATCCTTCCAGCTTGCCATTCCTAGCCCTCCTACGCGGAAACTATAGGCTGTTTTCCACATGTCTTCCGTCCACAGATGTGGAACAGCTCGCGGAGTGTTGTCAAACTCATTGGACAACTTGCCCAAGAGTTCTTTGACTATGGACTCTTCTTTAAAGCCCTAGGGTTTATCCACAAACCCTAGGCAATCCATGGAGTTCAAGTCTTCCATGAATTGGGACTTGGCTGGTTCGGTGGAGGGAACAACCGGAACTACCTTCTGGAGCTTGACCTCTACTAGGGGTACAATGGAACTGGCCTGTCCGCCTCTACTCCTCCTAAGCTGCGGCATGGACACGGATTGGTGCACTCAGGACCCTTTCCGATACTCCCTTGCTATCTCTCCTAGCCGCACGCCTCGTTCTCGCTTTCGCTCCCCGATCTCAACCGGTAATTAAAGCTCGAACGCTCAAGGACCCCAAGTCTTACAACAGACACTAGCACAAAAGACTGTCACGGGAAACTAATCGATAGGCACAAAGGCAAACATAGAGCACAGACAGTGCTGGACAAATGAGAATGAGAAAGAGTTTGATCTAGGTAGCTTCAGTTCTGTTATAGCCGTTGGACTCCCTGCCACCTCATCCTGACTCATTCTGGATCCGGTTCGTCTAAGGTATCCGGTCCATCCCTATCCGGTTAGACATCCGCTCCTATCCGTTCACTCCTTGGAACCTGGATTGAGTAGATCTTTCCACTATCTCATTTTCCGCTTCTTATTCAGATCTAGATGGTTCCTTAGCTAATTCCGGATACCTATATGTATGTTCCGGTTAGCTTGACTTGCTAAACCAAAAAAATCTAAAATTGCACGTTCCGACACACTCCCTTTCTTTTTCTTCAAGATCCTTTAAAAGCATCTCCAACTCCACTTTATAGGATTCTTTCGTCCGCCGTTTATTGTCTTCTCCAAGTACACCTTGATGTTCTTGTTCCATTTCACACAATCCTTCCATGGAAGGCAAATTCATCAAGGTCAAAGGAATCTCTTCTTCGGCTTCACTCTCCCCATCCAACCTATCTTCATTAATTTCTTGCAAGCGAGCTTGCACGTAATGGAACACTTCATCATCTTCGGGACGACGGACCCCTATCGGTTCCATAGACATAAAAGGTTCTCCATCCGTTGGTGTGGTCCGTTGCATGTTGCCTTCTTCGGATACCACCAATGCTAAGTTTTCTTCCATTGATGTATCTTCCATCTTGTCCCTAGGTTCAGGCAATGGCTCTTCATCAGAGTCCGATTCTCCAATTGACGTTGACCAAACATAATCCTCATCTGCCACTCCTTCTATAATGTTCTTTTTGGGCCCTAGCCCATCCCGAGGATTATTTGAAGGACCCGCTCTTGGAATGTCTTTTGTATCTGGAAGCGTGACATTCTTGGATGTCTTGAAGGTCATCCAATCTACCGTTTTCCCCAATTGTAACTCTACATATACCATTTGGCATATGCCCATTGAGACTTCGCTCCGTGGAATTTTTCGCTTTCCGTATAATGCTCGGTACACTTCAATACATCTCTGGACAAATGCATCATCCTTGCAGTAATGAAGATTTGCTTGGTTTTGCTTCACATGGTGAATGTGTCGATGGTAAGGGAATAGCTTGTCGATATGGCACCAATCCACAAATAACTTGCAAGTCGTCAAGGTCCAATCGGAATTTACATGATGCCATCCCCGATATGCCTTAGCCGTTGGGTCAAGAAGGGCGCGTCATTGCCTACTATGGCGATCTCCTTTCTTCTTCGTCATCTTGTCGTGTCACTCTAGCGTAAAGAGAACTAGACTTTTGTTGATAATATAACCGAAGAAATGAATTTGTAAACGTGGAAGCCACAACACGTGTAGATGCCCAAACTTCCAACCCCCGAACCGGCAGTCAGACACTTCAAGGCAGATGAAAGGCGCGGTGCGACGAAGGAAGTGACAACTTGGGAATCCAGTATCCCCTTAAATACTCAAAGTCGCCTAGGGCACGTGCGGGTCTTGGGCGACCGCGGGTCTGGATCCCACTGTTTAGAAACTGCCATTCAGGAAAAATTAGAGTTTCTGGAAGGAGACCTCGGGTGCAGGGTGACCGCGGGTATAGGGGGGCGGTTGCATATGGCGACCACAGGTCTTTTCCTAGGCGACCTCGGGTAATGGGGCGACTGCGGGTACAAGGGGCGGCTGCATATAAGGCGACCACAGGTCATTTCCTGGGCGACCGCGGGTAATGGGGCGGCTGCATATAGGGCAACCACAGGTCATTTCCTGGGCAACTGCGGGTAATGGGGCGACTGCGGGTCTCAGATTCCAAAAGGTCTTCCCCAGTTCATGACGATGGGAGCGGCTGCGTATGGGGCGACCTCAGGTCAGGGGCGTCCGCGGGTCAGGGGCGCCAAAAAACATGAGTTTGAGTTTCCATCCTAACAAATTGGAGGGAAGGTGTTCAAACTTTTCAAGTACCACTCCCCCCTTTTCTGAGGATTAACTCTAGAAAATCCTAAGACAGAGGCATTCAAGACTAAGTGATCAAAAGTTAATTAAGTAATAAAGAAAGAGAATTGGTTGACGAAGTGGAGATTTGGAAAAGCCCTTCTTCCTAACATTTTATTTTTTCTTCATCCATCCATGTGGTCATGTAAAATTCAACGTAACCATTTCCTACTTTAATTTTTGGAGGGAGTAAATTAAAAGGAGACCTTTCCTTGTGGGGGTAAACAATGGACAAATAAAGTATTGAAACTGTGGGATGCATGAAGAGAAATCTTTTTATCTACATCAAGAGTGGTTTTGAAAAATGGAGACTTGGGAAAGCTCTTCTCCTTGACATTTTCTTTTTCCACATGCTCATGTAAAATTCAACATGACCATTTCCTATTTTAATTTTTAGAGGGAGTACATCAAGAGGAGACCTTCTCTTTGGGGGAAATGAATAAATGATGTACAAAAAAAATACTAACACCATGAGATGTATGAAGAAAAAATCTTTTGATCTCCATAAGAAGTGGTTTTTAAAAATGGAGGCTTCGGGAAGCTCTTCTCCTTCACAATTTTTTTTTCTTCGTGCTCATGCAAAATTCAACATGACCATTTCCTATTTTAATTTTTAGAGGGAGTACATCAAGAGAGACCTTCTCTTTGGGGGAAATGAATAAATGATGTACAAAAAAAATACTAACACCATGAGATGCATGAAGAAAAAATCTTTTGATCTACATAGGAAGTGGTTTTTAAAACTGGAGACTTGGGGAAGCCCTTCTCCTCGTCATTTCATTTTCCATCTTCAAACATAGGAATTTGAATAGGGTCCTCCTCTTGATACATCAAGGGGATTTAAAACACATTTGAAGGGGTGAATGAATATTGAATTTATTGAAGATTAAAAAGTTCGGAAATAACACCTTCAATGGTTTATATCTTACAAGTGCAAGGTTTAGGAGTTCAAACTTTTTTATGACATATAATGAAAAGCAAATCACATATGTTTATCATTTTATCCACCCTAAAAAATAGAAGTACATTACTTTTGGGGTGGCATACATGGAGAAGGTCCATGGTTTTTCTATAGGGTTTGGAAAACCCTCTTCAATTTATCTAATTAGTCTTACTATAATTCTGTATTTATAGACTGATTTTGTAGTATTAACTAGCTACCAATATTGAAGGACAGGTCAGTTGTAGTCAATGAAGCACGCAATTAAGTCTGACTTCATTAGTGTTGGAGATGGCTTACATCTTCTGCTACGGTGGTTTCTGGACTGGGGTGACTTTAAGATAGAGGCGATTGCTGGTGTGGGGCGACTTTAGGTCCTGGGCGACCGCGGGTGGGCGCTTTGTCTTCTCGCTTGCTGTTGTTGAGCCCAATTCAGTGGAATGCAGCGACTGCGGGTGGGGGCGAGTTCAAGTCTTGGGCGACTATAGGTGGTGGTTGGATTTTTGGCTTGTTGTTGTTGAGCCCAATTTGGTAGAATGGGGTGCGACTGCGGGTGGGGGGCGAGTTCAGGTCTTGGGCGACCGCGGGTGGGGGCGACTTCAGGTCCTGGTGGTTTCGAGGCCAATTTGGTGGATTGGAGGCGACTGCGGGTGGGGGGCGAGTTCAGGTCCTGGGCGATCGCGGGTGGGGGTTGGATTTCTGGCTTGTTGTTGTTGAGCCCAATTTGGGGGAATGGGGTGCGACTACGGGTGGGGGGCGAGTTCAGGTCCTGGGCGACCGCGGGTGGGGGCGACTTCAGGTCCTAGTGGTTTCGAGCCCAATTTGGTGGATGGAGGGGCGACCGCAGCTTGGGGGCGACTTCAGGTCCTAGGCGACCGCGGGTGGGGGCGCGGTCTTCTGTTTTGGTGGTTTCCAACCTAATTTGGTGGATGGGGGGGAGCGACCGTGGGTAGGGGCGCGGTCTTCTGTTTTGGTGGTTTCCAACCTAATTTGGTGGATGGAGGGGAGCGACCGCAGGTGGGGGAGCGACCGCGGGTGGGGGTGCGGTCTTTTGTTTTGGTGGTTTCCAGACTAATTTGGTGGATGGGGGTTTAGACTGCGGGTGGGGGGCAACTTTAGGTCCTGGGCGACTGCGGATGGGGGCAACTTTAGGTCCTGGTGGTTTCGAGCCCAATTTCGTGGATTGAGGGGCGACCGCGGGTGGGGGCGTGCCCTCCAATCCAAAGAAGTTTTAATAAGTATAACGAGTTCAACTTTTAACATCCAAGAACAAGTCACTTCATTAGGACCTTGGGGTCTTCAAGGCATCTTCAAGTGATGCATGGAAGGTTTTGGCTTCCTAGAAGTCATTGTTCTTGTGGAGGTCTCGGGTTTGATCCCCAATGAGATCAATTTGGTTTGGTTCTTGTAGCCAACCGACAAAAAAGAAAAAAAAAAGACGTCAAGCTAATTCCATGTGGTATGTGGGAGGGAAGGTGATTTGATTCTCAAGGTCTAGGGGATGGTCCATGAGAGTTATAAGAAATCAGTATTGAATTTCGTACGGAAATGTATGTAGTGCAACCTTGCACCTCATACATTTCCATACAAAATTCAATACTGACCGTCTCAACCCTCATAGTACATCTCCGAAATCTTGGGAATCAAATGATGTTTCCTACTCACCTATCGGAGTGACCAAACTTGACGTATTGTCTCTTTAGAGAGAGATTATTTTTTGTATACAAAAGTTGAAGTAAACCTTGGATAGCTTTTACAAGAACATATTGAATGTGCTCCATAGAATACTTAGCCAAAGAAATCGTACATTGTATAAGGATTTGCATGTGACGGTTCTTCATCTTTAAACGATGGGGTGGCTAATTTTGAGTCCATAAATGATAGAAACTCTCTATATAGGATAGAAGAGCATCTCATCATCTTGTAAATTTTGTAGTGTAAGAAGGGATGGTCCTCCTTGGAAAGTTTACTTCCGAAGACCGCATCTATAATTTGTAACTTAACAATTTACAACGTCTAAGAAGGATGATTTCGAAGGTGTCCCATTTGTCCATTTAGAAATTTCTTGTATTTTGTGAGTGACCAATTTTGAAGGATTGGCATGCAAAAAAAAGAAATGATAGCATTCAAACACCCTTGATGGTTTGAACAATGTCTTCATCAAGGATAACAATCTTTTGACTTGATGTACATATGCTTCATTTATTGTTCATTTCAATGTGCTCTGCAACATGGATGTTTGCATTTATGACCTCTTCCACCCCAAAAGGGTTTAGGGTTGTGTAAAAAAGCCAAATTCATGTTCACTGTAGAGCAAACTTGAAGAAATTAGAAAAAGACTTTGGACACTTCTAAAGTAACCTCTATAATATCATTATGCAAAGGTAGAATGTAAGTATTTCAAGTTCTCCCTTTTTGTTTCAATAGAAGTCAATCATGTCCCGTACTTTTAAATTTCTCATTCCCTTTTTCCGTTTTGGCCCATTCCTTTTTTTTCTTTGTGAACATTGTAGACATATATTTGGAACCATAAAGAAACAAGTCAAAATCTAATTCCACATTCTAGACCATATCATAGTGGTCTTATGATTTTATTTGAAAGCAAGCGAAATAGAAGTGGGAAGTTGTAATGCCAATGTTTCTACCCCATATGAAGGTTTCTTTTACCTATTATTTAGGATGGTCCATCCTTTTTGGACCCACGATCTCCCAGGACTAGCGGTCGCCCCCACTCGAACGGTCGCCTCCATCCCCGAGGACCTCTGGAACCCGCAGTCGCCCCCTCCCGCGGTCGCCCCAACCCGCAGTCGCCCCTCCCGCGGTCGCCTCCATACCCACGGGCGCCCCATACCTGCGGTTGCCCATTTTGCACGCGCCCCAAGGCGACCTCGAGTACTTAAGCGGTCGCCCAAACCCGCGGTCGCCATTTTTGGTCTTGCGCATTGGCTTTCATCCACCTTGAAGTGGCTGAATGCGTGCTCATGGGCCAAGGTGATTTCAGAAGGGGAAGTTTTTGCCCATTTTTCTCTCCAAGTTCAAGTCAAGAACGCCTCGTTTTTCAAAAGAGGACCATGTCTACTTCAAAGGAAGGAAGTAGTACAGGTCGGATATCGGCTTGGGACAAGGACCTTGATAATCCTGCAGCATTTGTTGTAGATATAACTACCAAGGAGGTAATTGGGGGTGCCAGACCATCCAAGACAAAGAAGTCCAAGACAACACACGATAAGGACCCTACCTATCCTCCAGCACGATATACGACCTATGCGCATGAGGCTTGTCTCCAATGGTATGAGGAAAAAAGTGTACAATATTTGGAGAGGAAATACTTGAAAAATAAAGAGGCAGGCATCCAATCCTTGAAGGATGAGTTGGAGGAATTTATTACAAGGAAATGCAAGGAATCTTCGGACTATGCAGATGTGGATGAAGTGTATTTCAACCAATGGCAAACGTGGATTGGCAATTGCCTACAAACTGGTATATTCAACACCAAGAAGTTGATGCTTGAGTTGCGACCTATAGTGCCTGGATTTGGAGAAACAGATAGGGCCCAAGAGTTCCGTGAGAAGATGGATTGGTGGCAAATTGCAGCAAAAAGATTGTCAAGGTCTGAAGCTAGGGGTATGGGGTGGCAGACGGATGCATTGAAGGCTGCATTTACAAGAGATAATGGTTCATGTATCATGTGGGTCTACTCAGAGGCCAAGGTGGTCCCACTTACTGGATTTGACCGTCAAGGAGGATATGCAAAGGTGCGCAAGGTACGCATTGAAGGGATGTCCACGATCCCAGCGCATGTACATTTTGCGGGGAAATTGTCAAAGCAAAGGAACAAACGCGATGCGAGGGTGGAACGGTCAGTGGAGGCTTTGGTATGCCCGTTGAATCATCCGGCCATTATTAAATTCCTAGCTGTTCATGACCAAACAATGGAAGCATACACTTTGTGGTGGAATGGTGGTAATTTCAAAGAGTTGCTTCATTTGAATGAGAAGGTGGTGCCGCATGCGGAATGGCATGAAATCAAGTTGGTCAAGCAACTTACAGGCCAACAACAAAAAGAAATTAGCCTCTTTTGAAGACACAAGGCGAAGTTGGCGTGGGCCCTGGTTTGTGTGACAAGTCTGGTGCACAATGCAGGGGTGCTGCACAATGACTTGTCACCTGTGAACATATTGTTGCATTATCCCCCCTTCTCGGACGAAGAGATCAACATTGGGATTTGTGATTGGGGAATTGTAAGTTGTATTCAAGAAGGAGCTCCCTCGCATTTTGGATATGAAAAACAGGAAAAACTTGATGCTGAGAGGATGGGCCGTTGGTGGGCAGCTCCAGAGTTGTTCTATTTGTTTGGGCCAGAGGGTTCAGATACGAGTTTAGATGTGATGAAAGCGACCTACAAATATTCGGTGAAGTCCGACTCTTATTCCATTGGAAAGTTGACCCAACGCATGAACATAGAACACATGGTTGAATACGACAAGGACTTATTTAGAAATCATGAGTCATCAAGGTACTTTGCCATGAAGTTACGTGAACTAGTTGATGTTGATGTTAACAAAAGACCAACATGTGCGCAAGTAGTGGACCTCCTCATGGGTAAACCATGGTTCATGAAACCACCCGAATTCGTCTTTCGGGACTCTGTCCTCTCATAGGATTTGATGTAATAGTTTTCTAGCAGGAATAGTAACGTTGGCCACCTTATGAGCATCTCATTTTGGAAAAGCAATGCAAGTGTATAAACTATTTTTAATGTGAAGTGCATGTTTGGAACCAAAATATTGAATATTGTACAGACCCATCACCTACTTGCATGCATTTCGGTTTGAATATGAATTCTTTGCATGGTTCATTTGGGGGTAAGTCAATCTAATTGTTAAGGCAATCTAATTTCACTATTCAGTGAAGGTATGTGCCGTCGCGGTCGGGGGTTAAGGACCTGCGGTCGCCCTAGACCCGCACGCGCCCCCAGTCGCAGTTGCGCCAGACCCGCGATTGCCCAGACCCGCATGTGCCCCCAGTTTGGGTTCCCTTCACCCGCGGTCGCACCGGACCCGTTGTCGCCATCACCTGTGGTCGCTGGCGGTGGTCCTGGACCTGCGGTCGCCTTCCCGACCCGCACGCGCCCCCCCCCCCCCCCCTTGGACCCGCACGCGCCCCATCCAGAGCCGTGCTCGCCTTGAGGCGACTGCAGGTACAAAATCAGACCCTAAACCCGCAGTCTCCCATCTTTCCCTTTTGCGCCTTGTCTTTTATCCACCTGGAAGTGGCTAATTGCAGGCTTGAGAGGGGAGGTGGGTGTTGTGAGGAGGATATTCTATGTCTCCTCATGTCACTTTCATCCATTGATTGTAAATCACGCCGAATTGTTTGAAACTTGATTGTGATTGTAAATGTTCATGTTGATGTATTTGTAAATGTGAATTACCACGAGATAATAGATTTTAAGTTTGGACAACCGCGGTTTTAGGCTTGGTATATTTGGCATAGTATCCGAGTAGAATTGATTGTATAGATTGAGCACTATGGAGAATGAGCCCCCACCATTGACGCCTGCCACAATCAAATGCCTTACACAACAAGAGATGAAGCTCATCCGCGACAAGGGTCAGAAACGGTCCGGTAAAATTCACAAGAAGCATGTGGCCATTTTGATCCATCCAAAGATTAAGCCATTTAAAGGTTGGAGAAATGAACCTGAGCCTTGGAGTTACAAAACTGTTTGCAAATACGTGGATTGGTGCCACATCAGCAAATTATTTCCCTTGTGTCAACACAAAGAACATCTAAAGCAAAACAAAGTAAATCTTGCATACTCGAAAGACGAGGGCTTCATACTTAGATGTTGTGAGGTGTGGAAGCACTTGTATTTGGAGGACTCAACTTACCGAAACGACAATTTCTGTTTCTTTCTTGTGAGAATGGTGTATGCTGAATATGTGTTGAAGAAGGAGGTGGATTGGTCAACATTGAAGGAGGTCCCTATTGCGATCATTCCAGAGACTGCAAAAATTTTACCACCAGATGAACCTGTGGATGTAAAGAAGATGTTATCCAAGGTGAAGTGTGGGAAGTCATTTGTTCGCGATGAAAGCGTGGTTTGGTCAGAGGCTTCTAGCTCTAATCAACACATCCATGAATACGATGGACATTCTTTCCACAGCGATGAGGAGGAGGTTGCCATACAAGAATCTAGGCCGACTGTGGATGTGGGAGTCGACCAAAGTGGACAATCAGCTCAAGAGCCCATCATAGTACAAGATACGGATGAAGAAGGCATGGATGATGGGGTGGCTAGGAGAGTGGACCCCGTTTTGCGAGAGGGTGACGGGAGTGGTGGAGGAAGTGATTCAGAAAATGAAGAGGCAATGTTGCTTGCCAAAATAGAAAGTGCAAAATTAGCATTGCATGCGAAGAACGAGCAATTGAAAACTTTGAAGGAGCAAGAAATGAATCCCACTTTCGTAGAGGTGTTGAAGGAACGGTTGAAGGCCATAACGAACGTCATCGAAGAGAATGACAAGGGCTTCCATTCCTTCAAAAGAAATCGCAATTTTTATTTGAAGGAAATGAAGAGTGGGAAGGTGCATAAAATGGACCATTATTTGATATGGGAATCAAAACTCGAAACCCTTGTCCGCAAACGTCAGTAGGCAGAGAATGAAAGGCGAAGCTTAGAACTTCAAATAATGGAGAAGAAGAAAGAATATTATGAGGCCACCGTCCAGCACGTTCCAAAAGTAGAGCTTTTGGCTTCTTCCTCAACATATGGTAGTGTTGCTGGAGAAGTAGCATCGCTTGAGAAGTTGGTGAAGTTCCATGAGCAAAGATTACCATTGATGGTATCGGAGTTGGAAGCTTTGAGGGCAGAAAGTCGTTTTTTTTTGGATTGGTATAAGTGGAATAGAGCTAGTATAGGGAAGTCTGATGCAGAATTACAACAAATGGGTCCGGAGCCCATTTTGAAGGACTACCTCAACACAAAATAAAATACCTAGGAATACAATGAGGATAAATACTTTCACCATGATTATTTTGTATTTTGCCTATCCTGGTGTTATAAAGAAATGCAATGTTTTGAGATAAAACAATGTATATGGTGTCTTGAAGCAATGTGTGTACTAGAATAGTTAAATTGGTGTGGGCACACTAGTGGTGTGCATGGAAGGGAGAAAATGCCACACCATTTTGGAATCTTACAACTTTTCTATATGGATGAATATGTCTCTCTCATGTTTTGGGAGAAGGTGATGGTATGATGAATGGAATGGGATTCTTGCACATAATTACAATCAAATAGGAACATGGGATGGATGGGAAGTTCTTGATTCTTGACTGTAAAAGTTGACATAGTATTTTCACTATTTTGTGAGAATGTCGTCATGAAATCTACAGTAAAACTTGTATTAATGATTTTCATATGAATAGTGGAGAACGAAAAACCAATTATGCCCCAAATACCATATTAATCGAGGAAATTTATTGAGCTTATTTGTCTCGGGTGATTTGTTGCATTGTTCCTCCTTGTATATAGGATTTTTTAAAATTCTAGCTTTAGCGTAATTTGAAGAAAATTACAATGGATATTGAGGAATTAGGTAGGTTTTATATGTAAGTTGGCCTACTCATGTTTTTTATGAATCAAAATTTTGACCTCCAAGGACAGGGTGAACCATTTGAAGGTATGGTAATGTGAAGTCAACAAGTCAACATCCACGAAAAGGGGCATGTTGTATTTGAACCCCTTTTATTCCTTCTTTGGCCAAGTATCTTGAAAGCTTAGAGGAAAAGCTTCCTATAATTAGAACCTCACGATTTTAAAGAATATGAAAGGAAATATCCAATTGGACAATGATGCTCCACTCTAGTGAGTAGTGACCTAGTTTTCTTCTCAATGCAAGTGAAATTAATTTGAAAAGTTAAACTTTAAGAGCTTTGTTGATTTGATTCATACAAACTATTTTGGGAAGAACTGGAAAAGATCATTCTCGATATGATTTCAAAAATTGGTGCTTTGGTAGAGAGGAAAAAAAGGTAGTATTAAATAAAAATCAATGCCAAATGGAATTGCCGTACATAGGTATGCTAGGAAGTCGTAGAAGTGGAATGAAAGAAGCAAATCCTAAACCACTCCATCGTACTTGCCAAAACAACTAGAAACATAGTGTAACTAAAACCTAACCCTTACTTGTCATCTATTATGATGGGAGGTAAGGCTAAATTGCATGATTCCTACGAATGTCTAGTCAATTACATTTGGGTTGTTTTGAGAGGCACTTCCTTCACCTTCTTCGTAGGTCGATGCTTCCCCAACCCCTAGCTTTCGCTTTGCACGGGTTCGTGAAGCTGGTCCGTCTGCCTTCAAAATTGATTGCAACATGTTGGAGTCCTGTAGAGCTTGGAGGGTCCTTGTTGTTTGCGGAGAATGTGCTTCCAACAAGTAGTCAAGTGCTTGACTTTGGTAATATGGTCCGTATGTAGAGTCCAGGTAAGCCATACTAGTCAAGTCTTCTAGGGAGGCACTATCATCTTGATTAGCCACCCTTTCTCCTTCTAAATTCCAATGGTGTCGTTGCGGATGAGGACCCTACTTGAAGGTTGAGGAGGTCTTGTCCCAATATCCACCAAGGCATTGGAAGAAGAATGCCCTCCTCCCTTCGTTTTGTGGCCCCTTTCCCATGAGCCTTGGTTCAACTCTGGCAATTTTGTCTGGGTCTGTTTCCCAATTCAATTGCGAGCTAGCAGGTCCTTTTTCTTGATCATGTTGTCCTTCTCGCCAACTCCAAACCAAATCTCGGCCCCACAAGGTTGTGTTAGCCGTAGTATCACATGTGTGTTCCCAAGAAGGAGGCATGTAGGTCGTCAAGTTGAACATGGTATAGAGGCGATTATGGAATGGTGCTGAACAAATCACACAACGTCGTCTAATCAAGCATTGTGTGATGAGACATTGGGGGTGGTATACGTGTGCACAAGATCCTAGTGCCCAACCCCCTTCGGGGCCAAATTGTTCAAGACATATGGGGCATTTGGTATGGTCCAAAACAAAAGGTGCAGGCTTCAGGGTTGTCATATCGGACGGGTCAGGGTCACCGGACGTCCCGGACGGACGGGCTAACTGGACCAGACGGCCGGACAGTCCGGACCGATCGGACGGCTTCAATTTTTCAAAGTTGTGGAATTTTTTTGAATGACACGTCACCTCAGACACCTAGATCCAGGGCTCGGACGTCATGTGAGGGCGCGGACTTCAGCGTCAACGTCAGGGCGCGGACGGGAAATGGTGGATTTTACTAATGTGTTCTCCAATATATGTATATATATATAAATTTATTTTTTGAACAAATGGGAGACCCCACTGCATTAAAAAGAACTAGTAATTGCAATATATTTTACATGATTGCACTCACCAATGTTCCAACATGCCCATCAAATACAAAAATACAGAAAAGAAATATTAGTAGGCTGCAATGTTTGTGATAACCAAAACTGTTTATAAAATTCATGCATTGCAAAGTACAATAACAATACAATGAATCTATACTTCCAAAATACGCTCACTTTCTCATAGGTTATCTAAGACATTCCTTTGGCTTCTCGTCCATCTTTCTTCCAATTGCTACAATTCTCTTCAACTCTTAAAGACCCGAGATCTACCATCGATGCAATTCAATAACCTCAATTATTCAAACGACTCGACCTACGAACTTCTTGGGCACTTGGATCCACTACATTAGCATCTCGAACAACAACATCATCATCCTCTGGTGCCTCATCATTCGCATCTTCGCTGCTGTCATATTCATCTTCTGCTTCACCACTGTTTGTGGTCCAATGTCCCTCAACTTCCGAGTTTTCATTTCGAAGTTCTATTGTAGTTTGACCTTGACTACGTTTGCTCTTGAACCTCTTATGTCGTTGTGCGTTGGGGTCTTCTGCATTAGAATTTATAGTGGGTCCACCTGGAATTGTTGGAACAACAAATGCCGGGGTTGACCCACTAGGTCCTGGTACGTATGTACTTAGGAACGGTTCTATCACCCTATTTGGATCTCTTGCCCCAATTCCAAGGAGTAGATGATTAGTAGGCCTTGATGATGATGCTTCTCTAATATGTTGACCTTCTCTTCGTCCATGGCCTCTACTTCCTCCACGGCCTCTAGCCCTTCCACGGCCTTTCGTCTGTCTACGGCCTTGTTGATATTGACCTAGTTCATGACGAACGGGGGCCGAGGGGCCATAGGTGGTCTACCACCAATAGTACCACGTGAAACGCTTTATAGAGTCAAATCAACATTCCCCAAAGAGCCTAACCCTGCTGGAGAAGGTCTTCGAATGGCATTGGAATTTGTTACTGAAGATGGGTCTATGGAATGTAGTGTTTGTATACCTTGATCAAAAATAGTAGGATGGCCCTCAACTGCAGCGGGTACATGGGCAAGGTCTTCTGGTGGTTCTACAAATGCAAAAACATCATTAGGGTCCACATGCTCTAGATCAAAAGGCCTTCTCACATTACCAGTTGGTTGGTTTCTTGCAATAGGGCGTGCCACTCTTGCATTTCTAACGTTTCTGTCATGATGTCCTTGAATAGCTCTAATGTTTCGAGTTGATGGCCCCACTCCTATAGTTCATGTATTGCCATCTCGATTGTGAGAAGATCCTCCACGGTTTGGATTTGCATTCCTCCCCCTGTTTACGTCGCCATCTTCATTTACGTCGCCATTTCCTAGAGGGAGGTTGTCATCGTCGTCGTTGTTTTTATGGGAAATACCATCATCGACGTTATCGTCATTTGGATTGTGAGTCTCTAAAGAAGATGACAAAGCAAGGACTTCAACGATCCCTTCATTTTGAGGAAGTGGAGGTGAAGGACTGCAACGTGGATTGGGTGGAATGGGTGGCCCCCAAGGACCCCAACGACCATTAAGGAATTCCTCCTCTCCATCGTTAGCATCTCCATAGTAGTTCCTTGCTTCCTCGAGGTGATCAGCTCCTCGCCACCAAAGATCAGGGTTTGCCGGATACTCTTGAGATGCTACGTAGGCTTCTCCATCAACCTCTTCTTCTTCCTCTGCTTGCATTGCATCGAATTCCCGATTGCATTCATTCGTCGGGAGCGGACCAAGGGCATCTGGATCGGAATCCTCCGAGTACATATTTGCATCATACCAACGAATTCGATCAGCTCCTGGTCGCTGCTGAAGTACACGGCTATTGGTATAAATATATACCAATGACTTTGCCTTTTCGGGGGCTAATCGATTTCGGACCTTATTGTGAACAAAGGAATACATACTCCAATTCCTTTCACAAGAGCTACCAGAACACGTGAGGGATAAAAGACGCACAGCAATTTTTGAAAGAGCCTGATCTCCAACCCTGTGCCACCATTGGTGGGGAAGCATTTGTGTCACACGGATGTTGGGTGTCATAGCTGGACTGTACAATCCACTACCCTCCTCAAATTCTGTTAATTCCGCCAACACATCATCGAAATTCACACCCACTGAATCTGCCATCTTGTGGATGACTCTATACAATGCACGTAGGGCAGTTCCATCCACCCTGAGCGCCACATTATCCAAGAGATATGGATTCAAAAGGGCAGCAGCGTAGTGTGTATCTTCAAAAACCATGTTCCATCTTTCATTGAAAGGTGCTTCCAAAATGACTGCTATGTCATCACGTAAGTTGAAAGGTGGTTCTCTTAAAGAATACACATGCCCTCGCAAATTGTGCATTATGAGCCATGCTCGACCCATGGCTGGTTCTCATCCATCAAACACACGCAAAGCCTTCAATACGTCTTCAGTCATGTACACGTAATTCACACATCGTTGCCAGAAAGCCACATCTTGAATGGTTCTTCTGACATTACGTGAAGCGGTAGCTGCCTGCGATCCATTTTGTTCGTTCCGTAGGGTATCAAAGTAATTTTGAACACGCGGGTGGTTATTTAACCGCTCCAAGACTCCTCTGAGTTTCACCAGTCGCTGCAACATGAGGAAATTACAAGCGAAGCGGGTTTCACTAGGCACTACGAGTTGCAGATTCGGACTCAACTCACGGAAAACCGACATGGTTGCATGATGGTTTCGAATGTATTGGCACAATCTTTTTGCCCTGGCAATTAAATCCGAAAATTCCTGGATTTTGGCCCAATCTTCCAACATGAGATCCAGTGCATGTGCCATGCAGCCTTGTGCAAAAATGTGCGGATATGTTCGAGTGATGTCTTGCAATGCCCCAAGCATGTTTGCTGCATTATCTGTGCACACTTGTGTCACATATTTGGGATCTACCTTCTCAATGTACACTTTCATTTGGTCCGCTATGTAGTGCATTGTTTTCTTTTGCGAGGTAGTATCAATTGACCCCAAAAATACATCACCTGCAGGGCATGACATCATCACATTCATGAGGGGCCTCCGATTGACATCATCCCAACCATCAGTGCATATCGACACCCCATAGTGCTTGACAACAAATCCAACCTTCTCTTGAATCTGCTTCTCAATTTGCAACCTCCTCGGTTCAATTAAATTAGTCCTGAACTAATAGTAAGAAGGTGGACTATATTCAAACCTTGCCTGTGAGGTTGCCTTCACAACCTCAATGAAGGCTGGATGCCTTGCCACATTAAATGGCACATTCGCTTCATAGAAAAAACTTGCCCACTTCTCATCCAACTCCTTCTTCTTTGCAATGTTGAATGCGTCCGCCATGTGTTGCTGACGTAGTGATCCAGATCTCGTAGAATTCGATCCAGCAAGACTATATGACGTTTGTAGAATATCATTTCCTTCTAAAACGTTTGCCCCTTCTTCCGCTCTCCCACCATTGATCCCACCCGTCACCTCATTTTCAGTAGCTTCACTTGAACTTGCACGTGCAGTTGCTCTAGATGGTGCACTTTGAATTGGTTCTCCCTCATACATGTCCTCGACATCCATTCATAGCGGGACAAAACCTGTACAATTGACAAATCTATGTCGCACATGACGAGGCATACTTCGACAAATTGACCTCTTCGATTTTGAGCCATATCCAAAATGTGCAAAAGCACGCTCACATTTGTAATTGAAGGTCCCAGCACAGAAAACACAAGTCACCTTAATCCCATTCTCCGTAAAGTTCAGTCATGGTTCCCATTCCTTGGTCTATTTCCTTTGACTTGCCATTGCATTCAACCGTTCACAAATAATTTCAAATGTCTTCCTCCTCCTTCATATTGAAGTTAAAAAGATCGTAGATATACCGAACAAAGTATCAGTAATAGCAGTTAGCGCTAATCCACTGCTTGAACTGATTTTGACATCACCTTAGCAACAAACTAGAGCCATCTGCCACCCAAGTAGACTCACAAGGAGCTCAAAATGAATTGAAGTCCAAGAGATATAGGCCAGGTGACAAATGTGGGGAATGTCGGGTCTTCCTTTTCTTTATATACTTAGGGAATGTAGGGACGTGGACTTCACCAATGTGCGTGGCAGTAGGGCGCGGACGTCTTCATTCCCAAAGTGTAGGGCGGGGACGCACACTTCAATCCCTGGCATCAGGGCGCGAATAGGAAGGTAGGGCAGGGACTTGAAGTTAGGGCGCGGACTCCAGGGCGCGGACTTGAAGTCAGGGCGCGGACTTGAAGTCAGGGCGCGGACTCCAAGGCAGACAATTCACAGAGGCGGAAGAACTTGAGAGAGCGCAGCTGAATCACAGACTCCATAGTGTGGACTTGAAGTTAGGGCACGGACTCCAGGGCGCGGACTTGAAGCCAGGGCACGGACTCCAAGGCGCGGACTTGAAGTTAGGGCGTGGACTCCAGGGTGTGGACGTGCTCGTCCAGCACAGGAGGCAGGACTTTGAAATGCGCTTGGGCTTTGACATTCTTCAGTCCCTCCTTTTTTTGGAGTGGGGGAACCATTAATTATAGCCTCAACAACTTGTTTTGGATTCCGACAAGGCAATGAAAGCAAGATGCCAAATAAAGAGCTCCATTGACTAAGATTTGGAAGAAACTTCATGGAAGAGTATGTCCCCTTCATTGTGGTGAAAGATGTTAGCAAAGCTCTCCCATCCCAACTCTATGCCATTCATTTGCGTTTGGATCATTCTCTCTCACATATTTTTGGCTTCATTCTTGAAACTCTCACATTCCAACTTATACTAATTTTTTTCTTTTGGTTGAATCATTCTTTCTTCTATTTTGTTCCTAAAATACTCCCATCCCAACTCAAAGCCAAATGTTCATTTTTTGTTCCATCATTCCTTTCCCTATTTTTTTGGATCATTCCTAAAACTCTCCCATCCCAATTCATTGTTCTTTTTTTTATTTGTTGAATCATCTCCTTTTCTATTTTGTTTTGCTTCATTATTTAGCAAGACTCTTTTCTAGTTTTCTTCCAACTCCATGCCGATCTTGATTTGTTGAATCATTCCCTTTCCTATTTCATTTTTGCTTATTTCCTAAAGTTCTCCCACCCCAATTCAAAGCCATTAATTTTTTGTTCCACCATTCCCTTTCCTATTTTTTTTGGCTTTGGATTCCTAAACACTTCCATGCCATTTTGGGGGGGTGGATTAATTCCCTTTCCTATTTTATTTGTTTCATTAGGAAAGTTGTTCCATCCCAAGTTATACAAAAACTAAATGGCATTATTATTCCCATCCTAGTTTTTTTGGGCTTGATTAGCAAAATTGCTCCATTCCAACCCAAGACCCAACTCCCCCAAGGCCATTGAAATGATTTAATTTTTGTATTCCCTAAACCCTTTCTAATTTTTTTTGGTTTCATTTGCAAGATTATTCTATCCCAACTCAATGCCATTTATTTTTTGGTATATCATTTACTTCCTAATTTTTTGTGGGCTTCATTTGCAACATTATCCCATGCCATCCTAATGCCCTTTATTTTTTGTATATCATTCCCTCCCTAGTTTTTTTTGGCTTGATTAGCAAAATTGTTCCATCCCACCTCAATGCACTTTATTTTTCGTATATCATTCACTCCCTATTTTTTTGGGCTTGATTAGCAAAACTTTTACATTCCAACTCAAGGCCATTTAGTTTTGTGGTATCCCAACTCAATGATAACTTATTTTTACGGTATCAAATTGAAGTCTTTCCATTCTCTTTGCATGTCATATACACAAAGTAGGTAAGAAAAAAAATTGAGGATAAAGGCTATCATATGCATTAGAAAATCAACATTGGCAATTGACACCTTGCATTAAATCTTTAGGGTCACTCCACCCCAACTCCATTCCAACTCAATGATAAATTTTATTACAATACATTTCCATTCTCTTCACATGTCATAAAAAAATAGATAATAAAAAAATATGAAGTTAAAGGCCATCACATGCATTAGAAAATCAAGAATGACAATGGATACTTTGCATTAAATCTTGAGTAGAAAAATTTAACCCATTTGTTTATGGTACATGGGGCAAAAGACTCTTTAATAAAAAGGAAAATAGTTAAAAAAAAATTCCTATCCATTTAGGTCCCAACTTTGTATAAAATAGAATTGTAGGGCCTTACATCGGATCCTACCCTTGGATTCCCTGCTTGCCTTGAATTCTCTTCCTTGGATTTCTTTCTCCCCGTTTTTCTTTGCTAGAATTATATTTTAGCAAAAAAGAAAATTCAAGTATTTGTGTTTGGGATTTAGGCCCTTAGGCTCAAACATTCTAACTTGTAACTAAAGTTTTGAATCATACCAAAATTAAATTTACGAAAGTTTGGGTGACCCCATCCCTCGTTATGGGCATTGAATTTCAAAGCACTTACATTTGAAGTCAATGCCATTTTGGGGGGTTGGATAACTTGGAAGGGAACCATTTCTAAGAAAATAGCTACAAGGGATGGTTTTTGAATGGAAGCTCAGATCTTCCATTCTTTTGGATTCACATGAAGGGACTAATATTTGAAAATGCTTGGTATAAGGGTTTTTGGAATAATTGATAGAATGAATTTTATTAATGAACCCATAGGTTTTATTTCTTCAAATCCATCATTCATAATAAAGGATTCAATTTGAGGCATATTAACTGAAAGAAATTTATTTCAGAAACGAGAAATTACAAGTTACATTTTCTTCTAAATATGAAGGGATTGTTTGTTTTTGCTCATATCTCTTCATTGTCTAGCCTTTGTGGCTTGTCCTGTTGTGTATTTTTTTTTATGCAATGGTTCTTTCCATTTGTTAAAAAAACAAAAAAAATGTAAAGGGATTCAAATTTTTTTTATTACCTGGCAATTGGTACAAGGGACTGTTGCTTAATTGAACGTACAAATTAATTGAAGTAGAATGATTGTGAATGCCAATCCATGATTACGAATCATTGGTACAAGAAATTGATTTTCACATGAACTTACAAGTTATATTGATTTGAATGCATGAGAAGGGTTCTTTTCTAAAGGTAATTGCTACATCTATTTGTTATTTAATTCAACCCTAAGCCATTAACTCAAAGCATAAACCCTAAACCCTAAACCCTGCACTCTTGAAACCCTTGGTCAGAATAATTCAAGAAGTTGGAGGGTGGAACTTCACTGCGCTGGCGCTACTCAAGGCGAGGACGTCATCATAGGGCGGGGACTAAAGGGTGGGGACTCCAAGTGAGGGCGGGGACTTGAAGTTAGGGCGCGGACTCCACGGCGAAACTCCACTACATAAATGTAGGTGCGCACATGGGGATGCACTAGGCATGGGATCCCTCCTTCTTCCTATTTAATGGTCTTGGAAGATGGTGTCCCCCCTTTTCATGGAAAGAGGGAAACATTAAATGTTGTCCCACCTTTCTTTAGAGTCCTCATATTCATGGAGAGACAAGAATGCTTTCTCTCACAAATGTTTTTGCTGAATGGGTTGTGTTAGGGTGCGGACACAGGGCGCGGACTTCAGGGCGGACAATTCACAGAGGCGGAGGAACTTAAGAGAGCCCAACTGAATCACAGACTCCATAGTGTGGACTTGAAGTTAGGGCGCGGACTCCAGGGCGCGGACTTGAAGTCAGGGCGCGGACTCCAGGGCGGACAATTCACAGAGGTGGAAGAACTTGAGAGAGCGCAGCTGAATCACAGACTCCATAGTGTGGACTTGAAGTTAGGGCACGGACTCCAAGGCGCGGACTTGAAGCCAGGGCGCGGACTTGAAGTCAGGGCGCGGACTTAAAGTCAGGGCACGGACTCCAGGGCGTGGACGTGCTCGTCCAGCACAGGAGGCAAGACTTTGAAATGCGCTTGGGCTTTGACATTCTTCAGTCCCTCCTTTTTTTGGAGCGGGGGAACCATTAATTATAGCCTCAACAACTTGTTTTGGATTCCGACAAGGCAATGAAAGCAAGATGCCAAATAAAGAGCTCCATTGACTAAGATTTGGAAGAAACTTCATGGAAGAGTATGTCCCCTTCATTGTGGTGGGAAATGTTTTTCATTACTTCTTGTAACACTTCAAACTACTTTGAACCAACAAATAGTTTAGGGTGTAAAAAAAAGACTCTAAATTCTAAAGTGTTTAGGACACTTTGAGGAAATATTTAGGAAATGTTTTGGAAATGTAGTGTACTAGATAAAAGGGTAAAACCTCATTTTGTTTAAAATGAAAGAAATAGTAGGGGGTTAAAAAAAATTCTAGGCCTTCAATACGTCACTTGAATTTTTAATTCCATCATTCCCTTTCCTATCTTGGGGGGCTTCATTCCTAAAACTCTTCCATCCCACCTCAATGCCATTAATTTTTTTGTAAATCATTCAATTTTCTTTTTGGCTTCATGAACTCTTTAAACACTTCCATTTCAACTATT
This sequence comes from Straminergon stramineum, assembly GCA_963920665.1. Classification (NCBI taxonomy): domain Eukaryota; kingdom Viridiplantae; phylum Streptophyta; class Bryopsida; order Hypnales; family Calliergonaceae; genus Straminergon; species Straminergon stramineum. The sequence continues at coordinate 19,450,750 of OY987272.1, forward strand.
TGCCCTCTGTTTTTTGTTCCACCATTTCTTTCTTCATTAATTCCTAAAACTCTTTTATTCCAACTCCATGCCAATATTTATTTGTTGCGTCATTTCCTTTCCTATTTTTTTTGCTTTCCATTTTTTTTCCTTCATTTATTCCTGAAACTCTTTTATTCCAACTTTAAGCAAGCTTTTTTTTATTCCATCATTCCCTTTCCTATTTTTTTTACTCATTAGCAAAATTCTTCCATCCCAACTCAATAATAAATGTTTTTTATGGTACCAAATTGGAGTCTTTCCATTCACTTCCCATTTCTCATATGAAGAAATAGGTAATCAATAATAAGATTTGTTTCATATCTCTTTCACATTTGTTTGCTTTTATTAACATTTAAAATGCACTTACATTTCTTTCCCTTCCCTAGTTTTCGTCATTGATTGGAAATGAATCCTACTCCAATTCAATGACATTTAATTTCATTCCCTAAATGTTTTTATCATTAAATCCTATTCCAATTCAATGACATTTAATTTCATTCCCTAAATGTTTTTATCATTAAATCCTATTCCAATTCAATGACATTACATTTCTTCACCTAATTTTTTTTATCATTGAATATTTGAATCCTATTTCAACTCAATGACATTTCATTTCCTTACCTAAATTTTATCCCCATTGAATCCTAATCCAATTCAATGACATTTCATTTTTCTCACTAACTTTTTTATTTATTAAATCCTATTCTAACTCAAAGACATTTTACTTCCTTCCCTAATTTAAAGTTTTCAATTTTATTTTATGGTCATTTTTTGGTAACCATTTTATTGGATATGTACCTATTACCATCCCATTTTTTGGGGGGTTCCATCATTCCTTATTTCCTTTGCATTAATGACATTTCAAAAGTGTTTTTTTCCTATTAAATGACATTTGTGGTCCTTCCCTAATTTTATTCATTGATTGGAAATTGGGAATGAATTTTACTCCATTTCAATGACATTTCATTTCATGGTATAAATAATTTTAATATGTATGAAGTCGACAAGTCGTTTCAAATGGTTATGTGCAAAAAATAAACGAAGTCAATTTGGGCAAAACCATTCAAAACAAAATCATATATATTTCATATGCATAGTGTAATATAAAGTAGGAAAGTATATAAGCCTATATAATGCTAGGAAAGTAAGTCTTCTAAGAAAACCTAAGCTCACTAGCTAGAACACTCTAAACTATACTTAGTCAATGTTCATTGGACTACTTGCACTACCACTTGGTCTAGCCTCATTGTCATGTATCCCAGCGTGGACTGGAAGGTCTTCATCTGAGCCCAAACGAAGTCTATGAACTGCAGATCGAGTTCTCCTTGCTGGTCCGTCTTCCTCTAATATAGCCCTCAATATTTGTGATTGTTTGAGGCTCTGAAGACATTGGAGAGTTCTCGGGCTATGCTGTTCTAACAAATAGTCCATCCCTTCATTTCGAAAGGTTTCTCGCCACTCTAACTCCAATAGTTGTGCAAGTTCAGCAGGGTCTGGCATGCCAATGTCTTCCTCCATCCGCATCCCATTGTCGTCAGTAATGCGAACTCCATCAACGCCCCATAACCATCCACGAGGATGAGGTCCAAATTGGAAGTGTTGTCCATCTTCGTTCCAATGCCCATTGAAGCATTGGAAGAAGAAATTCCGTCTTCCTTGGCTGAAGTTGTCCTTTAGTAGAACCAAGTGGTGGCACACCTCCACAATTTGAGCTGGATCTCTTTCCCAACCCCATTCGGTACAAAGGTTTTGTTTGTCCAACGAATGGATGTTCAATTTCCAGCTCCACACCAAGTCTATTGCCCACTTTTGAGAATGATCAGGGGCATTTTCAGCATTGAATTCCCAATGCAGTGGCATGTAGGGAACTAATCCAAACAACTCATACAAGCGCTCATGGAAAGGAGCCTTGCACAATGAACAGCGTCGGCGAATAATCATCAAGCTAATTAGGTAGAATGGGTGGTACAAATGTTCGCACGTGCCTAGGTGCATTCCACCTTCTAGGCCAAATGGATTAAGACAAATGGGACATGTAGTTCCATCATGCACGAAGGTTGAAGGATTTGGCCACAATAGTAATGGATTGCCTCGATGGTCGACGGCAGAGCCAACTGCATTCTTGAAATCCCAAGTATGTTTGGACCAATCGATGGATGTTGGTCCACCACCAATGTTGATGGTTGTCATCTCATCCATATGGAAAAGATCATCCACCAGGGCCCACGATGTCAAACCAAAAATCCTCTCTTGATTGTTCGCGCCGTAATTGTTGTCTATTTTTTTGAATTCTTCCACCATTTGCCTAGTTCTGTCAACACTAAAGATGCATGCCATCTTCCATTGGTAATATTGCTCCATCAACGCATGCAATTGATTTTTCAATCCCAAATTGTTTGCAAGCGCGTTTGTCAGTTGGGTGCTTCGGTCAACTAGTATTGCTGCAACTACATTCGTGGGTAATTCTCCGAAGGACAATGATTCTTCTTGAGTACCCATTGTTGCACCAACTTCTGTATGTTCCAATGGAATTTGAGAATTATTTGAAGGCCCTTGCGCTTCCCCTCGTGGATCCTGACCAGCATTGGTTAATGTTGCTGCCTCAAGAGCGTGTCGAAGTACCTCCATCTCAAGTTGTTGTTGATTGATGATGTTGTCCTTCTCTTTGATTTCTTCCCTCAATTTGTTGACATCATCATATAAAGAATGCAATTCCGCATTCTTGTCATTCACTTTAGTCAACAAACTCTGAATTCGGTTTGCAGCAGCTGTAACATCAACAATTCCTATTGTTGATTCGTCAGTAGGTGGCACCTGTTCCTCCACAACATTTTCTGGTAAAACCTCATTAGTTGCACGCGCAACCCTCCTCTTTTTAGCACGTTGTTGTTGTGTTCTAGGGTTGACTACAATTGGTACATGAGATCCATCAGAGTCGTTGTCCGTAGATGAGTCTGAAGTGTCATAGTTTCGTGGTCCGCGAACCTATATAGTTTTTTTCAATAGACCACCTTCCGGGTATCTTTTTACCCCCCTTGGAATGAATCCATTCTCTGGGGGAGGAATTTTGACATTTTCCCCCATTGTCTTCAAAGTTGACCAATCCACTCTCTTGTTCAACTTCACCTCCGCATGGACCCCTCGTGCAATGAAAAGATGCACTTCATTGCATGTGACGTTCGGGGCATCATACAACACCTAGAACACCTCAATGCATCGGTTCGTGAACTCATTGTCAAGGCAATGTTTCAAATTTGCCTTGTGGAAGCGTCTATGAAAGTTATGTCGCTCTTCCGGGAAGACCTTGTCAATGTGGCACCACTCGATGTAATTGGTGCAGTCATCATAAGTCCATGGATCAAGCACGTCCTCCCACCCCTTAAATGCAAGCTTGGCAGGGTTACGTAGAACATGCAATCGCTTACGATGTTTGGTTCCTGCTCGCAGTCGGGTCTTGTCTTGTTCCTCCTTGGTCCTTCTTGGTGGTGTAGCCATTTTTGCAGAAAAATACGAAAACCTCCAACGTGGCAATCAAGTAGACCCCGCACAACGCTCACAACCAACTCAACAAAGAGGTGGAAGGCTAAGAGTATGTAGGGCGGGCACAAATGGGGCGGAAACGGCTTTATATAGTTGGAGGTGGGGGACGCCAGGGCACGGACGCCATCGCAGGGGGCGCGGACTCCAACGCTGGGGCGCAGACGCCATCTCAGGGGGCGTGGACCTCTGGGAGAGGGGCGGGAATGCCACGCACAGGGGCGGGAACGCTAAAAGTCAGGGTGTGGACGTGAGCGGGGGGACTATATAAAGCGAGTCCCCGCCCTCATTTCTTTGCCAAGTCCGCGCCCTATGCCTCACACGCTAGTTTGTCCCCGCGGCCTATGTGAGTGAGTTTGGTGGGTGGTGGGCTTGGCCCGCATATGTGACCTGGTTTTTTTGAATTTTTTTTAACTTTCGTGCTTTTGGATAGATACGGAGGCCCATCGTACCAAATTTTTTTCATTATGACAGGGGAAGGGAGTGGATTTGCGGAAAAACGTCCTATGTTTAAAGATTTGGATGATGTCGGTGAGATGGTAATTCCATCCACGAACACATTGATGTCCTCAGGTTCATCAAATCCTTCCTCATCAGGCCAAAAGAAGCGCAAAAAAACCCAAAATCCCCATATGCCTCCACATTAATTCATAGTTGAAGGGAGAGCAATAGCTGTGGTGTTCTACACTTGTCGAGGTACAACTATGTTGACTAGGGAGTATGTGGCACACAACGAAGAAGGATACCACAAATTGACGAGGGACCTGCGAAGGGAGCTCGAGTCAAAGTTCGAAGCATCTGAGAAATTCAACAATTTCTCTGATTATTGGTTGCACCAAGATTGGTTGGATAAACAGGTAGTTGCCCTCACAACCAATATAGTGTCAAATTGGTATTACCACACGGGTAAGAAAGAGGATGGTAGCGATTGGGACATGGAGAACAAAGAGTTGGTTGCAAAATTGAAAATCATTCAAAATTTTGCTCAACAATTTTCTTCATTGTGTAAGAAAAAGCAAGCACTATAGAAAGCGACAATTGAAGACGCAATAAGGGCTCATTGTGTGAGTGGAACATTCAAGTGGCTTGAAAGTTCAGTAAAAGTCATCCCCATGCCGGAACAGAGTGCGGTTGGTTCATATGGGACCGTGAGGAAGGTGATGCTTACAAAACTTGAGAGCATTCCTAGTTGGATATTTTTTGCTGGGAAGAGCTTGAAAACCACAAATGAAAAGGAGAAGCGCCAAGGAATCATCAATGAGGCGGGAGGGTGTCCAGTGATACATCCTGGCATCATTCGAATTGCGTACCTCCACCCTAAAACGATGGAAGGCTATACGCTGTGGTGGAATGGAGGATCTCTAATTTCTTTCTTATCCAAATACAATTCGAAAGTGAGCGAATCAGTGGATGCGGATGACATTGAGCGTGAACAAGGTACGGGGTTGACAAAAGAGGAGCTTGCATGGGTTGCAACTTACCAAAAGAATCGAGTGAACTTGGCACTCTCCTTGCTTGTCATTGTGGGGAAATGCCACGATGCACAGTACATGCACAACGACATAACTCCATCCAATGTTTTGCTCCATTTTGATGATTGGAAAGAACAGAGGGTGTACATAGGGATATGTGATTGAGGACTTTCTAGCCGAGTTGTAGAGAAGGAGCCATCAAGGTATGGCTTTTCCAACATGGAGATTCTGGCGAAAGAGAAGAAGAAGCGAAGGTTTGCAGCCCCTGAATTGTTTTATGTATACGGAGAGCAGGGTTCAGCAAATTCAATTGAGGCCATGCAGAAAACACATTTGTACTCCATGGCTGCTGATGCACATGCGGCGGGATGGATAGCAACTGCAATTTGGAAAGAGGACTGGAACCCCAAATACTTTACAACGAAGAATCTAGAGCAATATCAGAACCTCAGGATCAAATTGGAAAGCCTCGTAAAAGAGGATGTGAGTGAAAGGGCGTCAGTGCCAGATGTTCTAGACACATTGAGAAACGCACCCCACTGTTGGACTATGCCAGATTGTTGTTATCATACATAGTATTTAGTTGTTTCACTTTTTGTAGTTTAGCATATAGTTTAGGCATAGAAGGTAAATCATCCTCATAGAGGACCATGTGTACCTACTTGGAAATTGCCAAACACCTCAAAATATATATAAAATCGGATGTATTCTATACTCAAAATCTCATAATATATTAATATTTCATTTGATTGTTCTTTCTCATTGCATTTTTATGAGTTCTATGAATTGATGATAAAACTTAAATAAAAACAATGAATGCAATAGTTTGGTATAAAAATACATACACTTTATGTTTTCACTATGCTTATGTTTTAGGAGTTCATGAAGCCCCCTAAAAAAAAAGAAATGATCCACCAAAAAAAAATGACATTGAAGTAGATTGGAAGAATTTTAGGAATGAAGAAAAAAATATGGAGTGTTGGAGTGACTTGGAATATGGCATATGAAATATGAAATATGAAATGGAAATATGTAAAAGCATATTAATTTAGCATATGTAAATCCAGTCCGTGCCTTGACGATCGCGTCCGCACCCTGCATGTTGCAGAATCCATGTGGCATTCACGTGGCCTATTTTTCTGTTTTCATGAAGTCAACTTTGTGTTGACTGTATCGGACGAGCGTGACCTCTAACGGACGTCCCGGACGAACGGACGGGCGAACCGGACGTTTGTCTACTATGACAACCATGGCAGGCTTGGGCCACAATAGCATTTGTTTCTTCTCTTCTATGTGGCTAGACCATTTTTGCTCCAATCTATGACCTCCTTTTGTGGCAATTCCACCATGCACATGTTATTGGGAAACATGTCCTCCAACAATGCCCATGACGTCAGTCCATTCTCACGTTTAGGAGCATTTGCAACAAAGTTTCTAGAAACTTTCTCTAGCTCCTTCGCAACTTGTTGGGATCTATCCATGGAGAGAATGCAGGCGACCTTCCAATGGTAGTATGTGGTAGTCAACTCAGCCAACTTTCTTCGAAGCATCTTATTTTCTTCTTGAAGTCCATGGTCTTTCTTCAATTGAATAATTGATGGAACCACAGGAAACGAAAGAGAGTCTTGGGTCCCATTGAGGTCAATTGTGTCATTGGTAGTATATCTTGTGACAATAGTAGGAAGTGTATTTGGAATGATGGGGGAGCGTCTAGTGCGCTTGGCAAGAGGAGAACGTTGAAGGATATGGTTGGTAAGGTCCCCCACAACCTTGTCCACATTTTGGAGGTTCTGCTCAACAAAGGCATGACCATATCCGACAAAGTGAAAGTGTCAGGGTCTTTCTCACGGAGGCGTTGCAGTTCTGTAGTTTGTTGAGAGATGAGTGTACTTTTTTGTTCACACTCACATCGCAATTTCCTCATTTCATTCTGTAGTGAAGAAATTTCAACATCTTTGGTCTTGAGGAGGTCTAGAGCTTTTGCCAAAGTCATAATGTCATGGCTTGAGCCCATTGTTGATGGAGAAATGGGAACACGGTTAGTTTCTTCCATAGCCGTGTCCTCATCGGGCCCAAAGTCGAAGACGTCATTTGTATGCTGTGTTGGCAGTGATGGGTCAGGAACTATAGTTGGAATCGATGCGGGTCCCACTCGTGTTGTTGAACGCCGTACTCTAGATGGTTGCCTTGGTCGTTGTTCCGTGGATGTCGCGGGTCCTTCTACAACTTCATTTTGAACCTCATTGGGGCAAACAGATTGCTCCATGATTCGTATGACCCTATGGATGCGCATACCATCATAGTCATCATCTTTTTTAGACTCCTTAGTGTCAACCTCAGTGGCAGGGGTTTGCGTTTAGTATGTACTTCGAATAGGATTGAGTCCCCCCTTAGGAAAGGCTAGAACTCCTTTTGGGATGAAACCACTTTCTAGACGAGTGACATACGTACTTCCCTTGATTGTGCTCCAATCAACCTCTTTGTTTAGAGCAACCTCAGCATATGCTCCTCTAGCAAGGAAGAGGGGGACCTCGTTCCTATCTACAAAGGCGGTTTTGTAGAAGACTTGCCACAATTCAATGCATCTTTGAAGGAATGCTGGATTCTCACAGTACTTCAAGTTGGCCTTATTGGTGTGCCGATTATAATGATGACGCCATAAAGGAAAGAACTTGCCAATGTGGCACCACTCGATGTAGTCTTCACAGGTTTGTATTGTCCAAGGCTCTAGTTCTTCATTCCAACCCTTAAAAGCAAGGTGGGCTTCACTATTGAGCACGTGCAATCGCTTCCGATGAATAGTGCCCCTATGCTTGCGATGTTTGTCTTTGGCAACCTTCCGTAATGCCCCGGCGGTCTGTGCAGCAATGGAGATAGGCAATGCCCTGGCATTGTTAACTCCAGTGGCCATCAATGATTGTCGTGTCTAAGGCTCAAAAAACTCATTTGGGAGTTTAGGTGATCCACAACTAGTAAGGTAAGAAGGGTGGATGAATGTAATAAATAGTAAATAGTCAAGGTTCACGCATGTAGCCACTAAAGGATACAAGACAAGAAGCCTCAATGAAAGGTGCCCAAAAGGTCTTGGGTGAGTGGATAAATAGGTGGGGCGAGCGCGGGTGAGAGTTGGTCATGGGGCGTGTGCGGGTGGGCGACCACTGGTTGAACCCGCGGTCTCCAGGGGGCGCGCACGGATCTCAGGGAGCGACTACAGGTCTAGTAGGGCGCATTCGGGTTCGAGGAGGCGACTGCGGGTCTAGGGGCGCGTGCGGGTCCTGGGAGGGGCGACCTTAGGTACAAGGGCGCGTGCGGGTCTTTTGGGGGGCGATTGCAGGTCTTTGGGGCATGTGCGGGTGCCTTGGAAGGCGACTGCGGGTCTTTGGGGGTGCGTGCGGGTCCCTTGGGAGGCGACTGTGGGTCTTTGGGGGCAACCGCGGGTAATTGTGGGGCATTACTTCTCTTTGGGTTCTCACTTTGTGTCTTTGCTTCGCAGCTTGCTACGTACTTGACACCCGCGGTCGCCCACCAGCCTTAACCCGAAGTCGCCCTACCCGTGGTCGCCCACACCCGCATGCGCCCCTTTAGGATGCTACGTGGAAGACACGTGTCTGCCACATGGCATCCAGGTGGCCTCACGGGCAGGGTAAAATTTTTTTTAAAAGTCAAAGGTAAGTTTGACTCTATTAGACGGACAAGAGGGTCTACTTGACGTGTTGGACGTCGTGTTCGTTGAGTTGTCGAACTGTCCACCGGAACAACCATGCTTGGAGGTAGTAAGGACAAGACGACTCTCACCTTTTCCAAGTCTGCTTGCAATCCGGTTTCATTAACCACATGTCCAAGCAGAATTCCGGAACTCATCCCGAAGAAACATTTTCCCAGATGTAACTTCAAATGAGTTTCTCGACATTTCTCAAATGTCTTTTGCAAACATTCCAAGTGACTTTTCCGGTCACTGAAAACTGCAAAATCATCAATGAAGACTTCAAGGAAGTGCCGTAGAAAATCCTTGAATATGTCCATCATCAATCGTTGAAAGGTTCCGGGTGCATTACATAAACCGAATGGCATCCGAGTGAAGGCATAAGTTCCCGACTCTGTTGTGAATGTGGTTTTCAACTGATCGCACCACTGGATGAACACTTGGTTGTAACCAGAAAATCCGTTCGAAAAGCTATAACACTCATGTCCGGCCACATGGTCCAAGATGATGTTAGTGAACAGAAGGGGGAAATAGTCATTCTTTATGGCAACATTCAATTTCCGGAAGTCTTGATAGACCGGGATCTTGACCTTACCATCCGTTCCTACTTTCTTGGGAACCACTACTATAGGAGAAATGCACTCGGAATTGTTGACCGGATAGATAAATCCGGCTTCCAATAATCGGTCGATTTCCTCCTTCACCATCAGTGAGTACTTGGGGTTGAGCCAATACTGTCTTTGATGAACCGGAATAGATCCTTTCGTCAAATCAATGTGATGCTCTCCTAAATGAAGAGGAATCCCTTTCAGATCAGCTGGCTCCCAAGAAAACACATCAAGATACTCTCTCAGCAGTTTAAGGTAACCAGATTTCTCCGTACCCTTCAACAGATTGCTAAGGTAGAAGCTCCTACCCAGTTCAACCTCTTCCTTTACATAATTAGTAGGCGAAACTACCGGTTTGACCTTCTTAGGGTGAACTTCTTCTAGATCGGAAGCTAAGTTACCCTAGTCTAGGTTGTTTCTGTCATTATCACCAGTAGGAAGACTTCTGTTCTGGATCTGTCAAGCGATCCACTCCGCCGTGAGTGGAACGTTGGACTCCCCTAAGGATCGATCTTCATCCATTGTGTGATGATCTCTTCTAGGATCGTGCTCTACTACAGCATTGGAGAACCCAAAACTGGCCTCAATTTCATGATCGAACGGATCTACATAATAGCTTGGAACGGAATCTTTCGGATTCGTCCAATCAAATGTGTAACCATCCAATTTGTTGGTCTCTCCTAAATGTTTTTTCGTTACCCAGGATATCCGGATGGAAGGTTTCCCTAGTACCACCAACTCCTTAGCTCCCCAATCTACTAATACTCGTGCGGAATATAACCATGGCCTCCCGATTAGCATTGGAAAGGGTCTACCTTTATGAACACGGATAATCACATAGTTCAGCAAGTAATCCGTTCCTCCAATCTGGGTTGGGACTTGTGAAAGCCTACCAACCAAATGTATGCGAGACTGGTCCGCCATTCGAAGAACTTGTTCTGTAGCCTCAAAGGTAGTAAAACCTAAGTCAAATGCCGTATCCTCTAACATCAAGTTGACTCCAAATCCGCCATCAATTGGAACTTTCGGAATCGAGCATCCTTTGATTTTGACCGTGACTTCTGGAGCTCCGGAATCTTCCGGTTGAGAGAAGTTCATAGCCACCGATGGAAGCTTGACTTTCTTCTTCCGTTTCCGTGTCCAGGCATCCCGGATCAGCTTCTGTTAACTCACGTTGTCGTGCAGGAGCTGTCCAACTGTCACGTTTGCCTTGTGGTTCTTGATATCCTATATAATGTTATACTCGTGTGCAGTAGCCTTCGGACTGATTACCACTGGGGTATCAGCGAAACTAACCATCTTCTGGTTTGGCGTTGTATTTGGTCCAACAATTTTCGATCGGATCTCTGCACTGATATCAATTCGAATCCGATTTTGGTTCACCCCTTCCTCAGACTGAACTACTTCCGTTTCCACTTTTTCGGTCCATAGGACCGATCAAAATCACTACTGGATTCCAGTTTCCTTCTCTGTCTCCTTCTTCTGTCCTTTTTAGGACGGTCAGGCTGCTTTCTGGTGGAACTGCGGGTGGAAACCCGGTTTACCCAACTCTCAATCTTCACAGGCAGATCCACTTCGTATCGTCAATTCTTCGGATTCTCCATTCTGGCCGAGTGATTGTAGTTCAGCGTTGTCTGATCCCTTGGAAGAATCTGGACTTTCTTGTAAACTGGCCTTGGTAGTATGGTTTTGGGACACTGATCCTCTTAGTGTCCGTACTCCTGATAGTTTGGGCACGGAAGAGTTCGAGGAGCACCTTGACCTAGTCCTCAATTAGGACATGCATTGGCGTAATGCCCTGCCTCTCCACAACCATAACAAATCACTACTTGTCTATCAAGATACTCGGATGCTTGCATGGGCTGCTGCATCATCCGTCCTTGGCTTGGTCTTGGTACAAAGTTGTGGTTCAACATGTTGGAACGGATTGGGATCGAAATCCCTTTCCCCCTTGCATAAGTTGGCTGAACTTGGTACAACTCTTCCTCCTCCTCGTTTTCTCTAGTGTAGTAGATCTCCTCATCCGGGTACACGAAGTGAACTTGCTTCTAGGGACCCCTTGGGCATTCACTTCGATAGTGACCTTGCTCTCTACATCTTCCGCACCAGACATTGGATCAAGAAGTCGGAACAATTTGTCTCGGTTTCCGGTTCTCAGCAAGATTGACCTTTATTGCCTCCAGCGACTCCTGGATGCTCTTCATCATCTTCTTTGAATCCGGGTCCTCTATCTTAACCCTTACCACAGTCTTCTCTCTCAAACCCTTAGATTTTGACGAGCGTTGCGGAGGTGAATCGCTCCGTTCTTCTTTTGAGCTTGACGAACTAAGATTGGAAACTTCCGATCCTGAATTCTCGAAACTACTTTCCGAGTCTAAAACCTTCTTGCGATGCTTCGACTTCCACTTGCTCTTCTTGCTTCTCCGCTTCTCTTTATTCTCGCTTTGCTTCAAGGACTTCCGGAGTGACTGACACTACAAGAAAGTGGGCACAAATGTGATTGCAAGACGTGACTCTGGGAAAAATGTGACTAGAAAATGACTTGCGCTCTCTAATTGCACCAACAACGAAGGTCGAACAGCACCCAAGTCATTTCACAGTCATTAGTGTGACTGGAAGTCGAGGACCGTAGGAAGTTTACTTTTCATCCTCGCTTTCTGTTCAGAACTTCGTCAATTGCGTGACGTGGGCGCTGTCACTTCCAACATGGAGGCCACAGTCACATACAAAATGACTGATTGATGTTAAAAATGATTGAGAAATGACTAAAATAAGACTCAGAAATGACTAAGATGGCTAGGACAGTTGCGAATGAGAAATGACAGGCTAAAAGATGGCTGATGTGTCCACTAACTCTTCTTTTACTTCCTGTACAGCGCAGGGAAGGAAGAGATGCAGGAGGAAGGCATGTAGGACCTATTTTCTACTAATTCATTTACTTCTGTTAATGGAATTTTGATTCTTCATTTCATTTTCAGGTTTAGGGCGATTTATTTATTTCGTAATTCCTTCTTTTAGGTTTGCCTTTCTTGTATTCGTGGAGCGTTCAACAGCAGCCTACAAAATTTCCTTGGGATAGCCTAATCTCCGTTTCCTCATAATCTTCATGATTTCTCCCCACTTTCTTAATTTTTTCAACTTCCGATCTGAATTCTTGAGCACTATATTTGAAAACGTTTTCCACTCTCAATTTTCTTTTATTTGTTGTTCTTTTTTCACCCTTCACATTCCTCTAATACTCGTTTCTATCTTATTGCAAGGCTAGTCTTTCTTGATTTTTTTCCCTAGTACTCGAAATGTTTTTCAATTGTTTTTCATTTATCCAGTTTCTGTTAATTCTTTTGAGTATTGAAAATGTTGTGAAATTGGTGGGCTCTTCATTTTGGTTTAGGGTTTGCTAAATATAATGGTTTTGCATCAAAGTTTGGCAGAACTAGGGAAATTTCTTAAAGTGAAGATGGCAACAAATATTTGTGCACATTTCAGGGACAGAATTTTGCAACATTTCAGGAAATTCACAACTGATTTCATTTGGGATCCCATCCCATCTCATTCCGGTTCTCTATTACATTTACTTCTACGTTGCCTCTCCAACATTACTCAAGAATGACTTCAGATGACGCATGTGCAATTGGAGAAGATCATTCACTACTTCAGAACTACTTCTCCTTTGCTTCAGTGTCTACTGCACTACGATTTGGTTTGTAGTTTAGGGTCACCGCAGATGACTTCCATTCCCAAGTACGTAGAGAACTATGAAAGCTTTATGGAATCCACAACACGTCCAAGCATCTACTTCAGAAGCAACTGTAGCTTAGTACCCTATTATTCTTCTTGGGCCAATAAGTTCTCTTCTGCCGACAATTCGATGGCCCCTACTAAATTCACTGGTTGCTCCCGACGAGGCCACCTTGTTGGAGTAGTCAGCCTTGCGGACTCTACATTCATGCTGATGAAGGTGTCCGTGGTCTCCACAACTTCGCGTCTTGCTCTTGCTTCCGAGCGTAAAACTACTTTCCACTCGGGCTTTTCTACAACATCAGAGAAAAAAACTTGAGTGGCTTGACTTGGGAAAATAAAGGGCTCTGCCATGCGAGGTAATTTGTGACGGAAGTTCACAACAAGGAAGCCAGAGTCATCATGCGTATAAGTCGGGTTCCCTCGATTATCGTGGTGCTTCACCCACTCACATCTAAGGAGGATAATTTGGGTATGAAGACCTCCATAATATAGTTGTAGTATGTCTCTGAGCACTCCAACATGGTTCACTGACGCATCTTCAGCACTCTTTGATGGCAATTGAAACATGGAAGCTCCACCACTATTGTAGGAAACCATTTGAGCAGTTGTCTCATCCTCCACTCGGAAGTGGTTTCCAAATGCTATGATCCGTGCATACCGAGTTGTGCGTTGCGATGGCTTCCTACTCAAGAGGACTCGATCCATCTCCTCTATGCTTCTCAAATCTAAAATAGAATCCCCCACAGCGGTGTGCATCCACTCAGTTAGTGGTGGAGTTCCTGGATTTGTTCGTGATTCCTCTACCCACTTCTTGTGTCAAAAACCAAAAATTCGTATCAAACCCCTTCCAAAAGAAAAATTCCATAACATACAGGAGAGACTACATTGTACCTCCAATAACAGGCGGAAGTCAATGGCCCTAATTTGAATATGACTTTCACATAACTTGAGGAAGTCCTTTTGAACTAGCATAGAAGAGCATCAACAAGTAAATGACTCCAAAATGACTGATTTATATCTCCTGTAGTACTAGAAAGTTAACTATGCACAGTGCATCTACCAACAATGCACATGGTAGATTTAGGAAGGCACTGCCTGTGCTATGGGTAGAATGACAACAGGGAAGATGTTTCAAGATATGACTTACGCTTAAAGATCTACCATTGTAACAATGTGAAACTGTCAATTTTTTTGGTTTACCTAGGAAATCTAACCGGAAACTAAAAGATAGGTATCCGGAATTAGCCAAGGAACCATTTAGGTCCAAAATAAGAGAGGAAAATGAGACAATGAGGTGATTCCCTGAATTTGGTCCTAGAGAGTGAATGGATAGGAGCGGAGGTCTAACCAGATAGGTGATGGACCGGATACCATATAGGGATCGGATCCGGAACGGGTCATCATGAGGTGGCAGGGAGTCCAATGGCTATAAAAGAGTTGGGCTACCCAGATCAAACTCTTTTTCATTTTCGTTTTCCCAGCGCTCTCTGTGCTCTGTGTTGCAATCTGTGCCTGTCGTTTAGTTTTCCGTGTTAGTGTTTTGTGTCAGTGACTACTACGAGGGTTTTTGGGTTTGAGTGTTATAGTTTGGATATCCGATTGAGATCGGAGAGCGAAAGTGAGAACGAGACGTGCAGCTAGGAGAGAAAGTGAGGTAGAATTGGAAAGGATTCCAAGTGTACTCACCCGTGTCCATGCCGCAGCTTAGGAGAGCAAGAGGCTGACAAGCTGGTACATCTTCGGTGGAGGTGAAGCTCCGGAAAGTAATTCCGGTTGTTCCCTCCACTCAACTGGCCAAGTCCCAACTCATGGAGGATTTAAACTCCATGGGTTGCCTAGGGTTTGTGGAGAAACCCTAGGGCTTCAAAGAGGAGTCCATAGTGAGAGAACTCTTGGGCAAGCTGTCCAATGAGTTTGACAATACTCTGAGAGCCATTCCGCATCTGTGGACGGAAAACGTGTGGAGAGCAGTCTATAGTTTCCGGGCAAGAGGGCTAGGAATGGCGAGCCGAAAGGATGAATTCTGCTGCGGAAAGTTCCAGAGTGCAGTGAATCCGAAGGACAGATATGCAGTAGAAGACTGCATCGATGAGCGACAGCACCAGCTACTCAAGTTTTTGGTTCCGGTCCTACACTCGGAAAAGCCGACGAGGGTAACTGTCTCCCTTGCCAACACTATTTTCGGTGCTCTGAGGGGAGACCGGAAAGTGGACTGGGCCCAGATCATTTCCGTTTTGGTTGCCCAACTTGTGGGTAGAGTGGAAAAGAGTAGGGCCACTCCGGTGTGTCCCTACCTTATCCACCTCTACCATTCCCACCAACTTCTCAGTTTAGGAGAGGAGAAGGCGTAGAAGGCTCAGGAAACTCTCCTGTGGTACGGGGAATCAGAGACAGATGAGGAGATGGAATCTAGTTCCGAGTCCGAGGAGAATAGTAAGTCAGAGGAGGAAGAACTGGATATGCTGCTGATCAAGCGACAGAAAACGACCTCTCCCAACAAGCGGGGGAAGCCACCCACTCAGACCACCCTAGCTCCGGAAGAGAAACCAGAAGTGGAGAAGACCGTGTCCGAGGAATCCGATCCTGACAACCCGTTCAACCCGCTCGTGAAGATCTTGTGCGATGTATGAACGGATTGGGAATTGAAGAGGAGGATCCTGCTGTCGATCGGAAAATTGGTAGGGGCTACACCTGACAGAGAGCTACCGGAGAAGGTAGCCGGCTACATTTCCAATCCAGTCGAGTCCTGGAAGCAAGAGGCGGAAATCCAGAGACTGTAGGAGAAGTTGGATCAAACGAAAGCGGAACTCCTTGTTCTCAAGGATAATTTTGCAGCCGCGCAATCCATGGCGGAGGAAGCTTAGAAGATGGTGGAGTAGGCGAAGGCCATATTTGGGGAGACGAGAACAACTGTCGCCAAGGCGAAACTATTCGACGAGAAGGTTCACAAGGAGAAGAAGCCATTCGGTTCTCAAATGGTGAGGATTCTCACAGACTTTGCCGAGCAGGTAGAAGCGACAATGAAGGAGGCACGGAAGGCAGTAGACCGGATGGAGGAGAGTACCTAGATACTGACGAGAGCAACTTGTTCTCGTGGAATCCGACTCTCGGATATCTCCCTCCCGGATTCGTTCCCGGATGTGACAGCAAGAGAGGGGAAGGATGCGACCCCGAAGTCCAAGAGATCGGAGGTCAGGGCGACTCAGGTCAACACGCCTGAAACTGCCATCGACTTGGACTCATCACCCGGATCCATAGAGGGCAAGTAGGTTCCAAATCCTCAGGAGGGGGAGCGAAATCGGAACTTAAATGAAATCTTTAAGCAGATGGATTCGGAAGCGGATAGTGCCACCATAGGATCTCGGGTTGGCACTTAGTTTGTAAATAGTAGGTAGATTAGGAACGGATCTGGATCCTGTTCCGATTCAATTAGGAGTAGGTAGGAAGCGAAAACTCCGGCCCAAGTCGCGGCGGAACTTTTGCAGGCAATTTTGCCCACTTGTACCTTTTTGACTTGTATTTAAGTCAGCACCCGCGAGGGATGGTGAGAGTCTTCTTTTTGCAAATTCCTTGTACCTTTGTATGCGCTTGTGTGTTGTGTGTATCTCCCAAGCTTGGCAAGTGTGCATGATGTGGAGTTAGGAAGGTGTAGGGCAGATTTGTGACTTGATCTCTCCCTTTGGTGTGATAGTTTCCGCTCCTTAGTGTATAGATAGGTTGTGGAAGTGTTGGGAGTAGACTTCAGTGCCTCAGCAGATTTAGGGTTGTGAATTCCGGGTGAGATAGCTGTTGTTAGGCTAGGCGGATAGGGAGGGTATCCTTAGTCGCGCTAGAACTCCTGGATGGAAAATCCAGTTGAGTGTCCGACCTTCTGAGAGGTCTCACCACCTTTACGGGTAAACGGAATAGCTCTAGGTAATGTTGGAATGGACGGGTACACTTGTAACCACCTAGCTTCGCACGGGTAGGATCTAGCATCAATGTCGTTGTAGTAAGAGCGGATCGTACGGGGGATTTCTGTGTGACCTGCAGACCGGATTGCTATCTGGACTGTTGTGAGGGATCAAACCGGATCCGAGTTAGTTTAGGAGAGTAATAGATAGATCAAGTGGTCCTTCAACCACTATAATCCATAGAAGGAGTGGTGGGCCTACCACTCACAAATCTAAGTGGCGAACCCTCTGATGGTCCAACAGAGGCAAAATTAAACCGGAAAGGAATTAAGGAGACACGGGGACAATCCAAAGCGGATTGGTTCCGAAAGGTACTAGGACCGGAATTGTCCAGGTCTTGAAAATTGGGAAAATTGGATTAATCGGAGGTTTATAGAATCGGATAGGAAGTAATCCGCTTCTAATCCTCCTGGTGGTTGGTGGTTTTCCGGTTGGAGATCTAGAACTGGAAAGGAAACTTTTGAGGTCAAGAGAGCTTATTAGCATAATAAAGTTAAATACTTCATAGAATCTAGTGGGTTCGATCTTTAGAGTCACTTAGTTATGCTCTAGAGCGATTTTTGTGAGCATAATAGGGAATTTACTGATCCTGTGCTGCGACAGCCATAATGGACACATTTGCCAAAACATATTTGTGGGCTGCGTCTCTAAGCTCGGGGCTCATCACATACGGCTTGCCTGCACCTTGCAGCACCTCCTCAGCATCACCATACTCTTCATCAGCATCCCATATGCGTCTCTACGTGGCCTCAAATCTTTGTAGGTACTTTGTGACGAAGCCAATGCATTCGTCTTTCATATACCCCTCTACCATGCATGCTTCAGGGTGTGTTGTATTCCGCACGTGGTTCTTTAGAACTTTCCGATAGCGCTCCACAAGATACATCCACCTTGCACTCACAGGTCCACATAAGTCTAGTCCCTTCACAAGATGATAGGGTAGATGTGTCATTACATCAAAAAAGGATGGTGGAAACTCAATCTCCAGTAGAGCTATACTTTCTACGACATTTGCCTCCAGTGATGGAAAGTCGGCTGGATTGTAAACCTTCATGCAGAGGTGCCGGAAGATCCTGCACATTCTCATGACTGCCATCCTTGGCCCGGGTGCCATGAGTCCGCGAAGTGCTAGTGGCAAAACTTGCTGCATTAACACGTGGTAATCATGGGATTTTAGACCCCCAAAATTCTTTTTCCGAATGCACTTGCCTAGGTCAAAAGAATCCCCGGTTGGTGTCTTCAAGGATTCAATGCATTGCACGAATTTCTCAAACTCATCATCAGACAAGACATATGGTGCATGAGGCTTCACCATTTTGCCAGGCTTCCATGGATGAGGCGTCAACCACAGGTGCTTATGTACATTCTTCCTTTGCAAGTCTCTCCTCACCTTGACAGTGTCCTTCTTATCCGTTATAGTTTTCAAGAAGTTCTTAGTCAGGTTCAGCTCATAGTGCATCACGTCCAGTATGTATCGAATGAAAATAAGTTGCACAGGACGATGTCAACGACGGGGTTAGTTTAATGAAAGGCGATTTCATAGACGATAAGTGGTGACTTGGAACATCAACATAGGAAGAACTTCATGGCATGAAATAAAATTAACTTCAGCTCAAATCCTCCCTCACGTTTAGGGTTCTCACTACTGTACTGTAAGGTTGTCTACCCCATCCCGGAACTTTCGCAAATTACCAATCATAAACAAGTCGCTTACTGTGCCTCATAGGCATACAAATGACTTCTTCATGACTCCTAAAAGACTCCACAATCACGACAAAGTCATCCACCGGTGATTGATTGGTGTCTCTTACCTTCCAATAAGGCAATCTATACAAACTACTCAGTCACTTCAGGCCATGCACTTTCGACAGGTCTCCACAAGCCCCATCTCTATTTCCAACTGCTTTCCAGGCTTCAAACTCCATTGCATGTTGGATTTGTTCCTCCACTGTGACTGGTTCTGGTCTTGGTCGAATTTCAATGTCACTGATGAATTGATCCTTCATGGCCTTTGATCTGTACGGATGACCTTCAAGTAACCACCGGCGTGTTCCACAATATGTGCACTTCCCGAGCTCTATGGAATGCTCTACGCCTACATCAACACCACACCATGGACAAGTAGCGTATCCTTGATGAGAGAACCCACCTACAGTGCCATAGCTAGGGAAGTCATGAATTGTCCACAACAACATGGTACGTAGTTGGAATGATCTTTCACCACCATCCTTTGTAATGTCATAAGCTGGCACTCCATCCCACAACTCCAGCAACTCCTCCAAAAGGGGCTCTAAATAAACATCAAACACATCGGATGTCACTGAATCCCGCCCAAGAATTAAGAGGGACAACATAATGAAGAACTTTTTTGTGCTCAACCATGGGGGTAGGTTGTAATTCAACAAAAGCACTGGCCAAGTGGACCATGCAGACCGGTTTTGTTTGAAAGGGTTGACACCGTCTGCAGCTAAGGCAAAGTGACAATTCCGAGGGTCCTCAGCGAATGTTGGGTCGACATTCTCATGGAAATACTTCCAAGCCTTCGAGTCACAAGGGTGCCTCACCAGACCATCCCCTCCCTCCCGGTTGCTCTAATTCTCGGAGTGCCAAACCATCAACTTTGAGATAGCAGAACTTCGTAGCATTCGTTGCAACCTTGGAATAAGGGGAAAGTGCCGAAGAACCTTCACTGGGAAGCAAAGGCACTCTTCATCTCTATATCAGCGACCACCACACGGAGGACATCGGATGGCATGTTCATGTTCCCCACGAAAGAGTACACATCCTCGCTCACAAGCATCAATGCTATTGTATGTCAATCCCAATTTTGCTGTAAGTGTCTTTGTAGCATGGCATGTTTTGGGCAACGTATTTTTCTCTGGCAAGGGATGGAGGTGTAGGAGACTGAATAGTTCATTGGCGCAGTGATTACTCACACCATGAACGGTGCAAAGGTTCATGAGCAATACGGTAGCCGCCAACTTGCTAGATTTGCACCCACTGTATAAGGCTTCCAGAGACTAATCCACTACAATGGCATCAAAACTAGGGTCGCTCACATCCCCATCCAAGGGTATGCCGACACTTTCTTCAATGTCTTCACCTCCATCTGGACCTCCTTCTACGTTTTCTTGATGAAGGGAGTCAGCTGCAGCAAAAGCATCTATAACTTCTTGGGCAATTCTTTCCGCTGAATTCTCATGGTCTTCCACTAGCTTGGACGCTTGTTGTAGAATGCCTTCTGTATCCACGTGTGCATCAACTTCCGCAGCTACCTCCTGAACCTGCCCCCTTGCATCCACGTGACCAGGGACTTGAACTGTCACTTCATCAACTGGTTCCTGAAATTGCTACTCCCACTCTTTGTCCAAAAAATCTCCAGGGCCTGGTCCTCTCCACATTCGTGATTTTGGATCTCTACCATGGCGAATGAGGTGCATGCATACATTCCGAATTAACAATCGACGTCGGCCCCGACATTGAGTGCATGGACAATGTAGTTTTGACACATTGTACTCCGTTGCCCTCTGCAGCTCTCGCATCCACAGGCAGTCATCACGCAATCTCTGTCTTCAAATATCTGATAGTGGGAGTCTTCCAGGAATCATATTCACTAAGAATGCCAATACTTCTCATCAGACATTGATGCACAGGGTACATAGGCAAAGTTAGTAATGTCCATGCAAAGGATTTATAATGTTACAAAGGGTTTGGGTTCCAATCGGACAACACTTCTACTTCAATACGACTAGATTCGACAGAAAATGACTACACACATGGAAAACCTTACTTCCTATTGACTTCAAAATGTCTTCATGCACTTCGGAATGACTGTAATATGCCCCTTGTCTATCCTTGTGACTTGAAGTGCGGGCAATTCATATATATGAAGTTATCATGGAAGTTCACGGTCCATGTCAATTCACAAAAAGTTTACAAAGCCATGTGCTTCCTTTGATGCATATGTATCTTGGACAGCACATGCAAACCACAATAAAGTAAGACAGATTTGAGCCTAGAAAGAGAAATAGCAAAAATTGTCAGGACAATGCATGAGAAGGGAATGGCGCACCCCCCTCCCCCCTTTCTATTACTTTTCAAGACGTAACATGTGGGCCACTGAAAACTTCCTCTTCGTTGAAATAGGGGTTGCTTCCTCACTTCCTGCTAGCTCTTTGGAATGTTGCTGTACTTTTACTGCATTGGACATATTGTCTTGCTCGACTAATGTCATGTAGCCAGGACCGAGAGCCTCCTCTACCATATTGCGGAAACTGATTTTTCTCTTAAATGGAATCAATTTCTGACTAACGTGAGACATGTCAGCTTCAGTGGAAGCACATTCAGGCTCTGTCTCATAGAGTATGGTCGTACCGCAAGTGCATGTGCTTGTAGCGTGCATTGAAGGCTCTGTCCTTGAACTTCCGGTTTCCACCATGGTTGAGGAAGTGGAGCCTCCACTGATGGAACTAAGGGTAGATGGTCCATTGAAGACGTCCCTTTCCTCATCAAAATCGGAAGTGAAAATTCTATGCCTCTTCCTACGAAACAAGGGCGCGGCCTTTAAAACTCTACACTTCGGCATTGTACTCAAGGGTGATGCGTCCTTGCACCACTCTAGTGGCTTGAACTAAACTCACTACAAATACTGAGTGGTTGTACAAATACTGAGTGGCTGTGCGTGCAGGCTACCTACATGTTTGGTGTTCTTAAAAGTCCGATACTCGTTGCTTCCCATATCTGAACTACACGAAAGAGGAAGTGGACTTTCTCTTACTTGTCCATGCATCCGGACCACCCACAGGAATCTTAGAAAGGCACTCCCAATTGTATATTCCAAGGTGAGGACAAAATTAAGTTCAGGTCTTAAGAGAACCTAATGCACAGTGAACACGAATGAATACATGAAGGTAGGCCATCAACAACGGCTGAATGCTCGTAGAGGTCTTTCCGTGTCCAATACATGACTTGGAAGTCCTCTCAGTACTTATTCGTTCGTGACACGTGATGGACGTGCGAAGAAGTCCTATGAAATCGCGTATGATGTCCGTGATTCTAAGTAATTTTCACATCAGATTCAGTCATGCCCACAGAGAGCGGTAATTGGATTAAAAATGTGGCACCCAGAGACGTATACGAAGCTTGGCTGAACGAAATGTGTCTAATTGAGGGGAGAAGCATTGAAAAAAAATATTGGGTCTTAGCCCTTCACTTCGACTTCTACACGACTAACATTAGTCATTTACTAGTCTTCATCATCCTTACATGAGACACAAATGACTTCACTAAATCAAGACTCAGTCAAGAAGTCAATGTTATCACTTCTAAATGACTTCTCTAAGTTGCGCCGAAGTTTCGGACCTTGTGTTGTACATTGACCTTCCCTACCCCATAGACAAAGGACTAATTCAAGGCTAGTAATTTCAATGCAGACCTCAAAAAACATAGTACAAGGCTACAACTGTAGGCCTAATCATCAGTCGGCAGACAATCATTGAAAAGCTACGGAAGGCAATGAATTCGAGATCGGGGGAAGATGAGAGGAGTTGGTTCTTGTCAACTCCGTCGGATATCCCGAGTACCTCTAAAATCAGGGAATTAAATAGCTGCCGACAAAATGGGCTTCCATCATCATATCCCCCAACTCTCTACTTGCAGCTGTAAGTGAAGAACCCAAACCTGTTTGAGCGTCGTCTACTATAGTTTGCTTTCTTGCAAGGAGGCGGCGGAGTGCCGCTCAAGATCGCTCCTGCTTCCCGAGAGCTTCGTGAATGTGTCCATGCGCTTCTCTAGACCGGAAGAGTAGGAACTTCTCCTACTCGGTAACAAAGTTACTGGCAGCAGGTAGTGCTCGAAGCAACAAGGGCAGCAGCATCGATTTGGAACTCAACGACATGGAATCCGAGCCGGAGAGCCCTCCTTACCCAAAAACTGAGTATGAGCTCTGTCGGGACGCGAGGAAGGCTGAGGTCGACAAGGCAATCAAACCTGTACTCCACGCGAAAAAACAATTGTAAGATACTTTCATACAACCGCCCTTGCTCTTCTACAATTCCCTTGCTGATTTCTGACTTTCTACAATTCCCTCATGTACTTATGACTGCATCTGTCATTTCTCTCAATCGTATGAGTCGCTTCTTTTGTAACTATGAGGTCCACTTTCTACAGCTTGTGCGTTCTGACCCTTCCCTTATGTCATTAGCTTCCATCCCGCTCGTCGTCCATAGGTCGTAGGCACAACTCTTTCTGCAGAATTCCTCTAAGAAGCTTATGGGACAATGATTTAGGGTTTCCTCATGCAGTTCAAAAAATTCAGCCGCCATTTTGTTCCTCGAGTTCTACGTAGGTGTCGTGAACTCGAACATGAGTAGTTTTCTCTATCTTGTGACTTAAGCGTGACTCCATCTGTCGTACTGAAGTTGCACTCCAGAAACGTTGCAGTGAAAGGGGACTGACAACTGCAAACATGAGTGGGCCACGTGGAACTCCCTATTCGAGGGGGCCATGAGTACCCTCCTGGGAGCCTGTGTATGCCCAAACCCTAATGCGGGAGTTCACTTCATCTGTGACCATCTTGCAGGCTTCGCTCTTGTGTATTAGAGTATCTAGTGATTAGGATGAGTGTATGTGGCTTCAAAAGTGTAGGCCTTCACTTTCTGTTTTCTTCACGCGTTGTGCTGTGCGCTTGCGTTCTAGTGATTTAGAATTGGGGAAGGCAAAGAAGCTAGACAACCCTAAACCCGTGAAGAAAGTAATGAGAGTGAAGCGCATTGTTTCCACACGGCGGGGTCTTCGAGGACACAGAGGAGGCAAGAAGCGTGGTCAGAGTCGCGGCATTGAAGGAGTGGACAAATTGCAAGACATGTCCAGCGGGCACAACTCCTCCTCCGAGGCAACGGAGTCCAATGAAGAGGCCATCGCAACAGGTATGATTAAACTTGCAATAGTATGTTCCCATGTTCAGCAGCAATCCACCGGGAAGGAGGCTGCCGCAAGTACTTTGTTTTCACGCTCCTTTGATTTTGGCTTAGGGTTTACGGCAGCATTGAGGTCCTTCGGCTAGTGCTTGTATCATACGTGGTGTTCATCTATACAATTGGAGATAGGAAGAAATTTCAACCAACTAAATGAACACACCCTAAACCAGCGGTACAACCTTTTGAACATTACAATTTTGGGCATGTTTGACCAGAACCCTTAAGTCAGCACTTGCCGTTGACTTCAGGCCTTGGAATGCGTAGGTGATGATAAAATTGTCATGGACTCCAGCGAAGAAGAGGTGCAGGAGGAGGAGTGTCTCGTTGATCGCAGGGTGAAATGGAAGAGACTCCCAGCCATGGCACCTTCACAGCTGGTCCACGGAGGAACAATGCAATTGACGCAAGGTCCACTGGCCCCAACACATAGCGGGGGAGCCTACAACCCCTCGTGGTCTTGGGTTCCAGGGCAATGGATGCCACAACAACCCTCTCAACCACATCAGACTTGGGGAGCACCTCCGCCACCACCGCCATCCTACCCGGGTTCGTGGTCAGAGGCCATAATAGCACTGTCACAGGACAGTGAAGACCAGCATGAGAGGAGGAAGAGATGCCAGACATATGCGTGGACAAGCCTGGAACGCACCACCTTAGGAAAAAAGCCCAATCGTGTCTATGTGCAAGACAATGGTGACATTGATGCAGCATGTCAAGGCAAGAATGCCTAGGATGAGGCAATACGTGACTTCACACCAAAGATCCTGGACCTTAGTGTGGTAGACTGGACGCAACAGGCGCCACAAGTTGTGAAGAGATTGAGGGCAGCTTTGGACTCTGAGTTTGAGTATGTGGGGCACCTACTAAGCATGGTTGGATTTCGCACGGCTATCACACAATACTTGAAATTCGAGAGATCTAGGTTGAAGTCCAAGTGGCTGAAAGGGCAAGAAGCATGCCCCCGACATGTCGATGATGACCAATGGGTACGCCTCATACAGTACGGGAAGACGGACGCCCAACAGCTGAAGGCGCAGAAAATGGCTTCGGCTCGTCAAAAAGTGCTGAATTACGACCAAGTTGACTGGAAAGGAAGAGCAGGGAAAGAGGCGGTTGTAGAGAGGCCCTTTGTTTTGTCCCTATCTTGCATGAACTTGCATAGTTTGACTTGCTGTATTGTATCAGTTAAGAATAGAATCCAATAAGTGGTGGCACTGATTTTCATTCCCGGGGCTGATTTCAATTTCCTCGGATTCCTACAGATGGAAGGATTAGCGGGCAGTAGTCCTGGCATCACGGACATAGCGGAAGGCTAGCGCAGCAATCCAAGCAGCAAAATTGGTTTGACAGTAAGTGACCTTGTTATGGGGTACTTGTTTTTTGTCTCTGCATTCTGAGTCGGTAGTTCTGTCTCTACCGTAGCTTCACTCTATATCTGCCATGCATCTGTCTTATGAATTCTGAAATGTCCTACTAAACGTATGAGGGATTTCACTTAGTTTTGCTTAGGTAGGTGTCTATACTGTTGCCATGGAATTTTCCAAGGCAGGACATGGAATTGGTGTTTCTGGAGTCCCCTTCTACTATCCTATACAGAAATGAAGACTTCTGTGAGCATGACTTGTAGGAAGGTGAGAGCAGGTACTCTAGACGGTATCAACTACAATACCGTTATGCCAGGGTCGTGTATGCTGCATCAATGAAACCACTTCTTATTGGCTCCACTGCAGTTGCTTTTCAACTGCAGTCCATGTGTAGTTGCATAGAAGTCGTGCCTCAGTTGAAGCTGAGTCGTTCTTGAGTGCAAGCAAAGTTGTTCTGGAGTTGCATCTATTTGTATATATGCACACTTCGTTGTGGCTGTAGTTGCCTTGAGAATGACTAGTATGTCACACTATGAATGACATATGCACTGAGAGCATTGGGTTGGGTCATGTAGACTGTTGTTGCAGAGGACTCATCTCTTAGGGTAGTGGTGGAGTCTTTGAAGAACGATGTGGATGTTAAGTTCACACAAGTGCTAGCCACTTCAAGAACGTAGGCGGCAGCTATAGAGGATTTGAGGAGCATGTTCCACATCTTCATGGAAAGGTCCACCCATGGTGATGAAGGCAGCCCGTCAATCACTCAGTCTGCATTCGAAAACCAAGAGTCCGGTGGGATGAAGTTTGTTGAAGTTGCTGGCCTTCTACCAAATTCAAGGAAGAAACTCGTGACAGTGTCGAAGGTCATGGGAAAAGGCAAGGGGGCCAGTGCAGGGAAGAAACCGTCCCCCAAACACGTCCGTCCCCCAAATCAACTTGCAAAGAAGTCTGAGGTAACCCTTTCCTGTGACTTAGATGTCTCCACATGTCGGAAGAGCCCACCTCCGACGTCTCCACGTAGGGCACTAAAGGAGCGCACCCCTAGTCCACCTCGCAATGAGGACTCCAATTTGGCATCTCAGGTCAAAGACCACCCCACTCCAGAGGGCTCAGGGCAACAACAGAGTACCCCGCCTTTAGAGAAGGTCACAAAAGAGTGCACGGAACTTGATGGGAAGTCAGAGAAGAAGGTGACGAAGATAGCTCAGAAGTCGCTGCAGGAGGTGATGGAGGCTGCTCCAAAGTTGCCACAGGAGGTGACGGAGGTACCAGTTCCCATGGTAGTCGTCCAGGAGTAGGTAAGGGACGTCATCCAAGGAGGGGAGAGACCTGAATTTTTCTTGAACCCCACAGAGAAGGAGGTGGACGAAGCTAGAGCGGATGTGGGGGAGGCCGTAGGGAGCGGTTCACCAACTAGGGTCTCTCCTTCGGCCATTGAAGTGCCGACCCCGAAAGAAAGCATTCCTGAGGAGGTCGACTCCAATGCTGTCACTGACAACGCTATAGTGGCGGAGCCTGCAGTCGTGCCGATGAGGAAGAGCCGACGACTATCAAAGTCTCCCACGAAGGTTTGTACCTCTGAAGACGTTGTGTACAACGCATCAAACGAGGTCTGGCCTGGGAAGTCGGTCACGGAGTTATTGATTGCTCACAGAGTTGGTCATAGTAGGAGGGGGTCCAAATTAATTATTTTTAACATACATGGAACACTACTGGATTGCAGCTTGCTTAATGTCACAAATTAGAACAATAGAATACGTCCAAGCATGAAAACAAAGTGTAGGAGAGTAGTATTCTGACCTTGGTTGAAACCTTTCTTAGCCCGTTGTTCTAAGTACTTCACAGTAGCATTTTGGGGAAGCAATAATGCAGCGTACATGGAGGACATTGTTCCCACCTTCTTGCCCCCATTGAAGAGTGGAAAATAGCCCATTCCTTTATTCATTTGGTCAGGACCAGGCGGTCAATTACCTACACTTCTGGAAGGGGACATAACATCTTGGGTGAAGAACTTAAATGTAGTATATGAGGGATGGCCATTATTTACAGTTGCCAACAAGATTATAGTGGATAGTAAGAAGGAAAGGGTAGAGTGCAATCCAGAGGCAAACATCGTAATCAATAGTCCGTTCTATGTGAAGTGGCTACGCACTTTGGTTGATGACAAGGAGTACCTAAAACGATGCTTGTGGCCATTGCTGGAGGCATTTTGGAAATGTCCGGATGTGGCATCTTTCCGGTCGACCTACCCTCAAATTGTCAACGAATCAATGGGTGAAATGATCCAGAAACGCAGAAACGGAACACCTTATGAACTTCTGGATGTTGTGGAAGGTGAGGGGACTAGCAAACTACGAGCTTCAGCTACGCAACGTCCCCTCACCTTCAATTCCACTTGATGTCTAACAAGTGGTCGTTGTGCATGTAGAAAGGGACGTTGAAGCGGGAGAGCAGATCCAAGGGTGTATCCAGCACAGGACAGAAACGTGACGGGGCATCGAAGAAGGTGAGGTACTTCCATTTCCTTGTTGTCGTCGCTAAGTGTGCCTATTGTCGTCGACAAGTCACGCCGAAGTGAAGTCCCAGTCATTTCTGCTTGTAGAAGTTTTGTTTGAGTCACATGAGTGTCATTCCTTACTCATACTAATGACGTTGCTCAGAAGAATCACCCAGCCGTCTTGTAGCATGTATAGGGAACCATCGTGGTCATGAAGGTAGTACTCTATGAGTTCCATACAGTAGGGAATTCAAAGAACATAGTGAAAGGATACGTTATAGTACTTCTAGCAGATGCAGGGCACTCTGGATCCAATAAATTCGGGGCAACGAATGATAGAAGTAGAGAACTCTATAGTCCGCACATTTGACTATGCGACTTCTTGCGAAGTCATTGCGAAATAGAATTGTGCTGCAAGCATGAAGCTTGAAGCCTGTCTCCCAAATTTAGCAAATTCTTGGTAGGGTAAGCAGACATCACCAGCGACTTGTCCCATTATGGCTGACTACTTTGCCGATTACTTGAAGAGGTCATTGTGGATTAACATGTGAATTCCTCAAACTGTAGTACCCGAAATCCTAGTATGCAATAGTTGAAGGTAAGGTCCAAATGGACAATCCTGTATTGTAGTGGAATTCTGCCATTCCACCTAAACCCCTGTGCCCCTTGTGAGTGTGAGTGTGAGTAACACTCTACATATTGATGCCCTTGTACTGTTAAACGCAACGTTAAATTACTACTCATGTCTCATTAGGCTCTACTGATATCCAATTATGTGTTGCTGAAGATGTAGTTGCTGGACATAAGCAGTTGCTCGTTAGTCATTTCCTAGTCACTAAGTGGTGGCCATATAGTCACTGAAGAGTAGTGTTCATTAATTTTTTTTTGTGACCAATTATTGGAGATGTGAAGTGGCTAAGCATTATGATGTTGCAGGTAAATGTCGGTGACGAAGTGTTCCTCATGAACCCTCGGGCTGTGCGGCAAAAAATGTCAGTGGGCACCATTAGCGGATTGCCAGGTGAGCACCAGTTTCACTTCAAGGCCATTCCGGAGTCTTGGTTGAAGGTGGATGTGCAGGACATTCTTATTGCAAACGTGGCCCTCATGTACCCTAATGAAGCCACTGACATGACTCACATTCAGCATGCGAAGGGGTCATTTGTAATATGGGGACAACAGTATGTGAAACTAGCTTGATACCAAATTTCAATTCGTTGTCACTAGTGGGTGGTAGGCACTCATAAAAGTGTTTGAACTTTTAGAACTATAGACTGCGGTCTTGTAAACATGGAGACCTTGACTTGCCCATGCTCCTTGGAATGCGAAACAACCTTCTTCTTGTAAGCATTGAATGGAGTTCACGATGGTAGATAGAACATGTGAATTACAAATGTAGGGTCATCCATGCAATTTGGCACTTTAGAGTCTCTGCATTTTGAAGTCTTCTGAATAGTCTATGTAGTCGGGCACTGGGTAGGAGGATGTTATGCTTCTGTTGTGCTTACAGGCTAAAATACATGTGATCTTGAACCTTGAGTCATTCACATGACATGAATACAACTTCATTTTTGACTACATTCACAATGAGAATGCAGGCACTGTTGAAGAATGACTAAATCGCAATTGTAAATGAATCCCTTGATGACTACAGTTTGACTACTCTCTAGATAGTGGGCACCCTGAACCGCTATCCAGATGTGTCCAGTCACTTCAGAATGACTTAACTGTGACTACCGATGTCATTTGTGACGTTCGCTAATCTCACTGCAACACGACTTGTAAATGACTTTCCACGTGTCACAATTAATGAGACCCAAAACCCTAATGCACAACTTCAAAATGACTCCTTCGTGATTGTAAACGTGGCAGTCCACGTTGGATTCTACAAGGGTTCTTTATGACTTGAACATGACTTAGAAATGACTTCCCATGGAGGTCCACGTCGGATTCTATTGGGGTTCTTCATGACTTGCCCACAACTAAGAAATGACTAGACACGTGGAGGTCCACGTCAGATGTATAATGGGTGAAGTGCAACTTCAAGACGAGTCCGGAATGACTAGACACGTGTCCGTCCACGTCAACAGTTAGGGCCAACACTTTCCACATGGCGAGGCATTAGCCATTTCCTTAAACCTCTTTTCTTTATCAAATGCACCTTCCATCTTTCCTCATCCATTTCTACATCCAAGGTAGGAATGGATGGTGATAATACACTTGTAGTCATTTACGTGAATGACTTGTCCAAAATGACAATGGGACCCCCTAGTCATTTCTTAGTCAAAAATGTCCGAAGTGACTGCTATCTAGTCATTTTCTGCAGTCATTTTTGCACTCAGTTTCTTGTAGTGTGAGCGGAATTCTCATAGTTGGCCACAGCATCCATGGCCTCTCTCAACGTCCTGGGTCGTGTTTGTCGAATAAGGAATCCCATTGATTCCGATAACCCAGCAACGTACCACTCCACCTGCAAACTGGGAGCAATCTGAGTGGTTAACTTTTGGATGAGCGCCTTCATACACTGTCCATACCTTTGAACGCATTCGGATGGTTTCATCGTGAGTGTACTCAACTGTCCCAAGGCTTTGGCTTCTCCTCCAACTTCACGGAAATCTTGTAGGAAATCCGCCTTCAACTGATCCCAATCATTCCGGATCGGATTCGGAATGTCTTGATACCATTTCAAAGCTTCTCCCTTTAGCAACCCTTGGAAGATCCTCCTTTGGGCCGCTTCATTTTCTTGGTTGGCGAGCGCAGTGGATTCAAACTCGCACAGCCAGTCATCCGCGTCTTGACTTCCGTCACCTTTGAAACGCTTATATCTTAATCGAGTCATTGCGCCTTCTTCACGCAACGAATTCTTTGCTTCTGGTTTCGCCTCTGGATCAGATGATAAGGGCGTTCGTCCCGCTCTAGGCTCCACATCCTCTTCTCCAGATGCTCGCACTGAAACAAAACGGTAATCCGGATCCGTAATATCCGGATCACTGGGACCTGGCTTAGGAGACCCTTCCAATCATTGATTCCTCAATCTCTCGGATCGCCTCTCGTGCCTTGTGCCCGTTCTCATCAGTTGTTCTTCTCGTACTCCAGGAACATCCAACTTTCACAAAGAAAAACCTGCACGGAAATACAAAACAACTCTATCTTCAGCTTACTTTTTGCAATAATAAAGTAAATAGCTTTAGAATCCCTAGCAACGGCACCAGATTCTTGCCATGTCGTAGCACAGGATAAGTAAATTCCCTATTACGCTCACAAAAATCACTCTAGAGCATAACTAAGTGACTCTAAAGATCGAACCCACGAGATTTTGTGAAGTATTTACTTTAATTAAGCGAGTAAGCCTTTATAACTCCCAAATCTTCCTTTCCGGTCTAAGATCTATAACAGGAAAACAACCAACAACCAAATGATCCTGGACCAGATTACTTCCATCCCAATCCTAGAACTGCTTGGTTTCCACAATTACCCTTATTCCAAGACTATTACTACTTCCGGTCCTGGTACTCTTGTGAATCCATCTAGTCCAAATTACCAACACGTATCTACACTTCTATTCCGGTTTAATTTTGCCTCTGTTGGACCCAGGGTTGACGAAAGTGAGCGTCCCAGGCAAAATCACGTCCAAAAATCGGACGTTCGGACGTCCAGACGTCCACACTCCGCGGACGCTGCGTCTCCGGTGGGTAAAAAACGTCGTCCGCAAATTTACCCTGGGTAAATGCGGTCAGCGGTCGGTGGTCGGGCGGACGAGCGGTCGGACAGTTGGGCGGACGGGCGATCAACTGGGCGGATGCTCTGTCACTATATAGTTGCAGCAACTTTCAATTGCAATTTACAAATTCGTTTTTTCGAATTTTGGGGCGTGTAATATACCGTTGGAAAGGTCTTGGAAATACCTTTCCAATGATATATGACACGCCCCCAAACACCAAAATCTCCAATTGGAAATGCCGAAAGAAGTACGATACTTCAAAAAGTGAGTGTCCGCCTTGGTGTCCGCCATCCCGTCCGCCACGAGGCTTTTTTATCCGCTTAGTCCGCCAACCATTGGCGACCGCCCCGACCTTCCAAGCCAAAGTAATGCTGTCTGCCTCCTTGTCTAACGTACTTCACCTGTGTCCGTCGGCAGTTTTATTACATTTAATTCTGAAAAGTGCAGAACTGTAGCTTTATTTCCAAAAAAACACTCTTTAATGCGACAAGTATCCAATGCAATATTAATGTAAGAAAAGGATAAATCCAGGTTTTCTACCCCACATTTAAACATGCTTTTCAAACCCTATACCCTAAACCCTAAACCCTTAGTCTTAGCACATTATTTATTATTTTTTGGTATTACTAAGGGAATGGTGTTGGCACCTCTTTTGGAGTACATTTGATGTTTATAAAAGAGTTAACCTTTTATAAATATTTATTACTATTTAATGTCCAATATTTTCTTATATGGATATTTTATAGTTATTTTCTATAGTGGGTCGTGTTTTATACACTTAATAGGGGATTTATTGATAAGCCCCTCCCATCCCTCCCGTAAGTCTTGGTTTCCTTAGGATTATTTCTTTTAATTAGCCATTGGGGTTTTTTTTACTTTGACACCATTATATGCAATATGGACCTTTTTCTTTTTTGATGGGTCTATATTCTTAATTAATTTCTAGCCATGGACATTTGATTGAAATCATCTGGCTATTTCTCGATCATATGACAATTTTTTACACTTGGTTGTATTTCAAGAAATTATTAGAAGCTTCCATGCTTAAGATGGATTTTTTACACTTGTCAATTTGACTTGACTAGTGTCTTTTGCTTCATTGGTTGTCATTATAGGTTTACCTAGCACATCATAGAGGGTACTGTGATGGATGACTACAAGTGGTCCTTAAAAAATCCTTGAATTATGGAGAGTTGATTTTTCCTAATTTGAGGGTTCCTTCTAGTATAAGTTTGACTGACTTGGCTAATTTTTTATCCCTAGACACCAAGTCATTAATTCTTGGGGCCTATGGGTGGTTGGGATCCAAAGCACGTTTTCTTGGAGACCACGACATGGACTTGACCTAACATTAATTAAACACTGCTATGGCCAATATATAAGGGATTGAAACTACCCTTGAGCCTTCACAATTTCATATTGTTGGCTTTTACAAGGTGCTAGAAGTGACTACGATTGGTGGGAGTGAGGTCCAGGATGGCGTCTACACAGGTCATCTATGGAAAACAATGTGTTAGGCTTTGATTTGTATTTTGTTGTTCATTTTCTTGTGTGTAGTTTTGAGCTTTGCTTGTTGATTTTTCTTTTGTGACTGCTATAACACGCTGTTGTGGGCTGAAGACACCTTGTCCACGACTTACTAACATTCTGATGTTTGGTTTGTTATGGGGACAGGTGAGGTCCACAACCTCTTTGGTTAAATCTTTATGGCGACTCTATCCAAGGACTTTGGCAACAAATTCTTTTTATTTGGGACTCTAAATCACTTTGTGTTTACAAAGATTTAGTTTACAGCATGAGTAGCTATTTATGACTTGATATATATATATTATATGTACCATATAATGATGTTGTGACCTTTATTTGGTACTTTGTACTTAATACTTCTTTACAAAAGTTTATTGAGTGGTATTATATTTATTTGGTGGATTGTGGTAGTTTGATGGCTGATGTGAGTGATCTCCATTTTGCTTTATACTATCTTTGTCCTTTTATGTACTTTTTGGATTATGATTTGTTTGTTATTTCTAGAAAAGGCCCTATTTGGGGATGTCCCTCCCACCCACCCGGGTTGCCAAAAAAATCTGAATTGTAGAACCCTCAATTGTACATATGAACTTATAACGTTGCTTGAGTTTTCAAAAGTAGTGGTGCGATGTGTGAAATATGTTTTATTTTTTAATATTTGAAGTTTAGAATGCAATCATGACAATGTGATGCATATGTAGATCTTACTATCTTTGTCATTTAGGTTTCAATTGTTCTTAAGATTTACTTTATTATGGGCTACTATACAAATGTGGATCATTGGATAATAACCTAGAGTATTTCTTCAATTTTTGTTGTAGAATGCATTGATAGTGTAAAACATCAACATAAATATCCTAAAAGAATTTATATTATCTCATTATTCTATTACAACATTTATAGAATGATGCTCAAAATGATTTAAGTACTTTAATGTAATTTTATGTGATATGATGTGGACTACATTAAAATAACCATTTATACAATAAAAATGAAATGGACGTTCTTATCATACATGCTTATACTTATGTATACGTGTGTGCACCCTAAATTGTAAACCATCAATAAATTTATCACAACCCTAAAATATTAGAGCTTAGGTAGTGTAAAATGTGATTGACCTTCAAATATGATGAGCTTTCAAAATTCAAATACAACAATTGAGATAAGTAGGCCATACTCCAATGATTACAAGTCCATTTCATCTCAAGACTTTTTTGCAAATGATTTTTCAAGAAGGTTCATAATATCATTTCTTGTAGATTATAAATTTACAATATTGATTTAATTGCTTATGTAGTTGTGTAGGCCTAGGATTTTTTTAAATCTTGAAACCCCAAAGTCCTAAGCCTTTTTTTTCTATCGAATATCATTCAAAATTGCCATTTCTATTGTGAAGAGCAAAAATTTTATAAATTAACTTTATATCCAACCATAGGAATTTGTACTAGATTAGTATACAAATGTATGGGAATAATGTTATCATCTTAATAACATTAAATGCATACATTGCATGATATTTGTATTTAAAGTAAGAAAAAAAATCTTTTCTTTTGTCTTGCTATACTTGATTCTTGGGCTTTTCATTTTCTTCACTTTAAATTTTGGCACAAATGATTTTAATTTTATAATATTTTCTATTGAAGAATCTAGCTAATAAGCGAAGAATTTTGGATAAAAATTCAAAAATAAATCATTTCATTGAAATCATATTTCACAAGAGTCCTCTATAAGAGTGTAGGGCCTTTGAGACTTTAGGAATTAATTACTTTCCTTCAAAGGCATAGAAATCAATTAGAAATTGAAACCAATTAAATTGTTACAATTTTGACTTTGAATATTTTTTGCTATTAGCCAAAAAGTATTGTTGATATGACAAACTTGTAAAAAACCACCAATGTAAAACTAAATTCCTTTTAATTACACATCCATTTGAATTCTTTGTTTATAAATCAAATGATTTTCCAAAGAAGAGGCTATTTGGTGACACTTTTCATGGTTGTATTGATTTAGTGCCTCACTATATAACATATTAAAGACATAATTTCTATAGCTTTCTTCATTCACCATGCATTGCATGTTCTACCCGTCTGCTCATCCGCCTACCTCTACAAAGTTAAAAACACCTCTCCCTCTCACCCTCTCCCTTGTCCGCCCATCCGCTGTGGGCCGACCTCCACCAAATTGAAAACACTTCACTCTCGCGCCCAACTCTTGCTCTTGCCTTCCTCCCCGTTCGCTTGTCCGCCCGTCCGCCTTGGGCCAACCTCCTCCAAATTGAAAACCCTTGGTCCCTTGCGCCCGCCTCTTCTTCCCGCCTTCCTCCCCGTCCGCTTGTCCGCCCGTCCGCCTTGGGCCAACCTCTTCCAAATTAAAAACCCTTGGTCCCTTGCGCCCACCTTCCTCCCCGTTCGTCTGTCCGCCTATCTACCCGTCCGCCACTCCACCTTAGGTTAAATTCCACCAGCTGGAAAACACATCACCCTTGGCCCCTTGCGCCTACCTCTCCCTCCTACCTTTCTTCCCCATTCACCGTCTGCCCGTCCGCATTCACCATTTGCCGGTCCGCCCGTCCGCCTAGCGAATAAGAGGGCGAACAGTAAGGCTGACGCTCATTTTGTGAAGCAACAAACTTCTTTTGGCATTTCCGATTTGAGATTTTGGTGTTTGGGGGCGTGTGATATACCATTGGAAAGGTATTTCCAAGACCTTTTCAACGGTATATTACACGCCCCAAAATTCTAAAAAACGAATTCTAAAATTGCAAGTGAAAGTTGCCGCGACTACATAGTGAGCGTCCGCCCAACTGATCGCCCGTCCGCCCGTCCGCTTGGTGGACGGGAGGGCGGACGGCTAGGCGGATGGGCGGACACCAAGGCGGACGCCCATGTTTTGAAATAACAAACTTCTTTTGAAATTTTCGTTTAGAGATTTTTTATTTTTGGGGCGTATGATATACCATTGGAAAGGTATTTCCAAGACCTTTCCAATGGTATATTACACGCTCCAAAATTCTAAAAAACGAATTCAGAAATTGCAAGTGAAAGTTGCTACGACTACATAGTGAGCGTCCGCCCGTCCGCTCGGCGGACGGGCTCTAGAATCCGCGGACGGGGTTGTGGACGAGCAGACGGGATGGCGGACGGGGTCGCAGACGGGCGGACAGTATGGCGGATGGGGTCGCGGATGGGCGGACGGGATGGCGGACAGGATGATGGACGGGGTTGCGGACGGGAAATTACCCCAGGGTAAAAACCAAATTTTCCGAATGTCACAAGACGTCCGGGGGGGTCACGGATGCGGACGCCAGACGTCCGGATGCTGGCGGCTGCGTCAAGATGCCCTATCAACCCTGGTTGGACCATTAGAGGGGTCGCCACTTGAGTTTGTGAGTGGTAGGCCCACCACTCCTTCCGCGGATTATAGTGGCTGAAGGACCACTTGATCTACCTATTCCTCTCCTAAGCTAACTCGAATCTGGTTTGATCCCTCACAATAGCCCGAATAGCAATCCGGTTTGCAAGTCACACAGGAATCCCTCGTACGATCCGCTCTTACTACAACGACATTGATGCCAAATCCTACCCGTGCGAAGCTAGGTGGTTACAAGTGTACCCATCCGTTCCAACATTAACTAAAGTTATTCCGTTTACCAACTAAGGTGGTGAGACCTCTCAAAAGATCCGACACTCAACCGGATTTCCCATCCAGGAGTTCTAGCGCGACTAAGGATACCCTCCCTATCCGCTTAACCTAACAACGGCTATCTCACCCGAAACTCACAACTCTAGATCTGCTAAGGCACTGAAGTCCACTCCCAACACTCCTATAACCTGCTCACACACTAAGTAGTGGAAACTATCACACCAAAGGGAGAGATCAAGTTACAAATCTGCCCTATACCTTCCTAACTCCACATCATGCACATTTGCCAAGCTTGGGAGATACACACAACACACAAGCACATACAAAGGTACAAGGAATTTGCAAAAAGAAGACTCTTAGTACCCTTCGCGGGCCTGACTTAAATACTAGTCAAAAAGGTACCAGTGGGCGAAATTGCCTGCAAAAGCTCCGCCACGACTTGGGCTGGATTTTTCGCTTCCTACCTACTCCTAACCGGATCGGAACAGGATCCGGATCCGTTCCTAAACTACCTACTATTTACACTAAGTGCCCACCCGAGATCCGATGGTGGCACTATCCGCTTTCAGCTCCATCTGCTCGAAAATCTCGTTCAGGTTCCGATTCCGCTCTCCCTCCTGCGGATTTGGAACCTATTCGCCTTTTGTGGAACTTGGGGTTGAATCCAAGTCGATGGTGGTTCTAGGCGTATTGGCCTGAGTTGCCCTAACCTTCGATCTCTTGGATTTGGGGGTCGCATCCTTCTCTTCTCCTACCGTCACGTCTTGTTCCCACTTTCTCTCTACGATCTGAACCGGGAATTAAAGTTGAAACGTTCAAAACCAACAATCTAGCAACAGACACTGACACAAAAGACTGACACGGAAAACTAAGTGACAGGCGCAGACTGCAAACTCAGAGCACAAAGAGCACTTGGAAAACGAAAATGAAAAAGAGTTTGATTTGGGCAGCCCAGCTCTTTTATAGTTGTTCGGCTCCCTGCCACATCATCATGACCTATTCCGGATCCGGTTCCTATATGGTATCTAGTCCATCACCTATCCGGTCAGACATCCGCTCCTATCCGTTCACTCCTTAGGACCGGATTCAACAAATCACCTCACTATCTCATTTTCCTTCCTTATTTTAGACCAAAATGGGTCCTTAGCTAAATCCGGATACCTATTCTTGAGTTTTTGGTTAGCTTTACTAGGTAAACCAAAAAAATTGACAGTTTCACGTTGTCACAAGTATGTCCAACTTCCTCTTTGTGCTCCCAAAGATTTCCTCTCCTTCCAAGTGTGGTATTCTTGTTCCCACCTCCTTTGCTCCAGGCAACGTGTTCAACGCTTCTATGATTTTCTTGGGACATCCACTTCATCTCGCAACTTTGAGTTTGAGCTCTTGCTAGGACGGCCCCGATCCAGATGCATGTCCTTTGAGGTATGCCTGATAGTTGGTCATTTGCATCCATGCACGAATGCTGTCATCGCAAGTTGCGTCAAAGAGGTTGTTTCCTTGCTTTCCCGACATTTGAAGCCATTTGTTGTGAACTGTTTCAAACAAATTGCAGAAAGGTAGGTCGGTCATCTCCTCCAAATTCAATTTCTACAAATCCATCCATCCATCCATAACACATGAGTGAGGACATCCAATTTCATATTCCAGGGTTAATAGCCCCTCAAATCAATCCGAACTGATTGCAAATGTATAAACCTCTTTTGCTTACACACCAAGACGTTCGTGAATGTAAAAATATGAAAGAGATTCTTCTCTCTACGAATGAGCATTAGACAGGACATCTATTTGGGAGGAAAAAGACTGACATGAGATTTTGAGGAGGGGGTCCAAGAACTCCTTCTTCAGTGGGAGTCCTTCAAAAAAGAGTAATATTTGGGAGCCCAGAACCTTTAGGCGGATCCGACTAAAGTCTAGGTGCCCTATCCTTGAACCCCTCATTTGGGTCCTCCCTCACATGCTCATCAATAATTTTGTAAAAGTTAAAAGTAATTCCTACTGGAATATTCTCAATCAAAGTCGCCATGTACATGCCTCTAAGTTTGGAGGGTACACCTCTATTTTTCAACAACCGCTTTAGATAGAGGAGGATGGATACTTCAAAATCAACTTACGACGTCACTTACCATAGTCATGAAGCCTCCCCACTGTAGGTATCAAAAATGCCAAAAGGCTAGCCAGTGGTCCAAGTGATGAAGATCTTCTTCACTTGTAGCACCTGACGACAACCACTAGGATTGAATTGCGAGGTACTGCATCTCTGCTTCTTCAACAGTCTTAGATTCTTTGTATTGTTTGTAGAGGGTAATGTGCTGTTGTTGGAATGCTTCTTTGATGTGCTTTTGGATATGCTTATGCAGCGAACTACTCCAATGCAACAAACACGTCCTCTCCCGATTCTCCATCTTCTCATCAGGCAACCTACTTCCATAGACAATCCGTGCCGCATTCCAATTGGCCATCGCGCTATCTGCCATGAATCCTTTGAAGTTGGTGTGCTCCACTCCGTGTCTTGCCATGACCGTGTTTAGAGATCTCTAGAATTGGACTTGGATCTCTGTATTCTCTGATTGCATGTCACAGGTGGCCACAGTCATCACTTTTTTGTACTCCGCATCGTACACGTGGCATGCCATGGTGCTCCACTCATTGACACGTCTGACATGGTCAAACATTATCCATGTGTTTTGTAAATCCCCTCCTGGTTGCATTCGTTTGACAAGGTCCACTCCACTTCCGGGTCCTTCTGTGAGCATTTTGAAGTGGTAGACTTTCTCCTTTCCCTGTCTTGGGAAGACACTGTCACGTATGAACTCGAACTTTGACTCTTTCTTCATTGCCATGATGTTGTCGATGACCCCTCCCTTCTTGTTGGAGCGAAACGATGATATGACATTCCTAATGTTCGGACTGCTAAGATATTGGAATCGATCCATGACTTCCTCTAGTTCCTCTCCCTTCAACATCTCTTTCTCCCCTTCACCATTGTGAAACAAATAGTTCGTGAGGAACTCTTTGCTGGCGGAGAGCGCAATTGTAGAGTTGGTGGCCATGGGTGTTTTGGCCACCTGCTGTGCAATGAGTCTTGAGATTTTCTCTGCAAAGTCTCTATACACACCCTTCGCTACAGGGTGCGTATGATCTCCGAAGTGTATAGCAGCCCTAGTCATTTTTTCATTATCGCAATATACGTAGTATATTCTAGCATCACATGTATTCAAGTATATGGGGGGGCTCTTGCAAACTTTGCATACTAGAGTACAATCATTGGGAGGACTCCCCCCTTTAGCAAAAGGGCAGATCATGTAACCGGTCCACTCCGTTTCGTTCATTTTGGAAGCCCTTTTTACATAATCAAAGTCAAGATTTTGACAAGCAAGGTGTCTGGCGTAGTATGATTTACGCAACTTGAGGTTGTCGGAGTTGTGAATGTTCGTGGTCATCAGCTTACACCATGGGTGTCCGTCGTACCGCCTATCCATTTCCTCAAGGTTCTTAGCCGTCGAGGACGAGGACGCAGATCGACACGAAGGCAATTCGAAGATGAAGTCGCCGTTGAAATGTGTAGGCAAGTACTACACACGATGGTGCTTCACGGTGTCAACATCCATGTTGGACAGTTCATTCCGAGAACACCGTATAGTCGCTAGTCTCTTCAAGCACTCCATTATATTGACTTGGTGAGTCGGAGATGGGGCACTAGAGGACGTGACAATAGAGATGGGGTTGGACTACTGGAGGGGGTGTTTGGTTCTAAGTGTGTAGAAGCCTTTTCCCTCAACTCAAAAGGGATTGGGCGTTGTTTCTTTTCAAGCATCACATTAGGTGACTCCCCTTCCAATTCACTCGACAATTCTATGATGGATTCTAATTTCTCTACCTTGACTGATCGTAGAATTGTATTTCCGGATAGCATTGGGGAGACTACACGAGGTGGACTGGGTGACACCTTGCGTGCAACATATGGCATGTCGACTGTGGAGTTGTCCGACTGTCGACTCCAAATTTCCGTGGAAACCCCTAGCATGGAGAGCGGAAGACCACAAGTCCTATAGTTCCTGGGGGCTAGGTACCAACAATGGCCATCTCCATCTAGACTCTTGACAACTGAAATGGATTGCACCAATTCACCTGACTGGGACAACTTTTCCTCTTCAATGTAGATGGAGGACTCTACCAATCGAAAGCAAACGTGTAGGAGGTGACTCATGACTTTGTTACATTCTCCCTCGTCTACAGGAAACACCAGTGGAACATCTTGACCATGCACTCAAATACAAGCCATCCTCATAAAGCAAGGTCAGGAGGTGGTGGAATTCCAACAGGTATAGGGTCTTTGAAAACAATGCAGGCAACCAAATTTTTGTGGCCTTATGTATATTCTATTTTCATGAAAGTGAAATTTAGGTGAGCAATTAATAAATTGTAGTAGGTGTGTTAATTTTTCACCTTAATGGAGTAAGAGAATCCACCCCCATAGGAAACCATAATTTGTACACCGCCATCTCAAGTTTCATTTATTACGTATTGGGGATTGTGGACACATCGAAACAACCTAAGCATTGAATTCCGACAGTCCTCTCAATACATGCTAGAGTTGCCGCTCCTCGACATTGGAAGTTGGGCAAAGTTAATTTTGGTGTGCGTTCTTAAAACCTCCAGTTTAATTTAATTGCCCTTTCCCAGCGCATTCAAAGGTGTACTATGAAGTGGTGTGAACGTCCTTGACGGCTACGGGCAAAAATTATTTAATGGAATTCACATCCTAATGTCCTATGCCTAGAAAAACT
Source organism: Straminergon stramineum (assembly GCA_963920665.1). Taxonomy (NCBI): domain Eukaryota; kingdom Viridiplantae; phylum Streptophyta; class Bryopsida; order Hypnales; family Calliergonaceae; genus Straminergon; species Straminergon stramineum. Next base: position 19,492,303 of record OY987272.1, read on the forward strand.
GTAGAAGACCTTGGACCATTTGACAAGTCTATTGTGGTATCATACTTGATCTAGTTTTTGTTTGTTTGTTTCACATACCTTGTGTAGGAGAGAGGGAGGCCTTATGTCAACTTCATTCACCCCATGCTTGTGAACACCCGGAGAGTGGAGCCTAAGTTGATTGACGTGAGGAGTAGAAAGAGGCGTCATAGTTTTTATTTCTCATCTTCTAAGGCTCTCAAGAAGTCCAGGATGAACAAGAAGAAGGTAGTGTCCAAGGTTTCTCAGTCCACCCCTAGAGAGTTGAGGAAGTCCCTTCGCTTCGGTGGAGGAAGTAATGTAGAAGAAGAAGACACTACACTGAAGAATGTTGTTCTAAGTCATGAAATACCACAGAAGTCTGGAGGTGTCCAAAACCAAGAAGAAGACAATTGCATCGCCACTCTGAGTATTTCAATCATTTCCAGGGTTGTTTTGTCGAACACATTTTGGGGTTCGGGTGTCGAGTTGTTCGTTTGATATCACATGTCGTACAAGATGAGTGTCGTGTATACATGACAATTTTGATGAATAAGGCCTTATCCTAACAGTAAAGATAGTTTGAAATCTCATTTTATTTATGATCCATAATTAAGAATGTAATAAGTGATTATTAAATTGAGACACTTCAATAAAATGAAACTCAAATATGTCAAGATTGAAAATAGAAAGTGCTTTATTTGAAAGTCAACCTTAAAGTTGACTTTATTAGACGGACAAAGGGGTCTACTAGACGTGTTGGACGTTGTGTTCGTCGTGTTGTCGAGTTGTTCGACCGAACAACCATGATCATTTCTTGTATTTATATTATTGACTCTCATCTCTTTTTAGTCGTGCTTTATGTAAAAGAGTGATATGATTCCAAAAATCAAAGGGTCTAATATGTATGTCAAATCAAATGATTAGAGTTGTCAAACAAAAGATTTTGAAGAATACAATCCTAGTTGGACCTCAAATTGGAACGAGCTCACTGAGATATGTTGGGATGGAATTAGAGATAGAAAGAGGAGTATACGAATAGGGCTAGGAATTCAGAAAGTTTAACTGCACCCAAATCAATAAGTTCTCCATGAAATTTCCTCTAAATACTTTCTCATGCCATCAAGGACCACAGATGAAATTGTCAATTGGAATGTCTCATATCCACCAACGCTCGTAGAAGAGGTTCACAGGAATTAAACCAAGGTTGATTTTTAGAAGAGTAATTCAAATATGGCACTAAGATCATGAAGGTGTGAAGTAGAAACCTAGAGAAATTTACCCAAATCGTAGATAGTCGCAGCCACTCCGTGAGGCGGCCACATTCTCTCTCTGCCTCTGGATTACCTCGTAAACGACAAAGCATGGCACGCCTTCATTGCATCACGTGCTCACAACGCCGACAGTTCACCACTCCGACACGATGAGAGCACCATGCCTCGTTGTCGAGCATGGCCTTTTCCATTGGGCTAGTTCATCATCAATACAAACCAAAAAAGAGATCGGTTCTTGTTGAAGCAGATGGACTTTCGAAATTGAAATGCAGGTTGAGGCAAAAATGATGGACGAAGGGTGGACCACCACGGATTTACCTTCTTCACTGTTGGGCCACCCAAAGTATCCGAATTCGAACATCCACACCCTATCATCAATTGGCTCGCCGTGTAATACTGAATACAACACCCAGGACTTGAGCACCCAGTGGATGATGAAGGTTGTCTGGGACAGCACAGAGCACACTGGGATGGACATTAGGAAAGACTTTAGATCCAAAATTCAGAACAAAGACAAATTGGGTTTTTTTGACCAACAGTTCAATAGTCTTTAGTCCTCGGTGTTCGGCCACCGTGGACTTCATGTTTGGTATTTGAATTTGCCCTCCACTTCACTGTATTTTGTTTTTTCTTTACATGTGGTAATTCGAAGGGGGCCCTCAGCCCTTGCCTAGTCGTTGGCGGCCTTAACAGCAACTGGCTCGTCGCCACCCTTTGCGGGGTGATCTCACCACTCCCTTTACGGAATTCTAAATTGGAAGATTCCTTCCTCCTCTCCCCACATGCCCATGACACTTGTCCACTGATCACCTCCACTGGACATCGAGGGTCTTGGCCATCTCCAATACCAATCTTCCATACTTACAGCCAATTCAAACATCCGCAAGCTTGTGGTCCTCAACATTTAGATTTCAAAAATTTGGTACTTCAGTCACAAATTTGATCGGGTGATGAATGCAGAGAGGGAAGAGACGTTGCTCAAGATGAGGACCACGCGAAGCTACGCAAAGGATGCAAATAGGCAAGAGGTGGAAAGCTCTACACCACAACTTCATAATCTCGTCAGCATTCACAAGGTACACATCTTACACAATTCTTACAACTATTTTGAAAAGGCTTGATTCAACTCACGCTCTTGAGCGTCATTGCAAGCTCACCACACGGGTGTTCACTCCCAGCTCGCGATGGGTGCCAGGCTCACGGTGGGCACAGCTGGCCACCCAGTGACCCGCCTTATGACTTTGGGTGGGGTCCTCGCTGTTGGATTCCTCCAAGCTTGTGTGTTTGGCTTTGAGGCCTCACTCGCCAGCCCAGGGCCATTGTGATTCCTGGTCACTAAAGTGATTGTCAATTCGCACTTGAGAAAAAAAGGGTCCCACTTTGAGGGGGTCAAGCCAAGACCCCCGAAGGTCAAGTTGGATCCGACAAATCCTTGGGAGGGCTTGGCTCGACCCCCTCAAAATGTGACCGCTGGTTTTTTGTTCTCTCTGATGAACGTCACCGCAAGCTCACCATGTGGTTGTGTATGCGCAAGTTCGTCCCTTGACCAACTCTTCATTCACCAAAATATTTATCTCTTGTGTTTGCTTCAGTAGTTTTGTCATATTCTATTTTTTGTCTCACTTCAGAGTGTATGCCTTGACAATTTGTTTGAAATCTGTGAAATTCTTGGAATTGATCGTTTCTGGTTTGGCCTTTGAATCTAGGGATTCGGCGGATAGAGTAGTGTTCCATCCACCTTGATGGAGCCAACGGTGCCAATTGTAGTTGGAGTTGATGGAGACAAGTCTGAGCCAAAGACTCCTCTGGATGTGGATGTCGACGTATCAAGTGAATCTGAGGACGAGGATGAAGAGGACTTGGTAAGGATTAAAGATTCTAAGATCTCGGATTGTCCTCCTGTAGGTGCTTCCATGGACACCAAGCTTAGTCGCAACACTGATTGGCTCAGCCACCTCATAGCAGGATACTCTCGAAAGCGCAAGTAACCGAAATTTTCCCCCGAGAGTTCTGAGACCAAGTACAGCTCGGACACTGAGATCTCCATGTCCATTAATAGCCCTTTCTTTGAAATGTGCGATTGTAGTGATAGTGTGGGGTGGATGGGAGAGGTGATCATTCTCTTGAGCTCGGACTCAGAGAATGATGTGGAGATTCTAGAGGGTTGAGTCGACTCTATTCAAATATGTACTTTTTCATATATGATGTTCGTGGCGAGTGACATTTGAGTGGACTTGTTTTGGGAGAACTACCGTCATATTAAACACAAGTATTTTTTGAGTTCTTGTTTGAAGGAAAACATTTACAATATTGTGTGTTTCAATTTTCATATTTGTCCTACATCATTCTATTCGTTCCATGGCAATTGTGTCATATTCTTTTGTCGTTGCCTTGACAGATGAATGTCTAGCTAGTGAATGAAACTCAAGAAGAGAGAGTTGTTCAAACTCCGGGGACTGATGATACTACTCAACCAGAAATCGGAGGGGAGGAAGAAGGGCATGCAATGGAGATGGATGTGGTGGATGACGAGGAGAAAGACCTGTTGGAAGATGATCTCCGAAAGCTACAGAAAGTGGACTCCGTATCCACTATCAATTCACTCAAGATGAAACCGGAAAACATGTTCCGATTTCCGATTCCACTTTGCCGCCTTGTAGCCATGCCTATGGTGAGGCCAACACTTTCGTGTGATGTGCAATTTCTTGAGCAAGAGTTTGCGTGTGGGTACTGTGATGGGGCAGCAATCTTCTACGTTTCCACCACGAATGAGGCGGGTGAGACGTCAGAGTTCATAGCGGAGGAGATGGATCAGTGGGACCCTCTTTGGAAGGAAAAGAATGCTACCTTCGAGGAGTACGTGGATTTACAACTCGCTCTCAAGTTCCTCAAGAACTTGAAGTTCTTCGTCTGCGATGGAAACCACCGACACTTAGCCTGGATGAACATCATCCCCAGGATGTATTCCACAAATCTTGAGTGGCACTATGCACTGGATTGCATTCTTTTGGACACCAAAGGCAAAATCAAAATTGTCATGGAGGTCATGCACAACATCAACAAGTGTGTTTACTAATCCCACTAGTCATTCATATGGAGTTTGATTCCATCTCATGCCATCTGTGAAAATTGAAGTACTCACAAGATTGGTTTCTTCTCACTACGCAAATCTACTGAGGACTCCCACGTAAAGACAAACTTGGTACACACGTTGTACCGGGTGCAAAAGTATGGTCTACTTCCCATGGACTCATGGAGAGGTTCAACGACATGCTCAGGCCATCCGAAAGGAAATAATGTGCTGTGTTGCTACCAAGAAAGACATGGTACTCTATGCTAGCAGAGGTCTTCACCTCATTTGTCTTTAGGGTAAGAGAAACATTCTCCACATGAATCAATTCTATTATTTTCTGTTGTTTCAGTTTTGAGTGAATTATTGATTTAAGATCCTCGTGTATTTGCAGCAAGAGATTGCGCAAGCGGTAGATGCAGCGCTCTGAAGATGCCATGAGACCACACCGATGGAGGAAAAGACTGTGGAAGGGGTGGCTCATGCCATGAGGGTAGGGGCCAAGGAGAAGAACATGAAGCTCTATGTGAAGATGATCAAATTCCTTACAGTGGCCAATCTCGCTCATGGGGCGGGCTTCCTTGAAGAGGTAAGTTCTAATGTTCTGTAAATCATGCGATGATTTATAGAAATCTTTTTCTTCACTTACGCATATGACACATTTCATTTTGGCTGGTGTAGGTGGAGACACATTGGAGCTCTAACGAGGTGACAGAGATGACACTTGAAAAATTGCAAATGGTGGCCACCTGCAACACCACGATAGAGCACAAGACCAAGTTCCTGCAGTGGTGGAACTCCTCCATTCCATCACGGGATGTGAGGAAGTTCCCAGCCAAGCCTGTCTCTAAAACTCACCTGGGGCCTTTCTTAAACAAATGTGTTTGGTTTGCAGGGGTAAGTGCCTCATTCAAATTTATTTGTTGAATTCTAGTGTTTTGTAGAGGCTATCGACCACGAGATAGGTCAATTTGTAATTTGTCTTTAATCTTCGTAATAGAGTAAAAATAGTACTTAACCTCGTCCATTTGTACAGGTCGAGGATGCAGCAGTGGAGTACTTCAAAGTTGTTGTCAGACAAGACAACATCAAGATCAATATGAATGTCCCACTACAGTCGGAGATATTGCAAGAGTACATTGAGGGATGGAGGAGGAAGATCTGGGATCAAGGATTCCATCCTTATCTTAAAAGAGGAAACTATTTCAAGAAGGGGGACTCCTTCTTGAATTCTAAGGGGTCTAACTTGGTGGTTAGGAGGATCCTCTACCAGTATGTTTGTGTAGTCTACATTATTTTTTTATTTTTAAAATGGTCTTCCCATCAGATGACAAAGTATGCCTCGTTCTTCATTTGATCTTCATTCTCTACATACCTCTATTGACTGTTTCTTATTCTCTACAGCTACTTCTAGTATGAGCTTGAAGCAAAGGGTGCCATCGAAAGGAAGGACCTGCTTCCCTTCCTCGCGTCATGGTTGGACTGCAGCTCAGGGGAATGCATGTTCTCAGCAAACCAGTTGTGCACATTCACCACAGCTCATCTCAGTGGAGGAGCGTGGTACTTAGATTGCGCACTAGCATTCACTCATCCATCAAAGGTGCAACTACGGGCATCTTTGGATGGCAAGGGCACCATCGATTTGGATGTGGATGAGTTTGCGGGAATGACGGACAGGCAAAGAAGGAAGGCCATCGTGAAGAGGGAAGCCAATGACCAAAAAAAAGAGGCCTGGTTCCAAGTCCTTTTCACCGCCAAGGAGAAGAAGGAAGCGGAGAGACTTGCCAAGCTGGCGGAGAAGGAGAAGGACAAGGACAAGGAAGAAAAGGCCAAGACAAAAGGCAAGAAGAAGGCCGAGGCTGGAGGCCAAGTTCCAGATTCATCAACGGTGGATCAAGGCTCAGAGATGTAAGTCGGATCGCAGAGTGGAGTGAAGGGGAAGGCCACTCTCTCTCAATTCACGGAAGAGGTCATCACTCATGTGACCAAAGTGATTGTCCTCATTGAAGATGAGCTCTCTAAGTTTGAGAATCTCATTCTCAACATCTCTATTGATGACCTCGTCGATGACATGGAGTCCAAGAGAAAGACATGCTACAAAGAAGTCTTGGACTTCTTCAACAAGGTGTGGAGTTTTCATTTGAATTTGAAAATGTGGATCTAAGTTCTCATTCAAATTATTGTAGTCTGAGTTTATTCCTCATCATAATTGGATGCACGATTTGTTGGCAGGTGTCAACGGGGAAACCATCCATGTTCCATGGTGTCCCTAAAGCTAGGCCGGGGGTGGACGTCATGTTCTTCAACTGTCCGGAGAACTTGCCCGTGCTAGGGCTGTCTTCCCCACCAGATGGGGTGCCAGAATGGAACGAGAACATGGGAGATGAGGCTTTGCAATCGGCATTTAGCTTTGCTTCCAATCATCTCCAAGAGCACGACTGCGTCATTGTATTTCATTTGTGGAGTGCCAAAGCAAAGTCGGATATTGCAAGATTGTGTGAAACGTACAATATGATAAAGAAGAAGTGGATGGGGATGAATCACATGCACTTGACCTCAGCTATAGACAAAGCAAAGACAGTAAATTTCATTCGCTTTCTCAAACTTCTAAAAGAACTTCAAAGTGCATTACATTCTTCTCATTTCTCGTAATTCTACACCTATCTTGGATGCTTGTGTAGACGCAAAAGTTTGGAATCACCCTTGTACTGAAGGACTTAGGCGCAAAAGGGAAATCCAATTTCTCTTTCAAACGCACGACCACGATGGTCAAGGTTGGTGTCGACATTGCACGGGATGACATGGTCATGAACTACATCCACCTGGATGACATGGCCATGAATGATGGAAAGCCTAGGCACGGGGCTCGAGAAAAAGATCCAAGGTTCTTTCAAATCTTCCTTGAAGCTACGAGTGTCGAAGGAGATGTGATTCTTGACTGTACTGCATCCATAGGTCAGGATTCAATTCATTCACTCTACCATCTCTAGGTTTGGTTGTAATCATTCTACCACTTTCATTTCTCAACTAATGTACTTGAATTTCCTTGCCTCCAAGTGCATCCATTATCGCTTGTCATGGAACGGGCCGCCACATTGTGGCCTTGGAGGAGCACAAGGACATTTTCGATGCCATCTTGAAACCCATGCGGAAGTCCACCATGGTGAAGGTGGTGACACCTCCCCCGCCACCAAGTGCAATTTCTCAGGATCCAGATGAAATGCTCGTGGTGCCTCGAAAATTCACTCAGAAGGGAAAATTTAGTAAGGAAGTTGGCACTCTTTTAATTTTTTCTTTGTATGGTGAAGTCCACGTAACAAAACTCTAACATAGTGACCTTTTTGTTTGCAGTCATCCAAGATTGATATTAGCAAATGCTAGCATGAAGAAACAAAGTCTTCTATTCAATCCGGAGAAGACTTACGCCCTTCCTCTTTATGCACAACAGATGGCAATGGCCTTTGCGGATTTCGGTTGCTCCAAACCAAAACGCCGTAAAGACACTTATGCTCTAAATGTCTTACAATTCATAGATGGATCTGCGTTTGAGGGTAGAGAGTCTTCGGGCTTGTCCGATACATCAAATTCCTTGACCGAGTCCACAGCCTCTTAGACTCATGAGATTGACATATCTCATGTGTCATGCTATTGTTTGTTGATTGGTATTATGATTGGATTTGTGTGTTTCATGGCTATATTTGGGATGTGCATTATTCTCATTTTTATTTTTTATTGTATGAATTTCATCTATTTTGAATACATTTTGTTTTGGAAAAACCCTAGAATTAAAAAAAAGTGTAAGAGCTTCAAACTTTGAAAAATAAACTCTCCATTCTATGCACTTTTTACTTTCTTATGTCCACGGTCATAGGTCCCTGAGTCACTTTACCTTGCAAAAAAACTTCCTGCTCATAAGCTCACGCTCACAGACTCACATGCTAGCAACCCTATAAATTGGTACAAGGATTTAATTGCCAGTCTTTCTTCTTCCCCTTTCTTTCCTCTCCCTCCTTTTCTTTCCTCCCACACTCGAAGGTGGCCCAACTAACACTCGATCTCACCTACTAAGCTAATCTTAAATACGTGTCATACCTTCTTCTAAGTTGAGCTACTTCTTACGGCCTACTTCTTATGTCCTATATTTATGTCTCATGCTTAATCTTGGGGTGATTACCTACTTCTAATCCAAGGGACTAAGTAAGTCTTGTGGATTTCCCCTCCTACCTTATCTACTCCTACTCCTCCCCTTTAAATTGTCCTCTTTTGTCACCTTTTCATTCTCTTGTCCAGTTGTCCGTTGCGTTGAAGGTGATTTATGGGAGACGGGGAGTTGGATTCCCCGCCCCGATGGTTAGTTTGGTATGGTTTAGTCTGTTGTAGGCCTCCTCCCTTTTTTTCTTGCCTTATTACCGGCCACACTCTCCTCCTCTCCCCTCCATAGACAATCTCCTTCCTCCCCGTAGCCCTGGATAGTCCCTTGGTTTTCCAACCTTTGCCTGGACAACCTCTTTAACCCCAGCTAGTGAATCCCAGCCAGTAACTTCGCCCGAGCCCCACCCCACCCCCTATTACCTAGACAGTGAACCCTGCCCATACCTCTACCCCATCATTACCCAGACAATGAATCCCGACTGTACCCCCGCCCCATCACCTAGACATCGGATGTTGTGACTCCGTCATTAACCCCGCTCAAGCCGCGCCGGGCCTGCAGCCGGCAGTTGCTAACGCCGCCGATGCTAGGACCCGCCCTGTTGACACCCTGCCTTGGCCCCCTGGATATAGGGGGTCCAGTGGATTGGAAGGGGTTGGTCCTTGGCTGGCCTAGGTTGGTCTCTAGACTAACCTCTAGTGTTGCTAATTTTTCGGGAATTCTAGTGGGGGTTGTGGTATGCCATGTCTATGGTTTGTGGGTGTAAATTAGATCCGTGGGATGGTGTCCTCATGTGATTTTTTTCTAATCATTCTCTACCCTCGACTTTGACTTCTATTTCTATTTTTTGGAGCCCTAAACTTTGGTTTGTTCTCAATATGTTTTGGGTACTAAACCTTGTGGGGAGAGGGGCCACTTGATCTCACGATTCTTCCGTGAGGTGATTCTAATGCACAGCTAATACTTTTCACCCCAAGGGGGTTCAAAGCTTCACTGTCGTTTCCCCTCTTAACACACTGCTAAGACATTTTACCCCTAAGGGATTCAAAGCTTCGCCGTTGTCCCCCCTTTTAACACAGTGCTATGACTTTTCATCCCTAGGGGGTTCAAAGCTTCGCCGTCTCTCCACTATTTCACCCACCCCAAGAACACTTCTACCCTATGGGTCCAAAGCTCCGCCATATGGGCAGGACCCACTACCCTTACACCCTCGCGCCTCTCAACCAAGGAATAACACGTCACGGTTAGGGACAAGAACAAAAGACAAGGAAAAGACCATGGATGCTCAAGGACTAGCGACATAGGTTAGTAACATCAAGAATTTGAACTAAAGGCCCCCCAAAGCGGCATTGCTAGTCATATGCAGGGTTGACAGGGCGTCTTGACGCAGCCGCCAGCGTCCGCGACCCCCCTGGACGTCCTATGAAATTCGCAAAATCCGTTTTTTACCCTGGGGTAATTTCCCATCCGCGACCTCGTCCGCACCACCGTTCGCGGTTTTTGCGCCCCGTCCGCCATCTTGTCCGCTCGTCCCCAACCCCGTCCGCGGTCTTTGGAGCCCGTCCGCCAACCCGTCCGACCGCTTAAGACTCCCTGAATTTAGTCTCTATCTTTATTTTTTTATTCTAAGAGAATTTCTAATGCGATTTTATTTTTGAAATTTGGTACAATTCATGCTCATTTCTAAGAGTCCTTAGCAATGAAAAAAAAGAACATTGCACTTTACAAATTTGTAAAGAGAAAAGTCATTTATTTTCATAATTCATTTTTGAGTGCTGCAATAGAATTTCAAAGGATTTTTTTAATAAATATACAAAGAACCGGTACTCAAAATAATAAATTAATTACGATTTCGGGTTTAGGAAAATATTGGACACACATACATTTTGTAACCCATTCATTTAGAGCTTAATTTCCTATTTTCCTTTGTTCATTTTATGAAAACAATGCAATGAAAAAAAAATTGAGGGTCTAAATTGGAAACCCAAAGGCTTCTAAAAATCCAAATGCCGTAAAGTCCTAAACCTTTTTGAAAAAACACTAAAATTGAATCACACTCATTTGTGATGAATTTACTAATTACATCTCTTCATAGTTGATTCATTATAAGTATACACACTAAAACAATAAAACCACAATTGCTTTAACCCCTAAAAGGACCATTGTTCCCTTGGGGGACAAAATGGATTTCAGGCAGGTTCCTATGACTTCAATTTTTAGTCAAAATTTTTGAAACTTTCTCATAAGATAGAAAAACTGATAAGCTTCGTGGGAATATAATTTTTATTTCAATCGGTGCCCGGGAGCAAAAGTTATGCCATCTTAAACATAATTTTCATGTCACTGGGCAGAAAAATAAATCCACAAAAAATTGAAATCTAATTTAAAATTTCTTTTTTCTTATAGATTATATTTTTGTCTACATGTGAAGCTTTGATTCATTCCATTTGGATTAGTAATGTGAAAGTTATGAACAATATTGTTTTTCAGGCAATATGAGCATCTTCTTGAAAAAATAACTTATAGGATTCATTTCTGAATGCAATTTTCACAATTTTTCAAAAAAAATTGTTTGACAAAGTTAAATTTGTTTGCTAAAACAATCTCACCATTGGGATTATGGAGTTTCAATCCCATCTTAGAGCTATTAATGATTTAGTTTTTCATGTAATCTTGGACCTACTTCTACTTAACAATTTTTTAGAGAATGAAAATCAAGAGTTTTTCTTTAGAAATTTTTTTCCTAGAACATCAACTCAATTCTTCAACACAAAAATTTTTTAATTCATAGTCCATAGTGCAAAAAATTTCAACAAAAGGTGGTCAAAGTCATCTGAAATTGCAAGCCAGTGTTCAAAAAAGCTTCTTTTTCCAACTTTGAATGCTATATCTCTCAATCTATGCGGTCAAAATTCATGAAATTTTTACCACATGTTCTGAGACAAATAAAGTACAAGATTCAACGGTTAGATTTTTTTTAACTATTTTTTGGGGATTTTATAGGTGAACGCAGCAGAAATGGTAGTTTTGAGTGGTTTTTGACAGAAAAATGGCCTTGGTCCTTTAGGGGTTAACGGGTCGTCATCATAATTCAAATATCAATGGAATTGTTGGAACACAACTTCTAAGAAGGTCCAAGTAATTCCATATCATAAATGAAATGGTCTTCTTCCAAGACTTATTCCAAATGAAATAGAAGGGGCTCAGAAACTTTTGCACCCACACATCATACATCATGCAATTTGTCATACAAGCTTGTCAACTAAATAACCATCTACATTCAAGAAGAAATATTGCACTTTGCACTCAAACAAGAGATATTTTTGATTTGTCAAAAATTGATACTCATTCAAAAACAATTCAAATACATGGAAAAATTCAAAATGTATGTCCAATTTCACATATATTGACATACTCTAGGGGTGCATATATACTAAGCAATCTACATGCATAAATCCAAAGTTCTACATTTATTAAATATTTATAAAACTCTATATAGTATACTCTTGCACTATATTACTAATATGAATGTCGGAAGTGTTCATCCGGCATAGGCTAATTGAATTGGCTAGTGAACCAATTGATGATTTGGGCCAAACCACCCCGATAACCATCACCTCTTTGACAAAGCCGATCCAAGTATTGGTGAAACCCAATTCCCAATTGGTGGTGGCTAAACATGGCCATTGCATTTGTTTCTCGTTGCAATTTGCTGTAGTTCTCTGACATGCATTATTTATTGATCCTTTGAGCTATTTTACCAATCGCATATTCCTCCGATGCACGTGATAAATGTGGAATGATTTCCACATTTGCATCTCTTCTATGCAAATATGCAATGCTTGGATCCACCCACCACCTCCTTGTTAAAGCTTCGTTCATTTCACTTGCAGATGTGAACGTATATAAGGATTTCATCAGTTCGGTAGCTACAGTAGTCATGCCCCAATCGCAAATTCCAATGTAGACACATGATTCATCATCAAGAAAATGAAACATGATGTTGTTTGGAGAAATATCATTGTGTAGATGTCCAAACACATGTATCGCATTCATGATATGCACCAATGCCCAAGCAAGCTCGGTGCGCTTCTTCCGAAATCGAGCGAGATGAAAAGCTTTAGTCACATCGGACTCTGTTGGGTTCGAATACTGTAACCGAACATATATATTGTCTGGATAATCGTTATCCAGATTCAACATTTGCCGAAGTGTTCCGCCATTCCACCAATACGAGTACCCTTCATTTGTTCTTGCATGTACTGCAACAAATTGTATCACTCCTGAATGTGGAATCCGCACTACCATTGATTCATTCTGATGTTCCAACTTTGTAAGCTGAGGCTGCGTACCATGGTGGTTGGATATCTTTGTTGTGAACTCCCAAGATGGAGCTATCCCTAGACATCCTTCAATTCTCACCCTCCAAATCGTTGCATATCCTCCCTTCATGATTAAGTCATCTTAGGGAATCACCCGTGCGGTGTCCGGAAGCGCTATAAGATGACGTCTACCCATATCCAATTGAGCAAGACCCTCATCGCTAGTCCACCAACCCAAAGACCCTCGTCTATTACGCCTCTTTGCAAATGGGGCGCAACGCCCAATAAACAATTGAGCTTTGAGAATGACTTGCTCAAAGGCTTCATCATTTGCACAATGTTGTTTCCCATATTTTCCGAGAACCACATCAGCGTTCCACAATGCATCATGCACCTTGTTCTCCAAACATTTGTTGAAACCCCTCTTCTCCGTCTCATGTTGCCATTGCGGAACGTTCAAGACATCCAACATTCTCTGCGTCATGTCTGCCTTGAATTTGGATGGACACTCCTCTCCATATCTTACATATTTTGTGTCAAGAGACACAGTGGTTTCCAATTCATAGAATTTTGCAATGCATTTGGTCATGAATGCTTTGCATGCATCGGATGGAATTTCCTTACTTTCCACCTCTTGTACCACTTGTTTTCCCTTCGCCGCCATCTTCGATCTTGGCATCGTGATAAACTTTTAATACCCAAAATTTGTAACTAAAACTTCGAAGTTCGCTACAAAAGATGGCAATAGTGGGGCGCCCAAATAAGACTTCTGCCTTCCCGAAGAGAGAAACCAATGGAGGACGAACCACCAAGCTCTCCACTCCACACTTGCAAAATGCAAGGGGCAAGGCAAAAGTGATTGCGGACGGGCTGTCCGCCCCTCTTATACGGGGCGGACGGCTCGTCCCCATCCGCCTCCTCGTGGCCATCCGATCCTCCGCCTCGTCGAGGCCGTCCACCTCGTCGCGGCCGTCCGATCGTTCGGCCGCACTCCGACCGCCTCGAGATGGCCGTCCGCCTTGTGATGGCTGTCCAATTCCGGGGACGGTCTTTCATCCGCCCCGAGCCAGCCGTCCGACCGTGTGGACGGTCATCCGTCCGCCTCGAGCTGGCCGTCCAATCGGTGTCCGCCAGATCCGACGGCCGGCTTGTTGCAGACGTTGCGACCTCCTCTGATCGGACGGACGATAGGCTATCTGCACGATCAGACGGTGTGGATGGCGTGGATGCGGCAACCCGTCCGGCGACGACAGACGGATGAAATGAGGCGGACGGAAGAGATGAATTGCACGATCGGAGATTTTCATTTTTCTTGAACATCTCTAAGTCAAACATAGGTATCATATTCAACATTTCAGTTTCAAACCGAAGTAAGAATCAAGTAAATCATCTATCATGGAAATGAAAAAAAATTATAGAGGAATAGCCAGTGACGTTTGCTTGTTTGAAATACTCTAACCGTTGAGATTCTCATGTTTACATAATTCTATCTTAAAATTATTAATGTTCTAGTATCTATCTTGAATATACTCAACTTATCAATTCTCTTATGAATAAAAACTAAACATCTTTTGGGGGAATTTTTCTTCCTACATTCTCATGCTCTCATATAAATTCTTCAAGTCTTCAACATACAAAATTATAAAATCGTACTCACAAGTGGAAATATTTATTGTTTCAATAATTAGAAGCCAAAAATCTAGTCAAGCAAATAGCAAAATCATTTGTTTCAGTCACCTTGAATGCAAATAGCCAAATATCTTACAATCTATGTGGGTTAAGTTTTTGAAATTACTTCTACACATTCATAAATTGCTATAGTACAAAATTGTACAATCCCACATGCCAAAAACATTGTTCCTACATTTTCTAGTTCTTTGTAATTGAAATGGCAATTCTAAATCACTAAATTGTCTTCAATGGAAAAAAGCCTTTGGACTTCTAGGGTTTAGGGTTCAATTTCTAATAGCAAATGAAACTAAAATGGTGGTTCTCACTATTCTACAAACCTCTATTGTATATTTGGGACATCCTTTGTATTTGCAATTCACCTATTCACATTGAATGATTGAAATGAGAAAATTATAGAAAGTGGTTCAATACATTTTCCATTTTCACAAATACCCATTAACCCATAGTCATACATCAATGGTATTAAATCCTACAAATTACATGACAGAAATATCGCTTTATTAAAATATAAAAATACAATGTATTTGTATCAAAATCACAAAAACGTGATTACAACTCATCAAGAGCATTGTGCTATATTTGCCGCACTCTACCGTCTATGTACATTACAATGAGTGAACCATACAGTAAAACAAACATAAGATGACTAGAATACCATACTCTACTTAACTACTTTACTCGGAATCCGAATCCGAATCGGAATCCTTCTTGTCATTTGGGCCTGAAGGATGTACCCCAATATATGGTCCACCCCCATAGTTGTAACCATATCCACTTGATGCACCTCCTTGTCCATATTCATTTCCATAAGAAGGACCTCCAAAGGTTGGAGGAGGAATTGGAGTACTCTCCTAGGACCCTCTTTTACTTGATCCGCCATAATAAGGGCCTCCTTGATGCCCATATGAACCATGTGTAGTCGATCCAGAGTAGTATTGAGAGCCTCCTTGGCTAGAACCACCATACTGACCATAGTGTGTCGGTCCATGGCTTCCTCCTATACTTTGAGAGCCAACTTGGGGGGCGTTACCATAATCTGAACTACTTGTCCCATCTCGTGATCCACGTGCATTATAGTCACGGTAGTAGGACCCATCATGTTGCCGACCCCGGTCTTCCACGCTTCGACGCATGGCCTCTTGTATTTGTTGTTGGTACTCAATGTCTTACCGATCTTCTCGACGTTCATGTCTCTCACCAAATGTCACAAGTGCTGGATCATCATCATCTTCATCTGACCAAGCATCTTCATCATCCTTCAAGACGACCGAAGGAAGTCCTCCATAGCCTCGATTGGACCACTCCAGCATGCAATCGCTTGGTCCAACCCAGTTAGTAGGAATTATAGCTTCCTCGCAAGTCAAATTCCTGACATTGCGCCCTGCAACTGTGCGCCAATCTACTTCTTTATGGAGTACTATCTCCGCCCAAATCATAGCCATGTTCGAATAGTTCATGACGTTTGGTTTGGAGCTTGGTAAACCTGATGCAGATGTTATCTCCTCGTAGCAGCGAACAAAGTGTTCGCTCTTACATGTGGACATTTGTCCCTCCCAACAACGAACTTGCACCTCTACGCGATCATGTGGCCATATTTTGGAGAGGTGCGTCATTTTGACGTACTTCTTGCATGTTGTGCAATCCCATATTTTCTTGGGCTCCTTTTCCCATCCCTTCTCCGCAACGCAAGTTACGTCTTCCAAATCTCTCCAATTGATCTCTTGTGATTTCCCCTTCTTACTTCCTCCACCACTTCCGCGCGACATGATAACCTCCAAAACTCAATTAATAATGTACTGAAAGGATTACAAAGTTTAAATCCAATTTCCGCTTGCTTTGGCCCAATGTACCAAATGAAAAGTAAGAATTTGGATTAAAACAAATTCCACCTACTGTTATTGACAACCAAATCAACCGTAAACTTGAACACCTTGAGTTTCTGACAAGCCAATCAACTCAAACACGGTTCAAGTAATTAAGAACACTAAATGAAGTTCATAAAATTAAAGACTTATAAGTTGGGGCAACCCCCTAATCACTCAAACCAATCCGATTAAAAAAAAGTAATATGAACACAATCATTCACGCACCAAACCGGAAGGGGCGCGCAGATTCCCGAAGGCACTGGATCACCCACTCTGGAAGGGAAACGATTGTGAAGAAATGAGCCGTCCGCGCCGCCATTCATGCGGTCGGCGCTTTAGGGTATGTGGACGCTGCCATCCGCATCGGACGGCACAAAGGCGGACGGGCAGATCGGGTGGTCCGAAATCGCAGTCCGCAAGATTGCACGTCACCGACAAGAAGCGGACGGAGTAGCGCGGACGCAGACGGGAAATGCAGACAGACTCCTGACAAGCGGACAGAAAATGCGGACGGGGACTGCGGACGGGCGGGCGGACGGGCGGACAAAGAGGAAGGGCAGAGGGCAGAGGTGGGCGGGACTGCGGGAGGGAGGTGTTTTTCAATTTCGGAATCCTTACTTGGGCGGACAGGTGGACAGCTGGTCGGGCGGACGGGCGTTCGGACGGACGGAGAGAAGCGTGGGAGGGGAGGGGAGAGCTGGGCAGGAGGGAGGGAGAGAGGGAGGAGTTTTTCAATTTCTGAATTGGGGGATGGGCGGACGGGTGGAAGAGGTGTTTTGAACTATGTGGAGATGGGTGGACAGACGGTTTAGCAGGAGAGCTTGCATTATATGGTGAATTAAGAAAAGTAGAGAAATTATTTTTAATATGTTATGTCATGAGGTTTTAAATTGATACAACTATCAAAAGTGACATCCCAAAGCCTCTTGTTTGAAAAATCATTTGACTTGTAAATCAAGAATTCAAATAAGTGTGTAAAGAAATTTTGTTTTACATTGGTGCTTTTGTACAAGTTTGTGATGTCAACAATACTTTTTGACTAATAGCAAAAGAAATTCGATGTTAAGATTGTAACAAAAGCCTTCGTGGTTCAATTTATAATATTTATTATTCTTTTTCATGCCTTTCAAGGAAAACAATGAATCCCTAAACTCCCAAAGGCCCTACACAACTACACTCTTATACAAGACTCTTGTGATATGTGATCTCAATTAAATGATTTATTTCTAAATTTTTGGTTCAAGATTCTTCACTCAAGAGTTAAATTTTTCAACACGAGATATTCTAAAATGAAATTCATTAATGTAAAAAATCTAAAGTGAAGAAAATGAGAAGCCCAACAATTTAGTATAGCAAGATGGAAGAAAAGATTTCTTGGGCTTACTTTAAATACAAATACCACGCGCAATGTATGTACTCAAAGTTTTCAAGATGACAAGATAACTCAATTAACTTTTATACTAGTCTAGTATAAATTCCTATGGTTAAATATGCCCAAAAATCAATTTTTAAAATTTTTGTCTCTTTGCATTCGAAATGGCAATTTTGAGTGATATTTGATGGGAAAGAAAGCATGAAGGCTTTAGGGATTCCAGATTTTAGAAAATCCTAGGCCTACATAACTACAAAATTAACATAAGCAATTCAATCAATATTGTAAATTTATAATTTAAAAGATATGATATTATGAACCTTTCTATATAATCATTTGCAAAAAAGTTTTGAGATGAAACACACTTGTAATCATTGAAGTATGACCATTTCTAATTTCTTGTAATTGAAAACTCATCATATTTGAAGGTCAATCACATTGTACATTACCTAAGCTCTAATATTTTGGGGTTGTGATCAATTTATGATCGGTTTACAATTTAGGATGCACACAAGTATACATAGGTATAAGTGTCAAAGTGTATATGATATGAATTTTCAATTCATTTTGTTGTATAAATGCTTACTTTAATCTTGTCCACAACATTTCACATTACATTAAAATGCTTGAATCATTTTAGCACCATCCCATACATTTGATAAATGTTATAATAGAATAACGAGATAATATAATTTCTTTTAGTCTATTCATAATTTCATATTGGTGTTCTAAACTATGAAAACATTGAACAACAAAAATTGAAGACACACTCCAAGTTATAATTGAATGTTCCACATTTATTTAATGGCTCATAATAAAGTGATAATTGAGGTGCTCAATCTTAAGAAAAATTGAAACCTACATGAGTAATGTACTCACATGAGTACATGACAAAGTAAGAAAGGTCTACATTTGCATTATATTGTCATGATTGCATTCCAAACTACAAAGGAATCATAGTCTCATAGGTAAAACATATTTCACACATTGCATCAATAATTTTGAAAATTTGTGCAATGTTATAAATTCAATATGTACAATTGAGGGTTGTATAATTCTAATTTTTTTTGGAGGGTCAGGGTTTAGGGTTTAGGGTATAGGGTTTGGACTTTGGAGAGCATGTTTAAATGTGGGAAGGAATATCTGGAATTATCTTTTCTTACATTAATATCACATTGGATACTTCTAGCATTCAAGAGTATTTTTTGTACATGAATCTATCTTTCTCAGAATTCAATGCTTTAGGACTACCGACGGACTGACGTCAGGTGGGCTCCATAGCGAGGTGAACAATGCTAGATGTGGTTGGTCGGGAACGGGGGACAGCTTGAGCAGACGGCCTAAGCGGACGGCTAGGTGCGGGGATGGCGGATGGCCTAAGCAGATGGGATGGTCCAAGAGCAGCTTGCGGTTCCGATTGGCAGACGTGAGGTTCGGTCGCAGTCCGGAGCGGACAGACAGTTGGCCATCCGCCACCGAAGCGAGCGGATAGGTGCCCGTCCGCCACTCCTAGTGGTTGCCCCGCATCCGCCGCGGCGGATGGCAGGTCCGGGTCCGCTTCGGGGCGGACGTTTTTTAGGTTTGGTGGCGGACAGGTATATGGGGGGACGGCCTCCTCATTTGCTCTCACTTCTACTCGCCTTCGGCGCCAGGTTGGATGTGCTACTGCTGCTTTATGTGTCAGTTGCTCCTACAGGGTGGAGAGTGGGGGTCCTTGAGCTTTTGTTACTATTGCTGATTTACGCTGTTACTTATTTACACACATCTCACGGTATTCACGTGCCGTAGTACTATTTTTCGAAGGGCTCAAAAATTCTAATCATATATCATGGCGGATCAAGGTGTTCCTACCAACAACGGAAGGACTTCAGGACATGAAAAAAAAAGAGGGACTAAAGCGAAGGGGGCCCCTCATGGGCTTCACTATGAGATTTTAGATGACCCGAACATCAAAGTGGAGAGCAGTTGGGAGGAGGAGGAAGGGGAATATTGGACCTTCAAAACATGCAAGAAGTATGTTAAAATGTACCACATTGACAAGTTGTGGCCTCGGGATTACCACGTGGTGCATACACATGGTTTTTGTTGTAAGCCACGTAATTGCAACAATAAACATTTTGTGCATCGATCGGAGGAGGTGTGGCGGACGCTATTTGGGGACAAGCCAAGGAGTAAGGGATGCATAAATTATAGTGTGGCGTCCATGGTGTATGTAGAACTCATTTTAAATCGCAAGGTAGATTGGAGCACTTATCCATCCAAGGTGGATTCTCCACTTTTATTGCAACCCAATCAAAAAGACATTCCCGATTTGTACGATTCTTAGGCAAAACCAAGTGAACCAACGAAGACCCCAAAAGTATTAAAAAATACTACAACGCGTACAACAAAGGTCTCCGAGGTTTTAGGTGATGCAGTACAATTAAGGCCTGCAAAAGTGGCACAACCTTGCACGGAAGTGAGCAATGTCTCCTCGAGAGGTTTCGGCGGAGAGGTTTTTGTAACTCCTCCAACATGCTTCATATCCACACCGAATGTGATAACATTGGGTGAACAAAGCATGGCTCCAAGCAAGGAAACTACAACGAATGAAACAACCTTGGGCGGTGTAGACTTGGCTGCAAACAAGGAATCATTGGTAGAAGAATGTGGGTCACCTTTTTCGCCAGATGGAGAGGTCAATGAGGAACAACTTGCAAGGACCAATGCTAGAATTCAGGGTTACATAGATAGTAAAGCTCTTGAGAGCTTGGTGGAATATGCAACTCCGATTTCTCAGCTGCCAACGACGCCAAGGCGAAGCCAAACATTGAGCCCAATTCAAATGTTGAGTCCGCATCAAAACGTAAGCCCAAGTCAAAGGTTGAGCCCAAGACAAATATTAAGCGCAAGAACTAGAGGGCATCCACATTTGGCAACTTTAAGCTCGGCTCAATTGGAGATTCTTTGTTCCATACCCACCGCCAATCAATTGGAAAAGCTGTTAGAATGTTGTAGTCATTGGTGAGTACTAGCAGAACAACATCTTCATTCTAATCCCGAAAATGAGGCAGGCAGCTCTAGTCAGCCCGCAGGAAAAGGTGGCTGGGGTACTATTTCGCAAACCGCATATAGATTGAGAACTTCAGCTCAAATGGTAGCTGAAATTACTCCTTGGGTTAGGGACGTGGCAGAGGAATTTTCCAAAATGGCACCTAAATTGTTGATTGGTGCCTTGGCTTTTTGCAATTTCACCGAGAAAGTGGCACCAATTCTTAAAGGTGGCGTGATGAACTTAAAAAGTTTGATGGCCTTAGAGGAAGACATTCATCGGTTTAAGATGAAGTGTGAGGACTTGGAAATGAAGCTGCAGCTGTCGCAGAAAAACATGGAGTAGGAACATTGTAACAAGGTGGTTCAAAGAAAACGCATCGAAGAATTGGAGCTCGAAGTACAAGAGTTGAAGAGGGGTAGGCCTACCATGGACTCCGTGATCATTCCATTTGTGCAAGAAAGTCAAGAGAGCGATCAACTCTCTCTTCCTTTTGAGAAGGCAAAAGCGGTGGAAACGTCCATCATCTTGAATTTGGATGAGGTTGGGAATGACAAGAAATGTGAAGAAGCAGTACGGACCATCATTCCTAATGTTTCCCGTACATTGCAGGATGCTTCGACACAAACGAAAGGCAGTGAGGTGGAGGAGCTATAGTTGAAATTAGATGAAGCAATTCAAGAGAAAATCCTTGTTGAGGTGGAGTTGGACCGATTTCAAAAAATCATGGGAATGGAGGAATGCATGCCGAAGAGTGGATTAGAGTCTCAATGGTTGGCATGGGTACAAAAACTCCAAGACAAGCCCTTTGTAGTATCTTGAGCAATGAAAGGGCTTATGAAATTGGCAATGAAGTCGGATGAAGAATGCAATGCCGTGGAGACCTCTTTGCTTCGGTTCAAGAAAGTGTTTGATGAACATCCAAGGGGTTCCACCCAAATTACATGTTGGGGGGACATGGATGATATGTTTGAGCGGTTGAACCACGCAAAGAAGGACAATGTTGCACACATCGATTGGGCCTTGGAAGTAGAGGAAGGGTGGGTCCCTTACAACACGCTTTCAGCGCACATCAAGGAGAAAGAGAAGACAATAGTGCATGCTTGCGATCCAACCCCAGGAATCTTGAAGAGTCATTGTAGCCTTTGCCAAGGTCCTTTTGGCCTTGAAGGAGCCCTAACCATGGGCCAATGTCGCCACACTTTTCACGTGACATGCATCGTGAAAGCATCACTCATTCGTTCGGTTTGTGCCGAGTGTCGTTCTCCTCTGAGCCCTCGGTTCTATGAAATGCTTGGTATCTTGGAAGATATGCCCCCCAGCCACGAATATAACCGATGGATCCTTCCTCTTGATCAAGGGCCATACTAGTTCCAGAATTTCTCGCATTGGGGGCAACCTCTCACATGGGATTCAATTGAATGCCGACATGGATTGTATGAGGAGTCTAGAGAGCCAGTGGATCCTTTCATGTGGATGACCGTTAACAGAGAGGTGGAGTTGCGGGCCCGGGGTATTGAAGATGGCGAGGCTCGTGAATTGTTTTGTCGCAACATGGGGGGCCATTGGAGTGTGCAACACAAGAAGTTTTTTCGGTTTCTTGACAAAGAAGTGCGAAAAGGGCCCAAAAAAACTTGGATAGAGGTGGAGCATACTCAAGAGTTCAATGAGCAATACGGGGCTTATAATCACACTTTGATTGGTAGGGCCCTTTTCTTGTCAAAGTTGGAAGAAGCTGCTAAAGCTTGTGCTCTTGTTGAAATAGATGGGGAAACAACTACAGGGCATTCATTTGTGGAGGTAGCTGGGGCATTTGACAAGAGGATAGGTGACATTATAGCTGAATGGAGGGGGTTTCTATTGGCCGATTTTCGACCAATAGGGTTACCCATCGAAGCTGATGACAAACAGGTCAATGTGTTCGTAGATCGAGTGGATGCTGCGTTGAGGGCCTTAAAGGTTGAAGAAGTAGATTTGTCTCCAAAGCGAAGCTCAAAACGGAAGAGAGAGGATGACGATGACAATGACCACTCTCCGGAAACCAAACGATAGTTTACAGCAGTGGACATGGAGGTTAGATCCGAAGGAGGTGTTGTCTACAATCCTGGGTCAAATACTCGACGAATGAGTGCAAGACTTTTGGCTAAGGAGGGGCCATCTCACAATGTAGGAGAGGGTAGTGGTTCTTAAGTATAAGAGAGGCCTTCCTTATTTTATTATGTTTAAATGTTTAATAGTATAGAAGTATACCGGTGAGTGTGGCTTGAATGTTATAAGGGTTGGGTACTACTAGTAATTCATTGTACTCATGATGAATTTTGATTTGTTTTGAAGTTCTTCATATATCCAAATATGAAATATCAATATATATATCTTTGAATTAATCATTTGTTTTGCTTTCTTTTAAGTTCATGCTATGGTGATTTATGAAGAACAACTTTTTGTGAAGTATGTTTTTTTCATGCTCATCTAGAAATTTTAAATTATAAGACCCTTTGACAAAACCATCATTTTCTAAAATCACCTCATTGGCTCAATCCATCCATAAATCCCTATTTTGTCCCACATCTCTTGAAGCATTGAACATTTGAACAATTGAACATGACCTACCCCACCCGTCCGCCTTAAACCACCCGTCCGGCCGTCCGCGTGTCTTCGCGTCACTCCATCCGCTTGTCCGCATTGTCCGTCCGCCCGACTAAACCGACCGCCCGACCACTGGACCGGCTGTCCACTGCGCAATCACGCGACGGCGGATAGTATGTTCTGTGGATTCAAAAATGGTTTGCAACGGTCAGGCCTGTTTGGGAGACTATAACTGTAGGAAAGAAGTCATTTGAGAGCACTCTTGAAAACTGAACGCTAAGATTTCCAAGGGCTAGGAGCTGCAATTTTTGTGTCCCTTACTTGGTAATGTATAGTTCAGTGGACGGGAGGGCCTTGATTTTCAAGGCTTTGTGCACTCATTTTTTATTATATTTGGACATTGTTCATTTGGTCTTCACATTTTGAATTTAATTCCAATATACGGAATTAAAATTTGTGCCTTGCCACTATGAGCAAGAATTGCTCTGGTTGGTATGGTACTGCATCAATCGGTAAGGTAAAGTGCATAGCTTGCAACTTGGTGTTTGTGAAGAAGATAAGCCATATGTTGAGCCATTTAGGATATGAAGGCCCATCAGGTGTTCGTGATACAGGAGTGAGTCTTTGTTCGCAATTGACACCGGATGTTCGAATCCTATTTCTTCGATCTAATGGGGCATTCCCACAGAGACCGATCATTGACAATGTAGATGTTGGTAGCATGCGTATGGTCGGGAGGGATTTTTCAAATGAGAGGGATATGGCGCATTCTACTCAAGAGGACTCATGCGCAGCACCGGAAGAATTTGTTGGTGTAGGATCCGAAGTAAACCGAACTACAAAAACATCCAATGATCGTGACACTCCAAGGGCATCAGGTAGTAGACCTCAAAGACAGAGTAGTCTAGTCGATGGCTTTGATTCCGCAGCAAAACGCAATTTGAATGCAATGTGGGCCAATTTCTTCTATGCGGCAAACATACCATTTGACGTAGCTCGAAATTCGGCATTTAAAGAAGTAGTGAAAAAAACAGCCGAGTACCGTGGGCCCTACGCTCCACCATCGTATCATGATTTACGCCATAAATTGCTTGACCAAGCGAAGACCGACATCAAAACAAAGCTTCATAGTCAGACCGAAGATAGCTGTCACAGCACAGGATAAGTAAATTCCCTATTATGCTCACAAAAATCACTCTAGAGCATAACGAAGTGACTCTAAAGATCGAACCCACGAGATTCTATGAAGTATTTACTTGATTTGGGCGAGTAAGCTCTCTTAATCTCTAAAACTTTCTTTCTGGTCCTAGATCTAAAACCGGAAACAACCAACCACCAAGAGGATCAGGACCGGATTACTTCCCATCCGATTCCTTGATTCTCCGGTTAACCAATTCTTCCAATCCTCAAGACCTCAACAATTCCGGTCCTAGTACTACGCTGAACCAATCTACTTCGGCTGGTTCCTGTATCCCCTCAACTCTCTTTCGGTTTAGTTTTTCCTCTGTTGGACCATCAAAGGGTTCGCCGCTTAGGTTTCTGAGTGGTAGGCCCACCACTCCTTCTGTAGATTATAGTGGTGGAAGACCCACTGTTCTCTCCCTTCCTCTCCTAACTACCTCGAATCCGGTTTGATCCCTCACAACACTCCTCAGAGCAATCCGGAATGCAGGTCACACAGAGATCCCCCGTATGATCCGTTCTTACTACAATGACCTCAATGCCAGCTCCTACCCGTGCGAAGCTAGGTGGTTACAAGTGTACTTGTCCGTTCCAACAGTAACTAGGGTCATTCCATCTACCGACTAAGGTGGTGAGACCTCTCAGAAGATCGGACACTCAACCGGACTACCTGTCCAGAAGTTCTAGCGCGACTAAGGATACCCTCCCTACCCGCCTAGCCTAACAATGGCTATCTCACCAGGAACTTCAAAACCCTAGATCTTGCTGAGGCACTGAAATACACTCCCAACGCTTACACAACCTGCACCTACACTAACGATCGGAAACTATCGCACTAAGGGGAGAAATCTAATCACATCTCTGCCTTACGCCTTCCTAACTCTGCCTCATGCAAACCTGCCAAGCTTGGGAGACACACACAACAACAGAGCACATACAATGGTACAACAGAAATTGCAAAAAGAAGACTCCCAACGTCCCTCGTGGGCGCTAACTATATACACTTCAAAAAGTTACAAATGGGTGGGAAAACTTGCGAAAGTTCCACCGCCATCTCGGTCGGACTTTTCGGTCCTACCTACTCCCAACTGGATCGGAACAGTTTCCGTATCCGTTCCTACTCTACCTACTCTGTACATCCTAAAACCCTATTCGCGATCCGATGGTCGTGCTGTCCGCTCCCGGGTCCATCTACTCAAAAACCTCATTTAGATTCCGACTCCTCTCTACCTCCTAAGGTCGAGGAACCGGATTGCCTTCTATGGACGCGGGTGGTGAGTCGAAGTCGATGGCGGTTTCAGGCGTGCCGGCCTGGGTTGTTCTCTTGGACTTGGGGGTCGTATCCTTCCCCTCTCCTGCTGTCACTTCCGGAAACAAATCCGGGAGAGAGATATCCGAGAGTCGAATACCGCGAGAGCAAGTTGCTCCCGACAGAATCCGGGTACGCTCCTCCATCTGGTCCGCTGCCTTCTGTGCCTCCTTCATTGCCGCTTCTACTTGTTCAGCAAAGTCGTTGAGAATCCTCACCATCCGGGAACCAGATAGCTTCTTCTCCTTGTGCACCCGCTCGTCAAATAACTTGGCTTTGGTGAGGGCAATTCCGATCTCCCCGAACATGGCCTTCACTTGCTCCATCATCTGCCGAGCATCCTCTACAATAGATTTGGTGGCTGCGAAGTTCTCCTTGTGCACCAAGATCTCCGTCTTCATCCGATCCACCTCCTCTTGTAGCCGGCGGATCTCTGCTTCCTGCTTCCGGGACTCGACCGGATCAGAGATACAACCCACCACCTTTTCTGGTAGCTCTTGGTTAGGTGCTGCTCCCACCAACTACCCAATGGCTACGACTATCCTTCTCTTGCGTTCCCAATCCATCCAGATGTCACAGAGGACCTTCACCAGGGGTTGGAACGGGTCCTCGGGATCCACTACCTTCTCTTCTTCCGGTTTCCTTTCCAGAGCGGGAGTATTGGGCCCAGGTGGCGTCCCTCGTTTGTTGGGGGAGGTAGTCTTGTGACGTTTGACCGGCGGCACAGGCGCCTCCTTGTCTTCCAACTTCGAATCCTCTCCCGGTTCCGAACTGGATTCGCTCTCCTGATCCGATCCTGATTCTCCATATCTCAGCACTACTTACTAATTCTTCCACACCTCATCCTCTCTGTCATTCAGGAGTTGATGGGACTGATAGAGGTGCATTAAGTAGGGGCTTACTGGAGTTGCCCTACTCTTTCCGACTCTACTAACTAACTGGAGCACCAGATCGGAAATAATCCGGGCCCAGTCGACTTTCCGGTCCCCTCTCAGAGCCCCGAAAATGGTGTTCGCAAGGGTAATGGTTACCCTTGTTGGCTTTTCCGGATGGAGGATTAGAACGAGGAACTGTAAGAGTCGGCGGTTCCGCTCATCTTTACAGTCGTCTATGGCGTATCCGTCCTTTGGGTTTACTGGACCCTCGAACTTGCCTCGGATGAAGTCGTCTTTCCGGCTGGCCATTCCAAATCCTCCGGGCCAGAAGCTGTAAACTAACCTCCAGACCTCTTCTGTCCAGAGGGGCGAAACCGCTCTCAGCGTATTATCCCACTCATTGGACACTTTACCCGAGAGTTCCCAGACAAAGATTTCTTCCTTGAACCCCCAGGGCTTGGTTGCAAACCCTATACAACCCATGGAGTTCAAGTCGTCCATGAGTTCCGCTCGGGTATCCTTTGACAGAGGGATAACCGGAACTACTTTCCGGAGTTTGACATCTACTGCTGACGACGAACTAGCATGACCTCTAGTTCTCTTGAGCTGCGGCATGGTCGCGGACGAGCTACTGGGAACCCTTTCTGATTCTACCTTACCGTCACTCTCCTAGCCACACGTCCCGTTCCTTTCCTTCTCTCTCCGACTTCAACCGGAAACCAAACTTACACTGTAGCGGACACTATAACACTCGCGAAAAACACTCAAAACAGTGACCGACACGGAACGCTGAAACTGACTGACACGGGGAGCTTGAAAGCGCTGGAAAATGAAAAAGTGAAAAGAGGTGCGATTGGCTGGACCCCATTTCCACCTCAGCACGACCTAATCCGGATCCGGTTTCTGTATGGTATCCGGTCCGTCACCTATCCGGTCAAACATCCGCTCCTATCCGTTCACTCTCTGGAAACTGGATTGAGTAGATCTTCCCACTATCTTATTTTCCACTTCTATTTTCGCTCCTTATCGTTTCTTAACCAAATCCGGATACCCTTATCTAGCTATCCGGTTAGTATTACTTAGTAAAACCAAAAAAATTAGAATTTCATGCTACCACAATAGCATTCGGAAGTTTGGAGCAACATTGTCTATTGATGGATGGAGCTCAGTTACCAATCGACCATTGATAAATGCCATGCTTGTATCTTCTGCGAGTGAACAATTTCTAGGATCGGTGGATACAAGTCGAATCGAAAAGAATGCTCCTTTTCTGGCCTCTGTCTTGGAAAAGTTTATAGAACAAGTAGGCCCCACAAATGTTGTGCAAGTGACTACAGACAACGCTCCTGTAAATCCGGCAGCATGGAATATGGTGTCAAGTAAATATCCGCACATTTTCTTTCAAGGTTGTATGGTGCACGCCTTGAATTTGTTGCTTCAAGATTGGGGGAAGCAAGAATGGTTGAAGGAGCTAGTGGAAAAGGCCCTAACCGTTGTGAAGTTCTTCCGATTGCGGCATATGCCACTAGCTATATTTCAAAAGCACGAAACGAAGAACAGCTTATTGATGTCGGTGAAAACAAGATTTGCCTCCAATTTCTTCATGATTTCTCGTTTGTTGAAGGTCAAGACTGGATTGCAACAAAGTGTGGTGGATCCACAATGGGTAGAATATGTGCTCAAGTTACGGGACATGAAGAACACAAAATCTCGTACGGAGTCTCGGGAGGTGAAGAAGACAATTTTAGATGAGCATTTTTGGGCCCGTGCCACTAATTTCCGAGAATTGATGGCTCTTGTGGTATTTGGTCTACGTAATTTGGATGCAAAGACACCATGCATGGGCAAGGTGTTGCACATCATGAGGAATTTAGAGAAGCATGTCTTCTCTTTACGACAAGAGCCCTTTGGTTTGTCCTTGGACTTAGCCATTCCTATCGAAAAGGCGTTTGGTAAGCGACGGGAAATGGTAGAGACCGATCTACATTATGCAGGAGCTCTTTTGAACCCTTACCTTCTTCACGATAAAGAACTAGCTGACGATCAAGATGCAACAGATGCATGCAAGCGCGTTATCAGGAAAATATGTCAACCAGGAACTTATCCTGACGTAGTGAAGGAATTTGTAGCATTTCGACATCGAGATCCTCCGTTCCATGACATGTTGGATCCGGCTGAGTAGAAATTGTCGGCACATGCTTGGTGGGATTTTGAAGGTGCATGTGGCAAGCTCATTGCTCCAATTGCAAAGAGGATTTTGGCCCAACCAGTGTCATCATCTTCATGTGAACGAAATTGGAGTAGCTACTCTTTTGTTCACAACAAATCCCAAAACAAGTTGAGGCCACAGAGAGAAGCCGATTTGGTGTATGTATACACCAATTCCAAAGTCATAGCCACATCGAAGGAGAAGGATGAAAAGAAGTGGTACCATGACAACATGGAGTCCAAAGATTCGGAAGGGCCTATCTCGGAAGACGAGGATGATGAATCTGTATCTGATGATAGAGATGTTGTGAATTATGATAGGCACAATTCTGACGAAGAAATGTTTGAGACTCCTAATCAAAACAATGAAGACTTCGGAGTCGCGGATGGAGACATGTATGAGTTTCGATCAGATGAGGATGATTGCGGGCTTGATGATGATGTACCTTCGATAGCTAGATTTGTGGATGGAACCAGATTCATGAGTAGCAAAAATCTTCTACCAAACGTGGAGGATACGTATGTAGAGATAAGGGGGACCAATAGGACAACGGTTGCGAATGATGGGAGTCTTGAAAAGGATGAAGTGATTCCCATTTCCGATGCTCCATCCCTGATAATGGCAGTAGAAAAAAATGACCAACATGAAGACAAAGGAGGATGTGAGGTGAACGTTGAAATGAACGTGTCCAATGGAATTGTTGCGTCAATAGTGGTATCGGCAAGCAAGAAATGTGTTGAAGCAAATATTGGAAATGCCAAACCACACGAAGTACAAGACAATGTTGAAGCACGTTCGATGGAGTCAGGCAGTCCAATTTTTGTCAACAATGGTGTTGGCAAAATGCACCTCATGGAAGATTCTCCCGAACCACCACGTAGCACTCCTCCACGTGCACTATTTAAAAGCGATGCCACGACATTGGATGGTTCAAGGAAATCATGGCTTGGAAAAAGACATTTGTCTCCTATGAAAGAGATGAGTTCCAAAGGCAATCCAAGTCGAACTATTTTATCATGTACCGATGATGATGATAAGGATGAAACATTGGCTTCAATGTTTATTCAACATCGGGGCCATCCACCACGCCATTCCTTGAAATCATTAGGCCACACATCGCAGTCTTTGAATGCAATGCAGTTAATTATTCTAGGAGCGCCAAAAGCAGAGATATCACAAGGTGAAGACTCCATTAAAGCTCGTAAAAAAAGAATGATGCAACCCTTTGCTACCTCTCCAAGGAAGAGACCGAATATGGGTAGAACCCCACTTGATACCTATCAAGTGGGATCAAAGAAGAAAATGAAAACAATCCCTAGCCTTAAGGAAGGCATTGGTAAGGCTATATTAAGAGCCAAAATGGAGAAGAAGACCGGTAGATCAATGAGATCATTGACATCTACCCAAGTACAAAAAGGAGTGAAAATTGTACAATCTTCATCAAACGACATGGAAGAGACATCTAGCGATGAAGACGACCGATGGGGAACTAGATGTAAGAGTAGCGGGGCTGAGGTGAAAGGAGATAGTGATTACAAGCCTTAGAGATTCAAGGAATGTAGGCTTAGGTGTTTAGGTGCTTATGATACATTGAGCATGTAATGGCAATTGATTGTTTGAAGCTTCCATTGCAGTTGGAGTTTGCTTATTGATGTTGAAAATATGATTATTTTTTTTTGAATTGCAAAACCAAGAAGAAGTCCCCCCAAAATAGATTGTGTTCCTTTTTCTTTATATGAAACATGATACATTGCAAGATACATATAGAATGCAACAATTTTGACTTCATGATTGTCATAGAATCATAGATTTGGTAATTTTCAAGGTGAAGAGAATTTTGAATTGTTTCTTTAATCCTTTCCCTTGATAATTCATAATTGCAATTATAGTGTACAATTTCTTTGGTTGATTACACTACAAAGGATAGTTCATAACTCCATATGTTATTGTAACAAGCATTCAAGGAATCAAAGTTTACTTGAAGGAGTTGAAGCTTTGTATTAAATAACTAGCCACTAGCTGTCCACCCGCCCGTCCGCATTTACCCAAGGTAAATTTGCGGACGGTGTTTTTTACCCCCCGGAGACGCAGCATCTGTAGGGTCCGGACATCCAATTTTTGGACGCGATTTTGCCCAGGACACTCACTTTCTTCAACCCTGTGCACACGGGTTCTAATGCCTTATTAAATCAATTTCCTTAGGGTGTTCCTAATCTAAGTTCAATTTGCGCCTTCCTAGCAATGGACGCATTGTTTTTAAATATCCAAATTGAACTTAAATCATGTAAATCAAACTTTCTATTCTAAATTATTATTTTTTGGGATTTTATATTTTTCAAATGAAAACTCATAAATTACCTTCCCAACAAGGTAAGACACTAAAAAACTAAATTCCTAACGAAATAGTTATTAATGAATGAAATTTGTTTTAAAAGCCTAATGAATTAAACTTCATTCATTAATTACTCTTAGTCTAAACAAACAATTATAATTTCTAAATTCTCCCAAGATTCTAGGATTCCTTTGTTTGATTATTTTGGATGGAAATATTAATTTTTCATCCAAATTTCAAATAAGGTTTATCTAATTGTGATTGGTTAAATTTTGGATTATTTTCTAAATTAAAATTTTATTGGAATTTTTAAATGTTAATTTTCTTTTCTAATTTTCCTAAGGTTTTCAATGGTTTATTCTATCAAGTGAAATTTTAATCAAATTGAAATAAAATAAATAAATTATGAAGAATTTTAACGTACCTTTCCCATGAAGGGGGCGATCTTACCGTCCTCGAGGATCACGAGATGAATGGTTTTGTAGTAATCCGCTCCATCCTCTATTTTGCTAATCCATCACACCATTTGGAATTAATCCTCATTCAATGTTGTATTTCAATTTCAATTTTCTTTTCCTACTAATGGTTATGGGATTTTATTAATTTTCGTTGTATTTAAAACAATTCCTAATTGATTAGAAATTATTTTAATACCTCAAAACCTTTTAAATCCACTAAATCAAATCAAATCTAATAAATCCTAATTATTTTGTAATTTCCTATTCATCCAAGAGATATTAGTTGGCATTTTGTCTTTATCTATTTGTCTTATTAAGCCTAATAAATCAAAACTTAACTAAGCCTAGCCTTCTAATTCCTATAGGAATCTTAATTAATGACTAACCAACAATTTAATGAATAGTAATGAGAATAAAATAAAATCCAAGATATTCTTACCTTATTGATTGTTTAGATTCTTCTTCTTCCTTTCATCTCCAACCTTTCTCTTCAACTCTCCAACTCTCTCATTTGTGTTTTGTGTGTTCTTTAAGATTTATGTGAGAATGGATGAGTTGATTAAGCTAATTTGTGGTAAGCCTTAACACCTTCTAAATTAATTAGAATTTTCAAAGCACTTTTAAAAACTCACCTTTGAGTTTCGAAACCTGATCTATCTTTTCCTTGCTCGGAATGCCTTCCTTTTGCAACCTATGAGTCAAGCTGGTCTCCCTGTTACAGTGTCCGGTTTGAACTACCACCCCATCCAGTCTCTTTGTGAATTGTCAATACTGTGCTGTCACGTATTGTGTCACGATTGGCGGTCGGCCCGTCCCCGACTTGGCACTTCGACTAGCACCTCGATTGTCCTTGGCTTCTCAATCAACCGGCCTTGATGACCCTGGTTTGTTCCTGTGCTAGTCTCTTTAGCTCCTTCGGCTCTGATTCTTGGATTTTGGAAATTTTTGATGTTTGGATTATGGCCCTTTGTTGAAATCACTGAATTTTTGTTACTATGCTAATTTTTAACTAATCTAATATTAATAAATCTAATTCTCAAGATTAAAGACTTAATTAATTCTCTAACTAAAACTAATCAATTTGGGGGGGGGGTTTTGGAAACTTCTAAGCAAACTTTCACTAACTATAACTATGACATTCAAATGGGTTTGTTCTGGGTTTTGGGGAAAATTTTCCAACTTCTAAAATTCTAAACTAACAAGCTAATTTTTGGGTATTTTTGGAATAAATTTAAACTAACAAACCAAAGTGTTCTAATCTAATTGGGACTCTATTTTGGAATAACTCTAACTAAGGGAAAACTAAGCTAAATTTTGAGGTTTTTTCTAACTACTACTAAAGGTTTTATTAAGAATTCAAACTAAAGAACTTTGACTAATTTTCTCTAATTCTTCTCACGAAATCAAATGTCTCCAATTACTACCACATACAAGGCATTTTTCAAGCATGCAAAGGAAGAGATTTCTCTACTGGTCTCAAATACTTGAAATACTTGAAACCACTTTTAAAAGTGTCAATTTTATATATTCCACCAAAATCAAAGCTTTGCCGTGCGTGGACAACCTCAGGTACACACGGTGTCAATGGTCAAAGAACAATATTTTGAAAATTCAATCTTTAAAGGAAGTACACATGACAGTGTTTAAACTGAACATTAAAGACTAATTTCTCAAAATTTCAAAGTATCCAAGATTGAATCATTAAAGGAAGTACACATGACAACGTTTAAACCGAATTTTAGTGATTAAAGTCCCAATTTTCATTATACAACGAATTTTGGGCAAAGGTTGGTTTAATAAACTTTTGACAAAGTCAAACTTCGCCACCTTAAGTGTATTAATACCAAATTTTGTTGTAATGAACACAAATTGTTAGTATTCAAGAAATCTTAAACGAAATTAGAGTTTGGAGGTCTATCCCTCCGAAAACTCTCACAAATCAAAGAAAATGGAGGCTTAGCCTCGAGAACTCAAAGAAATCAAATGGAAATCACTTTGAAGGGACCCTCTTGTCCTTCAAAGTATGCAAATTAAAAATTAGAATGAAAATCAGCTCGAATCTCAATTTGGATCAGTGCTCCGACCACACCGATAGCACAAGAGAAACAAAAGCAAAGGTTAGATATAAGAATGAGGATACCGACAACCTCAAGGGAAGGGACTATTTTACTTGTCCCAAGCCCCTTTTTGGTAAGTTGTCGGTGGAAAAACATTTACTTTTGATCTCGAGATATTTCCTAAACTACCCTAACGTACTTCCAAAATAATCTTTGTTTAATGGAATAATTCTCTAGAACCCTCTCCATTTAGCTAATAAATCTTGGCAAAATCAAATCCAAGATCTTTTCCCAAAGATATTTTGAAAATAACCCTAATTAACCTACACATTTTGCTAATTAATTCAAAATATTTCTAAATTGTCTTTCTTTAAACAAAAGATGGCTTGTTAAGCAAGAAAAGAGATCTTACCCAAATCCAATATTCAATTTTCCAAAAGACATTTGTGAAATTAACTTTGAATTACTACTAATTACTCTAAAAAAAGTCAAACCTATTGCTGGACCCTTCCTATCTTCTAGGGAATAACTCCAAATTGAAAAATAATTGCGCTGTTATGTTTAGAAGACCCAAATTAGTGTAGCGGAGCCCCTTATCCCTTCTTTCCAACCATTCGTAAGTGTAAAATCAACTTACAGGAACTTCAAAGAAAAGTGAAAACTCTAACTTTTGGAATTTGTTTCTTTTGAGGAAACTATCTAGATAGGGTTACTTAGAATTTTTGTGGGAGTAAAAAAAGACCCCTCATTCATGTCGTTTGGACACCACCATCTCCTGGTATGCCGGTCAACCCGCCATAAAGTCATAAATTCTTCAAAAGTCCAATGTCGTTGCCGATTCTAGTACTTAGGAATGTCAAAATGTCTTCAAACTTTGATGAACATTTTATTAGCACACAAAACACTATCCTAATTTTTAGTGGGATTTTACTACAACATGGTTAATTTCTAGGAATTTACGACCATGTTCAAAAGTAGTTGACTTCTCATGAAATCATTGTAATTGTTTCGGAAAAATCCGAAATTTTTTGGGTAGCTTCTAGAAAACTCCCAAAACCAAAGTGCAACATTACATTTCACTTTGCACTATTCATAGGGAAGCTAAAATTAACAATTCCCTTTTCATTTCCACCCGAGGGGGAAATTATTCTTGTATCGGGGAATCTTGGAACAACTGGCGGTTCAATATTGGCTCCTGGCATGCTTTTAGAGTAAAAGCACCTTTCTTCATACTCCGGTCGCTCTCCATTTACTTCATTTGTAGATTGGATCATTCTTCTATAAGTTACCTGCAAATAAGAATTTACCAATCCTAATTCTTTATGAATTGGATGGTGACCTATATTAGACTCTCTAGACCTAAAATGGACTTAGCCATCTTATCACATGCAATTGTAAGATTTAGTTTAACATGGACAACTACTAGGACTAGCTAACACTCCAACCCTTAATTCTCTCGGAAATACTTAATTGACCTCTCAGACTCTCAACTAGGCATTAGAAGTATGAAATTTGAGTATTTTATATACTCTGCACTTCTAGGATGACCCCTCATTGTATTAGTAGGGACTTCTACCAAATACCACTCAAACACTCTTTTTATGCATTTTTGCATATAAATATGCTCAAATACTAACAAAACGAAAAAAACAAAAACCCTAAGCTCCGAGTGCCAACTTGAGGGCTCACAACATCTCCAACAGATGAAGAAGAGGAAGAAGTCTAGATTATTAGCAAAACCAACGAAGAGGAGTAGCAGACCAAAACAGAAATGGACTTGGATGACGATGATAATTTGCCTCCACCAATAACGCGCAAGATTCAAACTCGGTTAACGCTCAAGACAACTCTAGTGAAGGCGGTCAACAAGGCACCACTGAGTTAGGACAACAACAATTCGAAAAAGGCAAGGAAGGGGAGTTAGTTGGAATGATTTTAGTTAGTTAGGATTTAGATTTTAGTTCTGGAATGGGTTTCCAAGTGTAGGTCTAGGTTCCAGATTTTTAGGGCCACTTGCATTTGATTTTTTGAATATCTCGAAGGGTCATTGTGTAAACGCCCTTATTTTTGGGGTGGCTTTTTGCTTTTGCTTTTGGTTTTTAAAGGTGGGCAAGTATGTTACCCTTCATTCCATCCTAGTGCTTTCAATCATTTACTTTGTTCTCTTTTCTTTAATCTGAGCCACCAAATGGACATTTTGGTTTCAACTTTATACACAGAGTTTGGCATGTGTCTTTGCATGAGTGTTAAGGTGTAAGAGGGAGTGAAAAAGGAGGAATCTGGATTATAGGCAATTGGGTCAGATTGGAAGAGTATGTTTGTGACGTAATTTAGGCTAGTGAATGAGGACTTGCACGTGGTGCCTTTAAATTACTAGAATGGTAATCCAGTAAAGGAGTAGTGTGGATGCGGGTCCAGAATCCATTGTGAATCTGTGTGGAGATAAGAAACCGCCACAAAAAAAACCCCATTCACCAGAAGGTCTGCCAACCAAAGGATCAATCTAGTAACAAGAAAAACAACCTACTATTGGTTCTGGGTGTCTTTAGACTATCATTGTAGTGGAAGAGATTGGAAAAGGCTCTGAGTGACTTGCTTTCCAGATTGTCCATCAGGGAAGTTGTGAGGGTGTTCCCTCGTCTAAGCTATTACAACGTATGGTTATGAGAGTTAGAGAGAGAAGAGAGTGTGAGGAATACAAGTGGTGAGTCCCTACCCCTCTAAAAGATCAAAAGCGGACCCTTTGCTCAGGGTAAAACAGAGGAATAGAAATCTAGTGATTAAGAGAAGATGTAACCGAAATCTGGACAGAGATCGGATCCGGATTGAATTCTGGATAGAGAGAGAAACCGGAAGAGAATGAGAAAGTGGATGGATTGAGAGAGAGAGAGGAAATTTGGATAACCTTAGCTTGTAACAACATACTAGAATCCCCTAGGATGATATTTCGAGTCATTTTACAACATTCTGGTGTTGTAAGGATACTTACGCCTAAATCGTGAGTATGACATAAACAACTAAGAAACAACTAGTGTATGACTAAAAAGTAACTAGGAAACAACTAGAAAGTGACTAGAAAAAAACTATGGTCATTTTACAATTGCAATCTTTTCCTAGTTGTTTCTTAGTTGTTTTTTGCAACTATAAATTGATTGCTTTGCAACTAAAACAATGTATCAATGCTGTAAAAAGACGACATAAAACAATTACGTTAGATTTGGTGCTAATAGAGAAGAGAAGATTATAGTCGCAAGATAGTTGTATAGGATACTAGTTGTATAGTAGTCGGTTGTGCCAAACATGTTTTTCTTCTAGTGTAACCACCTGCATGCTAATGAACACCAACAAATGAAGGTATTGTATTGTCTAAACCAATTTTTCTTCATTAGCATTTCATTGTTGCATATACCTTTCCCCATAGAATCTTGAAAGTTAGCATTTCTTTTTCACAACTATTGCCAAGCCACCACAACATGAACAATTGGATCTACAATAAATCTACCAACCTGTGTACACAATTATACATTGATATAGTATAAGAATGCATTGATCTTATCCATCATTCAACAATTTGACTACAATAAAGACCAAAATCTAGGGTTTAATTTGAAATAGAAAGAAAAGCATGAATTCCTCTTTTATTTAGAATCAAAGGGAGTATTTTTTTAGCAAAGATTTGTAGTTTTGTAGGCCATTTCTACCCTCAAGGTGTTTTGTTCCTAATTATCTATTAAGGTCAAGCGACCAATGGGCTATGAGTCAACGAATAATGGCTACCAATCAAAGGTTGTTAGAAGATGCTAATGTAGTGATATTGTCCTTAAAATTTTCTTCCATTCCAGATTTTTTATCCAATTTTTGATATCTAGTTTTTTAATTGATTTGAAAACTTACATCCAAAATAATTTTGAAAACCTGTATCCCAAATAAATTAAAAATTTTCCTTGATCTTGGAAAGTTGTAAGGTAAATATAGAAAATTTTGAATTTTGTTTTTGTTTTAGTATTTTTCTAGTAATGGGCATTATTATCAGAGATTTTGCGTATTATCTCATTTTTTGTTTGTCTATAGGTTCTAGTTCCTTAGATAAACTATAGTAATGAGGTTATAATAACCCCTAAAGTCTGAAGGTTCCCTTAGATGTCACATCCCTAGTAATACCTTATAGCTCCAAGAAGCCTTTAGAGGCCCTTCATAGCTTTTGGGGCTCACCATGCTTTAATTCTAGTATCACTTGGATAACAACTAACTAACATTATACATGCCATGTACCCACAACATTGGTTCTCATTTTCAACTCATACTAGTATGTCCCAGTCTTCATGACTACTAGTACACACTCCACACATGATACTTGGAGACATGAGGCAAAACTTCCATCGTATTGTGCTAGGAATTGTGGTAGCACTACTCACCACAATTCTAACTATCCTTGAGTATCACCCCACTTCATACTAGGTCCTTTGTGTATTTACTACTTTCACACCAAAACTAATCGGGACTCACAACTCGCAACACATTGAAAATGGCCTAGCATGGAGCGAGATTCTATCCAACGAGTGTCATAGGACACGCACACAAGTGTCCCATAGTGTCTTGTAGCTAGTGGTGAGGTTGCATCACTAACCTTACCAACCTTAAATCACTAGGACTCACCAAGGCTTCAAGAGAGAGTGAGGAGGGAGACTAACCCCTCCTATAGTACTCTCTATGATATTTGTTAAATTCCACACCTTATGGATCGAAGGAACTTCCAAAACCCACTTTGGTTTTGGAAGATCACCCATTTCCAACCAAAATCATCAAGTTACAACCCCGTTTGGACTTCTAAACTTCCAAATGGTGTAACTTTGAGGTCACAACTTCAAATCTCACATGTGAGCCAATTTCGGATATTTGCGCGATAAGTAGATGCCATTGGACTATTTACTTTTTTCATTTGGACAAAGTCTCACAAAGTTATGGCCCTCCAAATTCTTGGATTCACCGGAAGTGGCATCACTCCTGCACCACTGCCCTTCTCTTGGGCATAACTTTAGGCTGATATCTTAAAACCTCATAATTCTTGGTAATCTAACTTTCTTGTCTTCATAGCTTTCCAATTATATGTTACATGCCATACTTCCTTGAGGTATTCCTTAGGAACCCTTCACTCCTAGCTCTTAAGTATCGCGGCAAGGCCAAGACACCCTCAACTTTGCAAGGCCATAACTTCTAGCCAACTAGTTCAAATCACACATTTTTTAGATGCTTAGAAGCGTTTTTACAAGAGCTTTTTAAGCATGTATAATATGCTACCATTTTCTTCTAATGCAAGGCGCTATTACACCTTGCATGCTCAAAGGTTTCTCATTTTTCCCTTCTTGGACTATTGTAAAGCTTGGGAAGTTACCCCCAAGGTCCTCCTTGCTCACTAAGGCACTTCAGGCACCCCAAGGAGAAAAAGGTGTGACAAGTTATAGGATTTAAGTGCTTTTTTTTATTAAATAAAAAATAATAATTTTAGACAAGGCTCAAATAGCCTACAATTTGAAGTTTAGGCACATTGAACTTGCAACTAATACGGATATCATTCTAAAATTTTGGGAAGATGTAATTGAGTAAGTTAAATAAAAAATCATATGGTTGCATTTGTTAAAAAAATAAATATAGATGAAGA
Organism: Straminergon stramineum; assembly: GCA_963920665.1. Taxonomy (NCBI): domain Eukaryota; kingdom Viridiplantae; phylum Streptophyta; class Bryopsida; order Hypnales; family Calliergonaceae; genus Straminergon; species Straminergon stramineum. The sequence continues at coordinate 19,531,743 of OY987272.1, forward strand.
TTTTAGCCTTGCTTTGGGGGCAACTATTTTGAAGTAGTTTTGGGCCTCTAAACATCAAAGAATATTAGTGGTTAACCTCATTTATGAATATATTGCTAGTGTTGTCTTTCAAAAACTAATGTAAGTCCATTCTGATTCACAAGGGCTCTATATGAAACAACTTGGCTAGAATGTGGGAAATAACTTTTCAATTCTTCATTATAAGTTTTCAAAGTAATCTCACTAACTTTAAGTTGAGTACTTAGAGGTTAAGTAAATTAACTTTTGGGCCAAATATTTTTGAGGGACATCTTGCTCAAAGACAAGAAAATTTGTTTTGGAGGGAATATTTGACAATGTATTTCCTTTCCCAATAGATGAAATTATTGAACTGCTACAAATTCTTACAACAATAACATTCTTTCTTCGATACATGGACATATTTAGGGATGAATGAGCCAATGCATACTATTAATCGACTTGTCCATTAACATTTTGTCCATTTCATCTGCATTTGTACAATTGTAAATAGCTCCAACTCAACCAAGATCGCTTTTTGCATTGCTAATGATAAATGGTAGAGGAGCCCTATCTTAACCCTTCACCGTTGACACGGATGTTTTGTGTCTGATGGATGACTTTACCATTGACTATAGAAAAAGAGAATGCACCTATTGGTCTAATAATCAAAGCAGTTTTGTTGACTACCTTGGTCATGGGGTGTGCATCCTTCAAGGGTTAATCCTTAAACACCAAATAGGTGACCATGGAACTCATCACTTTTGGAACCATGTGACATCATCTACTTTAAAAAACCCAAAAATATTCATTGGGAGTCAAATTATTGTAGAAGATCTCCCCTTTCCACCTTTAATTCCGTGGATTTATAGTTGCACTTTCATCCTATATACTCAATTGGGAAAAAGCCCCCCATTGCATTAGGATTGTTCCAGTACCGTTGTAATGGGGTAACAATCCAATATTGCAAATAATATTGTCACAATACTGCAAATAGTATTGCAACAATACATTTTCAATATACCTACTAAAAATGTATTGTTGCAAAGTATTTGGAGTATTGTGACAGTATTAGTTCAGTACTGGACTGTTATCCCATTGCACCAGTACTGTACTGATGCAATGGGGATATTTTCCTGATTGTAGGGGAATTCCTTGTCATTCATCGGACATAAAACGTCCCCCGCGTCGTTTATGGGTTAAGTACTTGTGGGTCCACTCCGCTCCCCTCCGTCGCCCGTCCGCCCGTCGTTGCGACTTTGCCGCTCCCCTCCGCAATCTCCGACCCTCGTTGTCCTTCTTGCAGACCCGCAGTTAGTTGAGTTAGGGTGGCCCACTTTCTAGCCGTTTCTTTCTCTGAGGTTTCAGTTTGAATGTCCTCCCTCGCTCGCTCGCTCACCCTCGCTCTCGCTCTCCGTCTGCCCCCCTCATTTGCTCGCTGGCTGCCGTTGTGGTGTTCTCGCCGACGTGGCTCCCCTGTTTCTCCGATTCCTCGTACTCTCGACCGACCGACGAGCGAGCGGGGTTGGGACTCTTCTGTTTCGCGGATCTCTTGCATGCCAAGCTGCATCCATGAGGGCGGTGAATTTCCTTGCAGTTCGTTATTTGGGGGGTGCTTGGGCCTATTTTTGGCAGTTAAGTTCGTAGCTTGTTGTCGGACGGAGATTCGCCGAGGTTTGTAACGTATCGCCGCCGGACTCGGCATTGCTAAAGACCGCTGGAACGCGGCGGAGATCGATAGTGTAGTTTGCTTGCTGAGCTTCGTTGTCGTCGTCGTGAAATGAAATGTGAGAAGCGGTGCTTGGACGGAGGGCATTGTACTGTCTCTGGACGCTTCGAATTCATCGTTGGGGCTTACATCTGGCTTGGAGGACACCTGTCGCTGGTGGATCGGACAGGTTTCGAGAAAAGTCCGTGTGGTGGAAGGTTTCGAGGAGCTTGACTGTGATTAGCAGGAAATGTAAGCAACGATATTGAATCGGCCGTCGTTTGTCGTATGGTGGCCCGACCGCGTTACTCTGTTTTTTGGGAAGCGTTAGGCAGCCTGGCGGCAGCTGGAAACTGTTTGAATCTTGACCAGTGCGAGAGTGGAGGTTGAGCATGAGGTCGCTCATTTAGTACGGAAGGAGACAATGAGAGGTTGGAGCTTCGGACAAGCAGGCAACATGCAGGTTGGTAGCCGCCTTGGTAGTCCGCGGGCAATTCGATGGCGGAAAGGAGAGCTGATTGGGGCAGGTACGCTTCAGTTTCTTCCTGTTACTGAGGAATTGTATTTATGTGGGTTCTTCCCTTCAATTATGTGAAGGCTGTCGCACGGACGAGGTTTGACTTTGTACTAGTCGTCACAACCTTCGGGTTCGGCAATTCTCTCTCGTCCAGTTTAGCGACATGAACGTTCTAGGGCGTTGTTTGTGATGACTACTCCAGAATCTGTCAATCGCCTTCAGTTTGAGTCTTTTGTCTCCGGCAGTCCCGCAAGATGTCCACTCCTTACACAACTCGAAGTAGAATGCTCTGAAGGGTCGACATGCTTCTGGTTTGTTTCGTATGTGGGGACGGGTATCTGAAACCCTCTTTACTTACATTGTTGGGCACTGTGTTTTTTGCAGGCGCCTATGGTCGAGTGTATATGGGCCTGAATCTGGACTCTGGTGAACTTATCGCAGTCAAGCAGGTATGCATTGCGCAGAATAACATCACCAAAGACAGGGCTCAATCGCATATCCGGGAACTAGAGGAAGAGGTGAAGCTCCTGCAGAACCTCTCTCATCCCAACATTGTTCGCTACCTGGGCACTGCACGAGAGGAGGAAGCTCTGAACATCTTCCTTGAATTTGTTCCTGGAGGATCTATTGCCTCACTGCTTGGCAAATTCGGCTCGTTTACGGAGACTGTCATTCGAATGTATACCCGGCAACTGCTCCTGGGACTGGAATATCTCCACAGCAACCACATTATGCACCGGGACATCAAGGGTGCGAACATTCTGGTTGACAACAAAGGATGCATTAAGCTTGCTGACTTCGGTGCATCTAAGAAAGTCGTCGAGCTCGCTACGATTTCCGAAGCAAAATCTATGAAGGGGACCCCCTACTGGATGGCCCCTGAGGTCATTCGGCAGACTGGACACAACTGGCAAGCTGATATGTGGAGTGTCGGATGTACCGTCATAGAGATGGCGACTGGCAAACCCCCCTGGAGTCAGCAATTTCAAGAAGTCGCGGCTCTTTTTCACATTGGCACCACCAAGTCGCACCCTCCTATTCCGGAGCATCTGTCCGCTGATGGAAAAGACTTCCTATTGAGACTGTTACAGAGAGAGCCGCGGCTGAGGCCGAGTGCTGGTGAAATGTTGAAGCACCCATTTGTACAGAATTACGAAATATACAATGGACAGGAAAGTGGTGAAGGTCGGCAAGTACTGGAAGAGCATTTGCAGCCCAACAGCGATGGATGCAGTGTCAGGACGTCAATGTCTTTGCGAAATTCTTGGAGGGGTTCCTTCAGGCAGAATGGTTTGGGATCTTGGAGACCAGGTGGTATGTCTGTGAAAGAGCTCTCCTTCTCCTTCAAGGATCGCCTATCATCCTTCAAAAAATATTTGAGCATGAGCGGAGCTGGAAACACATATGGTGAGGATCTGAATTGTTCAGTGCGGTTGGACTCTGTAAGAGTGGATTCTCTGAGGGATTCCGTGAGGCTAGATTCTATGGGGGATTCTGTGAAGTTGGACTCAGTCCGACGGGACACATGGAGCGAGAGTTTTAACCCTATTTCAGAGCCCTCATACGTAGATGGCAGCAATTGGCGTTTAAATTTGACAACAAATGGTGGATTCTCTGTAAAACATTCGACTAGAAATACCTCAGAGACATCGGAAAACCCTGCCATTGGAAGACAAAGCGTGGGTGAGAGGGGTTGGTCCTTACGACAAGAGGATGAAGACGAAGTCACGGAGAGTAAGATTCGTGCATTTTTAGATGAGAAGGCTCTGGAGTTAAGAAAGCTGCAAACACCCCTGTATGAAGAATTTAACGGTTCGTTGAGGGCATCTGCATTTCAAGAGAACGGAACCACAGCAGGGCCAGCAGAGAGTTTTGTTGCCCCTTTGAGTCCTGCTATGGCCAAGCAATCAACACCCAGTACAAGCAAGTCACCTAGCAATGCAAGTACTGTGAGCGGAAGGTCTGCGGGTATCCGCAGTAGCCAGGAGAGTCAAACCAGCGTGAGCTCTGACAGCGCTGGCGGAAATGCACTTCCGTCGACGAGTGCCAGTTTCAACCCTCTCGTGGAGATACCGTCCCCGAGGTTGAATGAACAGAAAGGGCTCAATGATGCCAAGCAGTCTTTGCGCAGTCCTGGTCTGAGTTCTAGTGAGCGCCAAAGGTTATGGAAAGAGGAGCTTCAGCAGGAACTTCAACTGAAACGAGAAGAGAAACGTAAGTACTCTCAAAGGATCACCCCATTATCTCCCTCTCCCAACTCAAGAGCGCCTCAACGGCCAGGTAGCAGTCGATTAGCCTCTGCGTCGCAAGTATAGTTAATTGTGGTGGTACTTTATCTAGAGCAGTCGATTTTCCAGTTCCTTTGGGGTGACTGGCGCACGTTTACTCATCACAAACGAGCTGAACTCTTTACCGCATTCGCGTAACCCTTAGCACGGCCATAGAATTTGTCGGCATTGGGTTACCTTGAGCTTTTCTTTACTTTGTAAAGTTGTAATTTTGACTTCACGAATAAATCTAGGTGCGTGTCCATGCGCATGTGGGGAGCTTTTTTGGTGCTGCGTTGATTATCATTGTTTATGGACATTCTTTGAAATTGTCAGTATTTCAGCGAGCGATGAATACCCTGTTTCAGGCCATAATAATGAAACTTTTACATACGGATTTTACTCGAAATTTGTAAGGTAGTGTTACTTACGATCTTGAGTGGAGTGATGAGGGCTGGTGGTTGCCACACCACATCAAAATTTTATCTCGTTTGGGCTTTCGCATTCAGAACCCCCGAATTAGATGGTTTTTACCGTGCTGGACTTGCCTCGGAACGGGGAATATAATCCGTGTATTAGTAATGAAAATCGGCATACTCACTGTCTTTCATCTAAAAATAGAGTATTCTAGGTTGTCCCAAGTTCACTTTTGATCATTGAGGCATTCCTGTGGATGCCTCAATTGTCTTGCCTAGTCGGTGTCATTAGGGATTGGGGATTTTCTGTGACATCCTCCCGCCCCCAATTGTCCCTAGTACACTTGCCGTACTTAGAATAGCTCTTCTGCTGATTGTCGTTAGAAATCTATAAGTTGAGTGCAAATTAACTTACGCATATAATGCTGACGGTTAGCAGGTCTGTCACCAATTGAGCTTAAATTTAATGAAAGATAGAAAACCTGGTCTGACTTTTAAAATAGAAAATCAGCAGCTAGCATAGGATCCACAAGAACTTTGGGTATGAGTTCTTACATTTTCATCAAATGTCCTAAATTGCTGTACATTACATTACATTCTTCTAATCTTCTAACTAAAACCTTAACACCTGAAGTTCTTTCATGTAAGTTCTTTCATGTTTAGTGGCTCAAGACTGTCAAAATACTACTTGCCCAAGCATGGCCAAAATTTTCATCTATATTTATTTTTTAACAAATCCTACAATAGGATCCTTTAGTTAACACCTAAAGGTATTTGAATATGTTTTCACCAAAAACGCTCCAAAACTGTCATCTCTAGTACAAGTACCAAATTTTAGAAAAAAATACATTTTTGGACAAATGTAATTGTAAGATCTTGTAGTAAGCTGGTTTGGGAAGATGTAGAAAAATTTCAGAAATTTCCACCGTTTGGATTGCAAGATATTAGCATTTGAAGTGACAAAAATCCATTTTTTGGCCCTACACAAATTTGGGCAAATGCACTTCACAAGATCAGATCATTATGAAAAAATGTCCAAAATGGTTGTAACTCTTTGGATTCATTCTTCAAGTCATGTTGGCTACATGCTTGAAAAAGTTTAGATCATTTGGAATTGTACAACATATAAGAAAAAAATATTAAGTTGAAAGAAATAGAGAATGATTCAAAATACTAAATTGTTAATAATTTATTTAAGGAATTGAAAAATGCCAATCCTAATGGTTAAATTGTCTTAATAAACAATCTACACCTCACGTTTTTATTTTTTTCCAAAAATATTAAAAATTGAGTTAAATAAAGGTCTTCAAAGTTTATTTTAGAGTATAGATTCCATTACTACCCACAAACTACCCACAACTAAAACTCTTCATAACTTTCATCTCATAAATCAAAATGGAATGATTCAAAGCTTTCCATGTATTTACAAATTAGGAAAATAAATTTCAAATTTTTATTTGAAAAAGAAGTGATTTTTAAAGAAGTGTTTTTTGTTGCCCAGGCTGCCCGCCGAGCAATGAAAACAATATATTATGCAATAACTTTTTAATTATGTATTCAAAAGTTATGAAAGTTGTTGGATCTTAAAGCTATTCCTCAGGCACATGTTGTGTGAAAATTTAAAAGAAAAAAAAGAAAAATTCCATTTTTAGTGAACTGCCTAAAATCACTATGTTGCCAAAAAACACCATTTGGTCCTTTAGGGGTTAACTTGTTCGAGTTTAGCCTCTTGAAATTTCATAATGAAAAACCTTACCATTTGCAAGATCATGATTCTTGGATTTCAAAAAGAAGTATTTTCAACTCTTCCCAAATGGTTCAATTTCATTCTTGACTCAAACAATTTATACCATAATATGATGAAGAAATAAGTTGGGAATGCATATTATAACAATATTTTATATAAATGCTTGACTAAAATTGTAAGTAGGAAGGAGAGAATGATTTAAAATCCTTAATTGCGAAGAATTTAGTTATGGAATTAGAAAATACCAATCTCAAGTAAATAAAGGACTTCAAAGTTTGTTTTAGAGTAGAAATTCCATATCTGTCTACAAACAAAAACTCATAATTTTCATCTCATTAATCAAAATGGAGTGATGAAAAGACTTATACATAAATCAAGAAAATTAATTTCCAATTTTTTTTCTTAAAAAAATATTTGACTTTGAACTCCCAAGTTGCCTAAGTTGAGAAAGGAACTACATATCATACAATAACTTTTTAACTATATAGGAAAGAGTTATGAAACTTGTTGCACCTAAAAGCTATTCTTCAACCATATATTGGGTGAAAAATTTCAAAGAAAAAAAAATGAAAATTCCATTCTTAATGAGCTACCAAAAATTTCTAGGTTGCACAAAAATGTTGTTTGGTCCTTTAGGGTTTAACCCCTAAAATCCCCCAAAGTCCCAAGAGTGCCTTTAGGGGAGATACCTATGATCTTGATTTTTGGCAAGATATTTTGGAGCTTATTTTCAAGATAGGAAAATTGATTAGCTTTTTAGGAGTATAATTTATTATGTCAATTGTTTTTTGAAAGCAAAAGTTATGCCACAATAAACTCATTATAGGTGAGGATGGGAAAAACCCATAAAAAATTGAAATAATTAAAAAATATATATATTTCTTATATATCTTATTTTTGTCTATGTATAAAGTTTTGATTCATTCCATTTGGATAAGTGATGTGAAAGTTATGAAGTTTCTTGTTTTCAAGGCAATTTCAGTAAATTTTTGAGAAAATAAAGTATTGGGTCCATTTATGAATTCAATTTTAATAATGAAAAACAAACAAAACATAGTTAGCTTGTTGTCTAGAACAATCTCATTGTTGGGATTGGTGTGTTTCAATTCCATCACTTAGAGCTATCAACACTTTTGTTTTTCCTTCTATCTTGTCCCCACTTTGCCTTAAGGTCATTGCAAGAAACACTTACCATTTTTGGCTCAAAACAACCTTAGTATTGCAATACTATGACATGTTAAAATATACATATTTTTTAAATGAAATAAAATATGGATAATTTGAAGAGTGTTGCAATTGGGATTTGGGAATAGTATATCTCTACAAATTCAGACCTAGAAAAATTTATCACTAAGAGTCATGAAAAAAAAAAGCACAATGGAAAATAACAAGAAAATAAACACTTTTATGTGTGATTTTTAGAAAATACTCAAAAAATTCAAGAATTCAAAATTCAAAAACCCATTTTTATGGGCTCCCCTAACAAGGGAACTTCCGTGCTGTTGGGGAACGTTGCATCAGGGAATGTCGATGGATGTGGATCTCAGCAAACATAATGGTGGAAGACGACGAAGCTTTTTTGCAAGCTCCAAACAGCAGAGGCTTGAGGAAGGGCAAAATCTATTCGCAATTGTTCGGGGAATGAACACTGAGAATCTGTTCACAATTGTTGTAATAGACAGATGTGTGGTTGTGTGTGTTCAGTTGCTCTTGCTGTTGATGATGGCGGATCTCGTAGTTGAATTGTAACCACGAAACAACGGTCATAGCACAGCCTATCAAATCTAATCATACAGGAAAAAAAGTGTGCATAAATCGCAACCAAGGTCATGAAAAGCAACACAAGAAACCAAGCAATATCGATAGCTTGAAAAATTTAGATTTCAAACTCACCTCCTCTTCGATAGAATCATCGTACTTTGAAAGGATCATCTTGTTGCCTGTCATTTCATTGTTGAACCTACAGAGTACATGAAAATCTGTGCGTAAGTGTTCAAAACCATTGGACGAGACTTTTAAAGGAGGTGATTGCCATCCACAAGAATTACGGCCACAACATTCCATGACCTGCTTTCAAACAACATCGTAAGCTTTGTTTTTTAGCATTGATCTAGGAAGATTGAGAATATTACTTGTCCTTGTATTTTCTGGAAACCTTCTTGGCAACCTTGTAAGCATCATTCTTCTCGAGCTATCTGTTGAGCCAATTCCAAATTTTCCAGTTCATCCATTTCTGTAGTAACAACAAAAGAAAAAGATGAGACTGCATATAAAGTCCTTGCCTGAAGGCAAAACTTGATCGTTATGAAAAAGCTTTATCAAACAACCTTACATCTCTGAAAAAGGAACCATCAAATCCTAGTATATACTCACCATCATTAACATTGCCATCTGCATGAATGTTTTTGTCTTTCAGTGTGAGTACGATAGCTCCACCTTCCATCAATCACTTGATCCAATCCATGTCGAACTTTCAATCCATCCTTGAAATCCTCTGCAAGTCCAACACAAATGCCCACAAACACCAAAACGTAAGTGCAACACTTCAACTAAATCGATATACAAACTGAGTTTTAATTAACATGTTGAATGAACACTAATAAGATTTTTTAAGTCCAGTCAAAAATCAATATAGATGTTAATAACCCAAATGGAGTACACAATCACACATCTATCTAAAGAGAATCTAGAATACAATCCAAATCGTGCAAGTGTGTTTGCAAGAGTCAATGCAACTGAAACATCTCATTAAATGATAGAATTAGGTGCAGTGCAGGTTCCATAGCGTCTCATCTATATATGCATCCGACAAATTGTATCCCGACAAAACTTACTTGCAAAATACTTGCTTGAGGGCCGAAAATCATTGTCACTATCCTCTTCTTCGTTCTCCTACATGTTCAACATCAAAATTGTCAGCATCCATTCAGAAACAATTCACTTGCTGGAAGAACCTAAAACCGGCATATTTGCATAGTGCATTAGACTGATAAAATATTTGTTGACTTCTGCAAGCAGTTGACAAGAGATTTCAACACATGCAGTATTTGGGGATCCAGAATGCAAAAAAATTCATTGAGGGTTAAAAGCTTCTTTTGTAGATGAACAAAAAACAACACAACACCTACTATTCACGTAGTGTATGATCATACACAAGCTTATCTTGACATGGTGATTTTTTGAAATTTTTATGTTCTTAAAGTCTATGACCTCATTTTGGCAAATCCAATTTTGAACTAGAGTCAATGCCATTTTGGCTTGATGAAACACTTGACACACTTGTACATTGGTAATTATAAAAAAAATATGTACTCTAGTAACACCAAATTCAACCCTTAGATAGGACAACAACTTGATAATGTATTACCACAAATTAAAATAACTTTCATCCAAGTAGTTAAAAGGAAGAAAATTTAGTTTCAATCTGTTCGTCATTCCCAAAATGGATGTGGGAGCACTTAGGGGTTAACAAACCAAAAAAATTTAGAATGAATGTTTTAGTAAATATATGTTATAATTTCTTAAGCAACACTTTTAGAACCTCTAATTGATTTCGATGTCTCCATTTTATGCTTAAAAACATAGATTCTTTCCCCCAAGATGAAAGTATTTGTACTTAAACATTAGGACCCTTTCATTGTAGGTGGCAATTCATACTATAAATTCTTGATATGATCATTACAAATCAATGTCATTTTTAGGCTTCAAGTCACTTCTTCTGTGTGACTTTTTGTATGTTATGTGTCTTTTTTAATGTGGATTCATCATGTTACTTTTTTATTTCTTGCAAAATGATTTGAAGGGAGAAAAGTTTTTGTGTAGCAATGCATTGTGTATCTATCATGTGCTCTTCTCGTGACATTACAAACACTTGTGTTATGTCTGTGAAGGTAGATCTGCTACGTGAGTGGTGTGGAGTGGTACCCAAACTAATCTAGGATGCTTAAGCCCAGGCTATTGACAAGGTATGAGAAATCCAATTCTAATAGTTCATCAATTTTATGATGCTTCATTCGCATATTTTATCTAAGCACTCATAATGGTGACTTATGTCAAGAGATACAACAGTCATGATACTTCTGCCTTAAAAGTATGCTCACTTCACCATATAGCAATAGTGTTATCTTTATCAATTTTGAATGATGTGGAAGATGATAGGGTGTTGTTGATGCTCTTCAAAATACTAGTGTACAAGAGAGAGACCTTTTTGTTGTGGCCGTTACCATCTATCTAGAGTTAAGCATGTGTCTACGAGGTTGTTTCGATATCCCTAGGCGATTGAGATTTTTCATGCTTCAATTTTAATCTCACATTGTTGTACTGGCCTCTTTCATAAGCATATGATAGAAAGTAACTCCGCATATTTGTGGAAATTGAATTTGTAGGTAGAACTTTGTGAAGAGAGGGATAAAACTCTTTTGATAGAAAATCTTGAGCAAAAAGGTAAGGCACCCTTTCAATAGCTACAAGATTTGTTTCTAACTTGGTGGCCTAAGTTAGAAGTTAATTGTCTTATAGATGAAGTCCACGTATGAGCTTATGGTGTGGAGCTTGGCAAAGAGTTCAGGGGGCAATGGTTAGCTTGGGGTATCCAAAAAGGTGGTCTAAACTACAATATCAATCCACTCCCATGTGTCAAACGACTTCATCTTTTAAATCAAATAAAGTATGATTTCACAAAATATGGTTTTAACTACCTATATTGATGATGTATCAAGAAAAAAAATTCATCACAATCAAAGAACTTAAAGAATTTTTAATGAAATTTTTAGTTGAAAAAGTAAGTTTTGTCCCATGTACATAAAATCCTCAATAGTAAACATTTGGAATATCAAATAATTTTATTTTAATATCATTTTAGGATATGATTTATATTTAGTAGTCCAATACATAAATTAATTAATTTTATCAATAAAATTTTATTAAATTGTGCATTATAATGCTTGCAAATCCCTAAATTTTAGCATTATTCTCACATCTATTAATAGATCCAAAATTTTCAAATTTAAAAAACAAACAAAAAAACTCTTTAAAAATCTACATTTTGGTCCTGGCAAGAATTTTCTTTTCATTTTAGAGTCTTCTTAATTGATCAAAATGAACAAATTAGACAAACTGTGGAGGTTTAAACAAAAATCAACTAATTATTGTGTCCAAAAGGTAATACCCAAAGCTAACCACTGCCCCAAGGTTAGTTTACTTTCTCCCCAACTAGGATTTGTGGTTTTGAACTAAGGTAGTAGGCTCATAAACCACTCATCTAAGGGCTAAAGGCCATATTCATTATATTGAGACTTTTCGCAAATTTTGAGACAGAATGCTAGTTATTAGAAAATTCATTGAAAAAAATTGTAATTGAAACCAAAAATAAATCATGCTCAAATAGTGATTCTATAATGAAATTCTAAAAGTTGGTGTTTTTACCTATTTATAAAAAAATATTAGTAAAGAGATAAAGCGGTTTATCTTCGAGTTGAGGATAAAAATGAGACTACGAAAAGTCTCAATATAACGAATATGGCCTTGCTAGTTTGCCTTTTCATATATTTTTTTTCATGGGAATATTTTTAGCTTATTTTTCAAACAAAGATAAATAGATGTAGAATGCAACACAAGTGAATTCATATTTATTTGAAGCATTATTGAATTAGTTATGAATTTTCAAACAAGTTGTGTCATAGGTCCCTATTTATGATCCTAGGTCTTCCATAAATTGTTCACTTGAAGTTATAAAGATAAATGGGGAAAGCAAGGACAATGATTGGCTCTTGTGAAAAAATTATACTCTTTTTCTCAATCCATTCAAATGATTGTAGAGGTTGACTTAAGAACCATCTCATGTCCATTTCAGAGCTAATTAGAGGCGATTCTAAATGCCTCCTACCTTAAATGCAATATAAAACTACAAATTCAAGAGTTTGGTGCCACGTTCTATGTCCCCTGTTTATCAATTATATGTATATGTATGATCTCTTTGGGGCTCGTATATTTTTTTTCTTACATGTATTACTATGATATTTCCTATATTAGTTATGTATTTTACTATGAACTCTTTATTCTAGTGCTCACATGTCTTGACAACGCAGTACTTCTTAAAATGTTCTTGAAATATATTTGTTCTCTAGGTCTTACTGAAAATTTTTAGGGATTAAGTGGTTGAAACTAACAAGAAATAATAAAGATATCAAGAGACATCATTACAGTGTGGGACATATTAAGAATGTTGAACAATCCCAATCAACATCTTGACACATATGTTAGAGATGACCAATATTTCAACTTCTAGACAAAAAGTTCTACCTTACCCAAAATGATTTAGACATGAAGCTTTCATTACAAATAGTCTAAAGATAGTCTACATTATTGCATCTATTAATAGTTCATTTTAATATTTTTGGGATAGACTATTGATAATAAAAAATAATGTTTACAATAGATCCAAATTTCTTCAATATATGTGTTATGTACCTCCCACAATAGACTCCAATTAATGACACAAAATATACTCATTAACAAAATGTTTTACAAAGAACTCAAACCACCTGACCATAGAGAGAGATCAATCTCAAAAAGATAGTCTCCTCACCCCCAAGCTCTTCTTATATACTAGAGACTATCAATAAAGACTATTAGTCTTTAAAATAGACTAAGACTTCTTTTCTATCTTTAGCTTTCTATTCTAGGTTCCATCTAGAACCATCCATTAAAGTAAAGGTCTTAGTTGTACTTCTCTAGATCATATCTCATGCAATCTATTTCTTATCCACATCTTGATCTTCTATTTGGAGTTATCTAACTCTAAGTTCCATCACACTTATCATCCTTTGGGAATTGTCTAAATCCAGTGCACTAGTCATCTAAGTGGAGTTGTCTAACTCCACTACATAAATCCATCATTTGGAGATATCTATCTCCAAGCAATTCAGTGTCCTTGTCATCCAATTGGAGTTGTTTGACTCCAGCATACAAATCCACCATTTGGAGAAATTTATCTCTAGGCAATCTCTGCTCGTCCCTAGTGCACATTTCATCATGGATTAGTTTATCCATCAAAGGTCATGACACAATCATCAAAATTATCTCATCCATCAATGCATTCATCCATCAAAGAGTTGTGACAAGGGTCATGACAATATGATTTTGAAGGAGATTCTTTAGGGCCCACAAGTCTTTTTTCAAACTTGAAGATGCTCCTTCTCAACCATTTTCATCTTTGGGAAAAGAATTGTGTTCTTCATACTTGCTCAAAGATAGTGCACTTTGAGCAAATGTAGAAGGTGGTCAATTTACTATTTTTAGAAAATTTCTTTATAGACTTGTGTAACTTTAGTATAAGTCCATCTATACCAATTTTGAGCTTCAAATTTGCATTTTTGGGTCAAAAATAGTACTACCCCCTCAAAATGGCTAAAGTAGACATCCAACTAGGGTCTATTTAAAAATAATAAACTAATTTTGATAATTTTGAAAAAAACCTGGGTACACAACTTCCATATTATATGGCCCTGATTATCATCACTTATAATGCATTTTAATCCAATTTTGAGGAATGTAATTTGTTTTAATGTAGAATAATCTTGTAGCCCTTTTAACAAGGAATCCAAAAATATACTTATGTACATGAAACAAATATTTTCGAAGACAATAATAGCATTAAAAAACTAATTATATGAGTTTTTTTAATACATGTATCGTAGGCCGAGCTAGGCAACTTTTGGGGCTTTCTAATAAAAATTTAATTTTAACTAGACCCAACTTCTTTGTATATATTTTTAAAAACTATGCATAGGTGTTTCAATTCTTCATATATATAGTGAGTTTTTTTCTAAAATGTATGCAATTCAGCATTTTTTACATTTTATTTTCTTTTAATTTGGTCTTCACCTAGGTTTTTGGTCTTTTTAATTTGATATAATTTTAACAAAAGCTGTCCTCTAAGCTGTTTTAATGCCAATAACCCCTGTATATAATATAAGAGTTGCATACCCGGGGAAAAAACTACTCAATGTCTAAAACTAATAAATGTACCTTCATTCCAAATTTGACACCAAACAGATTAACGACACAAAATGTATGAGCAAAAAACCACTTGTCTGAGCCCAAGTAGACAAGAAATAGGACAAGTGTTTCTTGGAATCACCCCTTAACAATTTTTTAAAGAATGAAAACAATGGGGGAAGGAGGGGGGTCTCGAAGCTCTCAATTTAATTCTTTAGAATAAATTTTTTCAATTCACAATCTATAGTGCAAAAATTTTAAGTAAAAAGATTCAAAGCCTTATAATCTAGTTATGCTAGGAGCAAAATAAACTTACTTTCTTCACTTTAAACGTTTATATCTTGTGAAATTTCTTGCAGACATACTCATACTAGTCTAGTACAAGATCCTACAACTAGATATGCAAAAAATAAGTTAATTTTTTTTGTTATTTGCATTAAAAATGACAATTTTAAATTGTTTTTGATGAAAGAATGGCCTTCGGACTTTGGGAGTTAACTCTACTACTAGATAGAAGCAAACTTTATCATATCCTAGTAATATTACATTTTCATACTCTCAGTATGAATTATATTTGTAACATTGTGTTAGAAGTAATTTTGTTGGTGTACTTCTTTTAAGAGTTGTTTGTATGTGAGTTACTTGTTTTGATGAAAGTTAGCTCAATTTCGTTGAAAAAGGCAAAGTAAAAAATTATCACTCACATTTTCATGCCAATTCCCAAGAACTAGATGTAAGACAACATGAAACACAATTTGCAACCTTGAAGACCAAGTTGGGGCTTGAGAAAACTTTGTTAATTAAGTATCTTGTTGGCAAACCTAAAGGCATGAAGGAAACAAAGTTGCTTATGTGCCAAAGTGAAAGAATTAAGGCCAACAAAGATAATGAAGGTTAAGGTAGGATACAATAAACTACTTGATACAAAGGTAACTACATATTACATATTTAGGGTTTAGGGTTTAGGGATATCCTTTGTTCAAAAAGTTTTTTGTTTGGATACTTTAGCCATTTTTGTTGGTGTATGATTCAAATCTCTTTGCGTGATCGGTTTACACAAGGATATTGCTTTTGAGACCTAGAACTAGATTCACTTGTGTTATAGTCACTTAAACTAGACTAATTGGAAGTTACCTCACATTTTCATGAATTCTTCACTCAATCATTGTATTGTTGTTTGATTTCTAGGCAATGGCCCAAGAGTCAAAAAGAAGAGGAGCAACCAAGGTAGGAAAGGACAAGTCGATACTACCCATAAAGGAGAAACTATTGACAGCAGAGAAAGTCTACCACTAAGAAGACAACCACAACTCCTGTGTCGAGGACGAGTACGTCGAGTAGGTATGAGGTGATTATATAGCTAAATTCCCTTGTTTAGAAGATGTACTTGTGTGGGCAAATGTTGCTAGTTGTTTCTGCTATTTGAAGTGGTTTGAAATGATAAAGTCGACACCTTAGTCCTTGACTTATTTACACACTAAGACATGCAACATTTTCTGCAAATAGCTAATGTATTTTGCTCCTATTATATTTGTTTAATTTTTAAAATGGTTGTTATAATTTGTTTACAGGATGAGACACTAGAGAAGTGAAAAAGTCCCTCTAAACCATAGTCACTAGACGAAGAATTAGCTATGTCAAAAGAGCTCCAAATAGATCATGCTAATGACTTGTATGGATCAAGTCTACCATCTTCTCAAGTAGACATGTACTGTATTAGGAGAATCTTATGAAGCAATGTCCCTTCATGGATAAGTACAAGGAGCAATGGATTGAAAGACTCTATTAGAAAATGAGGTGCACGAGAATGCATTATGAGTCTCTTATTACACACATCAAGGAGGGTCACACAAATGTTTACAAGGGTTTGCATGAAGCGGTTTAGGGTGAATTTGGCATAGTATTTTGGAACCTCACAAGGTTAGCCATGATTTTCAGAGGGGGTGTTTGCCATCCTTGATTGGCTTATTGTAATATTTACTTGTAAAGTTCTTTAGTTGGTTGGTTCCTTACTAACATTTTGTTGTGTATCAAGTAGTTTCTTGGATTTTGACTTCCCTTTCAGCTGTAGTTTTATAAGTCATGTTGCGGGTCTTGTTCAATTTCAGTTATATAATATTTGAATTTTCCTCCTCATCTACCAATCAAGTTGCTAGTACTGACATCTACATGCCCTCTGAGGCCACTCCAGAAATGTTGAATGGACGTGCATGTGAGGAAGACTACGAAGTAGAAGAAGATGGTTTTGGTCCTCATGGATCTAAGGAGGACGATGAGGAAATCATTGTACCAATTTAGGTCAAAAGACATCAAGCTGCGGTTAGTAGGAACACTTTGAAGAAGAAATTGACTAGCAGAAAAGTTGTGGTTCTTGATGGAGATAACTCAGATGAGTCTCCAGTGAAGTCCACACCACCAGCAGCTTCTGTAGAAACTGTCAGTTTGAAATTAGTGTTGAAATTAGTTCCAGCAAAGGGTCCTGCCGTTTTGGCAATGGATGTGGATCCTCGAAGAAATATTGCATGTGTTGCAGTGCAAAACGGTGCCCAAGGTCGTCATGCTTTAATTCCGAAAATAATTGAGAAATTTGTATGAGAAGGTTCTGTTTTGAAAATAAGTGATGAGACACATGGAGAGAATCTTGCCTTGGTTTGTGATATGAAGGGTACTTGTGTGAAGATGGTCGAGGAAGCCAAGTCTCAAAGTCTAATCATAATTGAAAGGATTTTGGAAGAAGCTCGTATCAAGACCACTCAAATAGTAGAGGAGGCAAGACTGAAGAGTTCTTCGATCATGGAGAAATTACGCTTGATGATTGAAAGAGCCGGCACTTTTGTTGGTCAAAGTATTGAAACAACTGGTTCACTTAGGAAACGTTGGTGTGACATGTACGATAATCCGTTTCAAGGTAAGGTGGCTGTCTTTCAGTGCCCTACTTTTGAATTTTGGGCTCTGTTGGTGTAAGTGTTTTAGCTCATTTTGTCTTTTCTTTTATATTATTCTCTCCAATAATGCATTTTCACTCATGTTAGTGTCGTGGTATCTTCAAAGTTAGACAAGTGTTTGAGGAAATGATTTTGGGGTTGAAAATGATTTATCACTATTTTGGCAAATTAGTGAAGACATTTGGAAAGCTCTTAAATTTCTGTTAACAGGAATGGACCTCCTCGGTAGTGGAAACTACCTTTGGGCAATCCAAAGTATATTAAGTGGCGTAAATGAAGTGAAGCTTGTGCAAGACCAGGCATAAATTCAGTAGGAAGGCTTTTGACTGAAGTTAAAATGCAAAAGCAAGAAGCTCTAGCATAAGGGGTTACAAGGGGTTTAGAGTTTGTCCTTTTTGGTAGGATGTATAGTGATAACCGACATTATCATGTTTGGGCTAGCTGAAGTAAAACGCCCTGGATGATATTTTGACCAATAATGTCTAGATTTTTCGTAATCTATTATTGTTATCAAGGAACAATAGTTTCCTTGCTATTTTTGATACGGTAATTCAAAAAACAGGTTTTACAATCGTTGCTTCTCTCGCACCTAAAGCAGGCGTGGTACAGAAAGCGATCGATCCAGGGTATTCCTGAATGCCGTTGGAAATCTATGAGCAACTTCGATTTTTGCTTTTACTTTCTTTCTATGTATACTATACTTCCAGCTACATGAACACTTTCAATCTGGAATTTCTTTCACTCAAAGGTAGAGCTCTGTGAAATCTTTTACATTCTGCACATACTGCACATAGATTGTATGTGAAATTGTATTCATATGCCACATAATGAAGCTACAGTATGTGGGGCTGTATGTTCGCTTATTAAAAAAGAAGTGAAATTTAATTCGAGAGGATGAGTACATATTTTCACTCTGAATAAAATTGAAACAAAATTCCACTCCAGAAGTTGTTACTCGTACATGATATCCAGTGCGTCTTTTCAAGCGTATGATAATCTGACCAAAGACTTTCTAATGTACCAGATGAAGAGGTAGCTGATGAGGTCCACAATATTAAGCACAACTGCTGCGATAGGGTGGACGCAAAATCCGCAGCCTTCTTGGAATTGGCAATATCTCACCACATTCTTGCACATGCCCATCCTATTCCTTCTCACAAAGAAAGAACATCCTCAAAAGTCAAAACCTGACTGCTATAGAAACATTGTACGCGTGTCCAGGAAGAAGGGTCATCAACACTAAAGACCTGATAAGTCGTAGTTTAAGTGCAGAGACAGAAAAGCTTTGTAGCATCCTTCCTCGCCAAAATCATCCTAAGGAAGCACAAGTACTGAACAAGTGCTAGGTGAAAAAACGGACAGCATAAGCCCAAACTAACTCACCTAAACAAGCTATCACGGCAAGACAGCTTTTGGACGATAAACCCTAAAGATCAACTGATACAATTTCGAGGAATTCTCAGAGAGGTGATCTCCAAAAAGTCAAGTCAAATTCAGGACTCCTCCTGGGAGAAATAAGGAATGCATTGAAGAGCGTCCAAAATTTTGCCTAGGGTACAACCTATTCACCTACTGTCTCTCTTAGGGTTGGTCAATCCAAGGGTTCCGCCCTTTCAATCCAGAATCCACAAGCTATGAATTTTGAAAACATTGATTATAGGTAAATCCAAAATCAGCCAAATGAAGGTCAACTCAAGAAGATTTGCCCAAATATCCTCCCAACTTCACAAGATGTACATTTTTTACATGAATCGGCATTGAAACAATTAGCTATGGTAACCCAACACAAGAACATGCATTTACTATGGGAACCATTGGTTATGAAGAAGTTACTTATACCCCCCAAAAGTTACATCAATGGAAGAAATCCACAAATTTTTATCTCAATTTTTGGAGCATCTCCACATTAGTAGTGTGCACTCAGGTGTTCGTTGTCATATCATCCTTAGACCAACAATATTAATTCAATACACTTCACAATGTCCATCTGTCTACTGCACCAGTGCACCCACAAAGACAGGTAAAGTTCCGAACCAGTTCTTCATTATCACATTCAAGTCCTAGAAGTTGATGTTTCCAGTTTCGCACACGATTGCTGCTTCCGCAAACTTGTGCAAAAGAAATCTAGACTAAGTTGGTTCTTCTCCGTTTCGTTGATCTAGAGGCTGTCAACTGCTTCTCTCGAAAAGCTGAGAACATATCGTACACCTGCGACGCAACAGAGAAAGAACCGTCAAGTCATGTTGACAAATAGATGTTTTACTTTTTGGCTCACCCAAAGCCTCAAAATACTGTTCACCACCGTGCAGTAAGAAGACCACTTTTTGTCAAGTATCCTAGAATCAGAGAAGCAAGTGAGATACGTCGCAAACCCTGCAGCCGAATTCACATGTCATAGTCCGCATAAAATCTCTGCACTACACCGCCGACTATGAGAAGAATCAGGACCAACCTTCTTCACGCCAGATGTCAATCCCAGACTATTCATGCTGACTAAATCGACCCATTTAGTTACAACAGAACTTCGCATTCTGGGGGTGCTCCTGCCCTCCGTTTCTTCTGCAAGTACACCAGCAACGAATGAATAGGTGGAAATTAAATACAGCATACTGGGTACAGAAACGACTTCTATCGGGAATCGATCTACACAAGCCAAATAGTGACAATATTATCAACCAATACAGCTACAGAACTTACCTACACTTAATAGCACCCATTGGATAAACATATGAAGGCGAATATGTGAGAAAACGTGTACGTAAGTCCCAAATTCTTCCCGCTTCATTACAGAGTACCGTCCACGGCCAAGTTCAACTCCTAGATGATCATGCAGGTACATATCCATTGCTGTCGATCTAGACTTCTCTGAGCTATCAGGATTATCCAAAGGTGCAGATGGGAACTCCCACAAACCAGCTAGTAAGCCCTTCAGTGGCCTTCGAACTAGAAGCAACGATGAATCTGTCATTTTCGGTCGAGGCTCGCGCTCTACAATGCACACTGCAACATATTCATCTCGAGGTGCAGACTTCGGTACTTTCGTTGGAAAACATGTCACCGACGTTACCTTCTTCTCAACACGATGAACTAATTTTAACGCTGTACATTGACTCGAAACAGGACACGAACTACAGGAAGGGCTTTTGGGTGTGCAGATTGTGGCGCCTAGCTCCATCAAAGCTTGATTGAAGTCTCCTGGTCGACCTTCATCAACTAATTGTGAAGCTAAAGCCCTGCCGTGGCAATTACAGAGAGAATCGATTTTAATAAAAATATCCAATGTCATCTAATAATCAAAAAGAAATTAAACAAATAAAAGTTGCCACAGAAGTTCCAAGTTGCAAGATCAACGAGCAGATCGGGCATGCGAAGTGAATGCATTCGATAAACCATGTCACTATGATATGCAGTAGTCGGCTAACCAGAAAAGCTTCACGGTGGTGGACGCTTTCGGGTTCATTGCGATGGCTCGTACTCTGCAAAGAACTCGGATAACGTTGCCATCGACCACTGGTACTGCCTGCATCATCAAAGCACAGGTTGAAGAGCACGTGTGAAAGCTGAGTTCGGAATGAAAGGCGTCAGTAAAATCTAGCAATTCAACATGGATGTCTAAATGATAGCATGTTAGACTTGGAACTCTTATTTTAACCAAATTATTAAACAGTTCCAAGTCCAGAGGCCACAATAAGGCATTAACCTTCTAACCTGTTTGAAAGCTATGGAGGCAATTGCTCCAGCTGTGTAGCTTCCAATACCAGGAACTTTCTGCAGTTCTTCCACAGTTCCAGGAAACATTCCTCCTAAATCTCGCACAATGTATTTTGCACCCTGTTCATCAGAAGCACAGCCAAGTAATCTATGCTTATCAAATGATCATTTACCATTATAATAGTATTACGCAGAAAACCAGAGTGATCATGACTACTGAATTGAAGATTTCAGGGAACCTTAGATGCAAATGAGAATACCTCAAGAAGAAATCGTGCACGTCGGTAGTAACCCAAGCCTGCCCAAACTGTATTGACGTCCTGCAATTTCACCAACATGCAAACCAAGCTGTTACTTGCTGATGCTCATCTTAGAAGACATTCTCACATGAAATACAGCATCGAACCAACTTGTATTCGCCTATTTCGTGAAGTAGGCAAGGAATAAGATATGCTGAAGAATATGGTCGGCAACAAGCAAAACAGCAAAGGAAGGCACCTTCAAAGGAAATCACTTGTCAGCAGCACAAGAACTGGATTAAGAACTAAAACACACCTCTTGTGAGGCTTGAGCAAGAGCATGCACAGTCGGCCACGTGATCATCCAGCGCTGATAGTAACTGATGACAGTTGCTACTCTTGTTTGCTGAAGCATCATCTCTGATACCCACACTGCGTAGGCCCTCTCCCCTTCCTTCTCAGTCTGCAACACCAAGATAGATTCTAACAGACCTAAATTACAGAGGACAGAACGCATTCAAATCGCTCCAAAAAAACATGCTAAAGAAACCATAGAAAATAACCACAAGTTCTAGCATCACACCAATCGTATCTTATAAGTCGAAAATCTGAATTACAAGCGAAATCTAAAAATCTTCAGGCACTTTCCGATTACAACGAGGTCCCTCCGCCTAAATTTGCATGGGAAAACTATCATGTTCACTAGAAATTGTACTTACTATCTCTATGCCCTCAATATTCGCTTAATCATATCATAATAACGTCTAAGGTGCGGCAGATAGAAGTAAAGCATTCTCTCGTAAGGTATAAAAAAAGTGGGCGTTTCTCAAGATAAGGTCTCACAAAAACATCGCGAAGAATATCAAGTGAATGTTGTTTCAATGTACCGAAGCATGTACCGAATCTCCTCTCGAGACTCCAAGGTGCGACGCTTCCGTCTTCGCTTCAATAGACGGTTCTCTCCGTCGCTCATCAGGATCATCAGCACTGGAAGGATTTTTCAAACAAGAATGGATATTTATGCGCCACGGCAGCTCACGGTGATTCTTGTCGTACCAGCAAAGCAGATTCTTCCGAATCGCCATGACCTCACTTGGGGAAAAAACGGTATCACCCTGAAAATCCCCCGATGAACACAAATCTTCCATATCCGTTGCCATTGTTTCTACTGGATCGACTTGAGACATCCTTTTCTCTTTTCTCGCCCGAGATCGGACTTTCCGCTGCAGTGCTCCATCTGGCTTCTCATTCGCATTAGATGTGCACATCCTCAAACTGATTGCTTCTTGAAAACTTTCAGACTTACATGTTGGTAAGTCAGCAGTAATGGCCCTAGGGGAAGACTTTGTTTTAGAACTTAAAGTCTGAGTTTCGATCGACAACCAGGCGGACCGGGTTGTAGGTGCCATCAATGGAACAAATATTAAAGAAGTTCGACCAAAGAAAACCATCAGCGTGCATTCAAGAACCTTCGAACTAGTTGGGAACTGACCAGCCAGCACAATGCAAGCTGCAGGCTCGCCATTCAAGCACTAGCAACAGGGACTGCCAACTTATATTCTTTCTATCCTCGACAAAGTAGCAGATTCACAGCTAAAACAGTGAAACCCATAATCATCTGCTGTAGACATCAGATGTAACCACCTATGCAATTTCTCTCCCCAGTCAAACAGCCCTACTATCTAGGTACGAGACGCAAAAAGACTGAAACAGACTACGACGCACAGCTCTGAAACTACCAGCATTGCTTTTAACCTATTCTTCAGAGCACACTGACTCGTGACCCTAAGAAACAACTTCAGGGAATTGTACTGGAGTTCAACACTGAAGAAGTAGATGGGCAAGTTCATCGTCAGAAACGGTCACGTCTCTGCATCGTTGTAGAGCTTTAGCAAGCATCGCTGCCAATTGATGTTTACACTGCGCCCCACATCAAAAACCCGAGAGCTCATTGGATGTCTAAACATCAGAAATGGTCAACCACGACCGATTCTTCAGAAGCGCAGTAACCAGGTCTGCTTTGCAAAGTAACGTTAGATAATTGCATGGAAACGAGATTCTCAAGAAACCAGGCGTGGCGATTGATTCCTCAGATAATCCGGTTCATTTTCATTCAGACTTACACAGTCATGCTCCTGAAACTGAGGAATTGAACTTAAGAAACTCCAGAAACTGCTACTATACTACGAAGCACTTCAGCAATCTTCGCCGTTCATCTCACCCTCACTACTGCAGACCGTGAATATGTAATGCTCTAGCACTCTGATAGATAGTAGCATGAGAGTCTAAGCAGAGACGTGACTTACGCATAGTTGATCGCTTCTGGAAACCACGTCGAAAAAGAAAGATTGACAAGAACAGAAATGCTCTGGGAAACACAGATAGCTGTTGGGGCCGGTCTTGGATTCTCCGATCACCTAGCAATATCAGTGGCGTCTCCTCCAATTGGTCACGGATGTAAACCCTTTTTAGTAATGACAGCATTCAATTACAGGTAAAAATTTCAAGGTTATGTTTCTGGAAGTCCATTGATTTCTCGTAGCAAATTCTCTTTCTAAGATTTAGCGGGGACGAAAATTGAAACCCAAGTGTACATGAAAATATTCAACAGCATTCCGTTAATGTGCTCGTTTCGGGAAGTGTGCTTCACATTAAGAGCCTCACTCCAGAAAGGCAAGGCATGAGGTGCCAGGAACTCAAACCTGGAATACAGAGCGTTCGCTGGATCGAGAGACAACACGATATACACCTCCTTGATCCAGAATGCGAAGTGCCCGCTCCAAATTCTTGTCTAAAATGAAGTGCAGCCTGCCATGGGGTCCCAAGAGCCTATAAAAAGTCAGTCATATATACACACATATACATATATACATGCACTCGTATCCCACAATCAAATAAAAAAAACGTTTCGGTTTCCCAATCCAGATTAAGCCACTGCACAGGAATCCCCAGCACATGGCTTCGTGAGCGATGATGATACTGGTCCGAAGGACGAGCTGTGAAAAGGGAGGAGAAGCTTACATGGAGAGCTGCTCGTCAGTGACTGCTTGTCCAGTCGAAGTTGAGGTGGGTTTGCCAGGGAGAGGAACAAACACGATAGATAGGGTAAGGATACGAATGAAGAGAATGATTACTTGAGCTAACGGACCCGAACGGACTCTCTAATCAGACAGTTACAGTAACTTCGTTGCAATCGAGCGTGGCCGGGGCAATCGAAAGGCCGAATGGCGGGAACGGGGGGGGCACGAACCGGAGCGCGCGGAGGCAATGGCGACAAGGATTGCCTTTACAGCAGCGTCGGCCATGATCACGCCCTCCCTGCTCGCTCCTCGAGCCCTCAGCACCCCAGCCCAGCCCCGGCGCCTCCACAGCAGTAGCTGCTTCAGTGAGATGAGTGTGGACGGAGGACGGAGGACGGAGGTAAGCTTAGAAGGCAACGCAGCCTCCTTCCCGCCCCTGCAACGACACTTTGAGATGGAATCAAAGGCAGAAGGTCCCCCCCAACCCCTCAGAGCTAAGTTACTGTCAGCAGTACGAAGTCCCAGGGGGATTCAGGGTTCCGCCTGTCTGCTGCCCGCCTAGGCAAATTTTTGTCCCCCGCCCGAACTCAGCCCGCCCGCCCTGAGGTTCTCCCTGAAAGTGAAAGGAAGTACAGGTAAGGTAGTCTGCTCTTAAAGCGACCATTTAAGGGCTGGTCCACTTTTTTCATGGGCTTTTGTGGACGAAAATATTTTTGGTTTATTTTTCAGAGAAAGAAAAATACATGCGGTTTAGTGCACAAGTGGTTTCGTATTTTTCCAAGGCTTTTTGAATTACTTATGAATTTTCAAAAATTTCTGTCCTAGGCACCTAGTTATGACAGTAGATTTGGCAAAAAGCATACACATGTGGTTTATAATGAGAGATGGGGAAACCAAGAACAAACATGTGGATTTGCAATAAATAACAAACCATGTTCCTAAATGCAACCATGCTTGTGTCAAATTGTATTCACAGATTTTTTATTCATGAAAAAGTAGTTGGCCCGCTAAAGTTGGCTTTAAATCAATATAATATCAAGAATATCCACTCATGAGTGCATTTAAAATTAGATTGAATCACATGCGTAAACCATCTATATTCAATCCTTAAAACACTCTCTTACAGATTTTAATGTGCACACTTTTTATCCTTAATTCGTTCATTAAGTATGAACTAATGGTTTAAGGACCAGTAAATGTCCATTTTGGACTGAAATCTAGGGTCGATTTGAAGAAGGCGGTTGATTTAAGAGCACACTACTATAAACCTTTCTTAACTTAGAGCTAGTTGCTATTGGAAACTAGAATTGGAAGTCCATCCAGGTTGACCACAGGCAACAAGGACAAAAATCTCCGAAATCTCGCAGGGTCAAACATGCCAAAAAGCAAACTCCGACCGAGGGTCTGGAAGGTCCAATTCTACTTCTAATTTCTGCAAAGTTGGAGGTCTAGTCTTGGACCCCTCCAGTCCCCTAATGGCAATAGGCTCTCAGTACACCCTCCCTTGGAATATAATATGCATTAATCCTAGAAGGACGGGTCCATGACCATTGATTTCAAGCCTCCCTATCTATCACTTCATTTGTTGCCAATTTGCAACTAGATATGAATGAAAAATATTTATTTATTTTTCAAAGATGAAGTCATATGTACACTACAAGTCTTAAAAATTTCAAATTTTTTTGGAAAAAATTGAAATTACTGTGAATTTTTTAAGAAACAAATGAAGAAAATTCATATCAAATACAAAATATACTCCAAAAATCTGAAATTTTCAATATTGATGTATATTACAATGCAGAACATATGGTTATAAACCAAAGTTACCATGTCATTCTAGAATTAGAAAAGCAACAAACCATGGTTATAGGCCCCAAGTTCAAATTGCTATAAAGCATGGAATTTATGAATTTAAAAAAAAATTCCGATTGGAGTAGAAACTAAACTTGATAAGCTTCATTTCATTAGTTGGAATCAAATTTTAAAAATATCATTTTTATGGCTGAAATTCACATCAAGATAAAATAGCAAGAAATGGTCAAAATACACTACAAGGGTGATCCATTTTTTAAGCATCTTCTTCTTTAGAAAAATCAAAAATACTATAATGAGGGACTTTGCAATACTATTCCCTGAAAATGTACTCAAGTACCCTCCAAATAAAAAAATTGGATGAAAAATCATTTTTTTCCATCTTATAGTCTCAAGTGAAGTCATCCATCGGACACTTATTATCTGCAACGTCCTTCTAGGGTTAAGAGAGTTTGTAGACAGAAGGTGGCCCATGCCCATGATTCAAGATGAAATGACAAGTGGCCCTATGGCTCCTCTAAAGGTATAAACCTCTCTTAGTGCATAGTCCCAACACCATGCACTCAAGGAGGTTCTACTTGTACTATAAAGTGGATAACCCCCAAAACACCAGTAATTGTTACTAGTGTGCCTAATTACTATTATTAGATTGCTCAATTTTTTTTAATTGGCAAGTGAAAGTAGGTTCCAATGCACCAAAGAATGTGACATTTGGATTATGTATGCAAAAGTTATGAAGGAACAAAGTGTGGTGCTAAAAGCATTTCTTCCACATAGGTACATAATTGATTTTGGAGAAGTACATAGAGTGAAGATGGAGGTTTAGGGTGAGAGGTGCATTTAGGGGGGGCCCATTGTATATCTATACCCCTTATGACCCCAATGACCATTTTCTAGTTGATGCCCCTCTTTTTTAAGATGTTAGTTTAGAAATTTTGTGTTCTCTTGAAAATAAAAATTATTTCTAGAAAACATATTGCATAATGAATCCAATGGCAATAGTTTCATCAAATTCCAAGTTAAACTTTGCCTTGTGGAATTTTTCAAAGTTTAGTGGTGTAGTGTAGTTTATAGCTCATTATTTTGGGTTTGGTTTGCGCAGAGATTAAAAAGTCAACCAACCATGTCATTCTTGCCTACATCAAAAAAGGCAAATCCATGGAGTACAAGGAGAAGACAAGTGTTTCATTCTTGTTTTTCTTACAAACACTACTCTCATTTCAGTGACCACTATGCTTTGCAAGCTCCACCATGAATTGAAAAATGCTTAGAATGTTGTGAAATTTTACATGTACATTCTCAATTTTCTTATCTTTCACTAGGCATAATAAAAGCATCATTTCAAAATATTCTCATAAAGATATGTTCCTTCAAAGGACGCTACCCTATGTTTCCATTAACCCCCAAAAAACTTCAAATGTAAATATTCCTAAACCATGTAGTCAAATAATCTAAATTTTTTTATGTGTGTGGGTGCTTGATTCCCACCCTTGGAATTAAGTGAACACAACCAAGTTTTGGTATTGTAAAATTGTCCTATAGGTGTCTATATGTGTAGATATAAAACTATTAACTCAAACATTTTGTTTTTGATTTAAAGTGTGAATGGAGTTCATTTTATCTTTGGTTTTAGGAATGCACGGTGATAGGTGATAGATTGTCAAGTGATTTGAGGAATTATCGTGGTATTTCAAGTGAACAATGAATGAGTTTAACAGTTAGACCGGAAAGGATCTGGATAGTCACTTATGCTGTGTTGATAAGTGATTTTTTCTCTCTCTTTCTTTTGTCTCTTCTTCCCCTCTTTGTTTCCAGATTATGTGTGAGTTTTGAAACACTTGTGTGATTTTAATCTTTTTGGAATAAGAAGCTTTAAGCATATATATATATATATATATATATTTTAATTGTGTGTAAGTCCCAGTGATAGGGCATCTATTTATTGAGTTTTAGATTGAGTTCAAAGTCCCAAGGATTGGACAATTGTATGTGTGTGTTGAATTTTCCTATGAGAGGAATTATTATTGTTAGGCTTAAAGAAATTATTCAGTTGTGAGTATTTGATTGAAGCTTTAAGTGAAAGCCAATGAGAATTTCTATTGAATGATTGAATCAGTTTATGAAAGCTTTGAGCGTTGTGTGTTATAGAAATGCTTGAAGCATATTTGAGTAGTGTATGTAATTCAAGTGAATGCCTTGTATGTGTGTGTCATAAGAGAGCTTAGAAGCTGTACTGTTGGAGAATATTAAATGGCTTAAATCAATTGTTTAGTTCCATAGTACACTGATGAGAACATGTAGTGGATTGTTTCGAAAGAATAGCTTTAAGCAAAATTAGTAAAGTAATGCTATAAGCAATATTGAGATTGTGACAATCTAAGTGATGTTGGAAACACTAATTGTGGCTTGTTGAGTGATGAGTGACGCTTAAGCAAAATATTGCGAGCCTATGCTTTTAAGCAAATGCAACAAGAAATGGAGACTATGGTGCTTAAAGCTATATATCATGTCTATCCTCGATTTAAGTGTATTATTTATTTATCCCCGTACTAGGATAAGACGGGACTGCATACTTGTTTTGTTGCATTCATATTTGTCGGACGGAAATTAGTAATTGGATAAAAGAGTGATATCCTTTCCTTGGAACCAGTGGGTTATTTTTGTATTACTTTTCATTAGAATCAAGTTTATAAGACATTTCTATTATAAAAGTGACTTTAGTCACAATGCATTAGACTATTTGATCATTCCTTGGATTTTGAACCCCTACAATCTTGGGTTTTGTTGAGAAAGGCAAAATCCTTGATTACATTTTGGCGCCGCTATTAGGGATTGATCCTGGCTAACAATGGCTGAATTTTAAAATAGAAATTAGAATTTGATTTCCATTAATAGAGATAAATGAAAAAGGGACAGTTAGGAACAAATAGAATACGTAACTTCTTAGGAATATTAATTCCTAAGAATGACATGTATTTATCCTAAAAGGTTTCCTTTTCTAAATCTTTATACTAGGAAGTAATAGATTCTTTATGAGAGAGTAAGGTAAATCTCAAACTCTTCTTTTAAGAAGAAGTAATATGTTCCTACATTACAAATGGGGATGGGTGAAAAGATAAGTGAGGAATTAATTGATGAAGTTTTATCAGTCATTTTTCCAAATTAGGCAAGCTTAGATAAATCCAATACCCCTACAAGATATAATCGATCTTATTTACAAGCCCTTCGTGCCACTAGTGTTCCAGTTTCTATTCCTACTTCTAGTGTAAACTTTGAGAGTTTGAATTCTAGAAATACTCGAACTTGTAATTCTCGCAAAATACAAAGACTTAGAGAAGGGAACACTTGTCATTTGGGTGGAGAAACTGGTCATATTAAAAAGACTTGTTTTAAGAAACAAGCATTTGATAATACAACAAGAAAAACATCTAACCCATCAAATCCCACTACAAATAATGTTACTTATGACCCAAAGTTTTTAGCAACTATTAATGGAATCTCACAACTTAGAAATCTTGTAACTAGTTTGGATGATTTAATTAGAATACAAACTATTGTTAATACCTTAATTTATTTCCACCCATCTCAGAATAAATAAATACCATGGGAATAATAGTATCTTCAATTGATTAATAATTTAAACTTGGCAAATGAATCAAAATGAGTCAATTAATTCTTTTGAAAAGTTCCAGAGATATTGGAAGATTATTATTTGGGGCCTTGCCTTTTTATGGCCCTATATAGATTTTTTAAAGGGGCATACTTTGGACAAGGTTTCCATTTGAGTGGGAATTATATAAAAGATAGAGAATTTAAAACTCATATAGAACAATTACCGTTAGATATTAAAACAATTATTCTTAGTAAAATTTGGGACGAAGGAAAACCATTCCAGGGAGTAGTAGTGAAATTTGGGAAACTACATTTACCTTTTGCATTACATTATTTATTTGTCCAATATGGGAAATTAAAACATATTGTTAAACTGAAAGTTCCAAGGGTTCATGCTGGCTGGACTAGGCATCTAGTGGATTGAAAAATTTATATTTTTACTTATGGTCTTGTTGATCGAATACAAACACCTTCAATCCCTGAATTTATATGTAGTGAAAAATGTAATCATTTAAGTCCATCCTTTACTTTGATATGTCCATAAGTTAGGAAATGATAGACAAAGCAATCTAATCCCATATCTTTTGTCTATTTGAGGACTAGCAAGTATAAGAATAATGAGCGGACAATGAGGGACAACTCAATGAGCATTGGGTACCAATTACCACATGTTTGGTGATAAATGGTCCCCAATCTTTATCAAGTTTTGTTGTAAAAAAAAACAACCAAAAAAGAACTTTTATAAAATTTAGATAATTATCTATGGCTGCTTTAAATGTTTGGCCAAACCCCTAACTAGCTATTGAAAATGGCCATACGAAGAATAAAAGAAGAGGGAAGACCAACCCATAGAAGGGCAGCTGCTACCTATTTTAATCCTTGTTTTTCACCTCCTAAACTTCCTCCAAGTCTTGTTGATCCAAATACTGCTGAGATATCTATAAGACAATTCCAACGCTTAGTTACTGACTCTAATCAAAATGATACTCAAAGTGAAGTAGCCGAGTCAGAACTTGACTTTGAAATTAGTTCTATAGTAAATCTAGGACTTGAAGACTTTGTAAATAAAGAGATAGCAAGTGTGAACCACCATATTGGTTCACTATTTAAAAATCCGGAAGTGTTAGTACTCTGGATTAAGCCATAACCATCAATTAGGGAGTTTTTCGCTAAATAGCAATGGATACTTCATGAGGTTAGGGCAAGATGCTAGAAAATGCAATTAAGAGGAAATTAGGGGAAATTCTAGGGAAAAAATGGGAAGTTAAAACTAAAAAGAGGTTAAGCAAGATTTGGTAGAGTAACCAAATTAGGCTAACAATAAAATGATGAGAAAATAAAAACAAAAAATGAAAAATGAAAATGAAAACAAAAGACTAGAAGTAGGAAATGAAACTAAAAGTAAATTAAAAACCACAAAAATAATCAATAAGAAAAAACACAAAAGAGGTTAGTTAAACTAAAACTATGACCAAAACACTAGTGGAGTGACTAAAACACTAAAATAGGGCTAGAAACACTAAAATAGGATTTTATAGTAGGTTAGAGGGTTTTACAGTAATTTAGGGGATGGAACACTAAAATAGAGCAATTTACACTAAATTAGCGGATTTACAGTAATCTAGTGCGATTTGCACTAATTTGGCGCATTTTGCACCAAATTAGTGGATTAACAGTGAATTAGTGTAGGATGAAAGTAGTTTAGAAAATTAATCCATTAAAAAGTTGGATATAGGCAAAATTAGGGTTTGGAGCCCTCTCTCTCTCAACTCTCTTTCAATTTTTCTCAACTTTGTGTGCATGTGTGTTGGAGAGCATTCTTGGTGATGAGGGGTGTTTGAAAAGCATGAGAAGCTAGAGACTAAGATGAGGGAACCAAAGTAGGACAATTTGTCGAGTAGGTCACCATTTTTTTGAGAAAAAGTAGTGAAGGAATGATGGGAGTGAGGTCAGATGGGAATTGGAGTGGAGAGAATTAAGTTTTTGTTGAATTGAGAGGGGACTGCCAACTTTGGTGACTGATTGCGGGAGATTGAAAGAGCTGAATGGGCTGAATTTTTGGGAAGATGGAGGGGGGAAAGTCAGCTTTCCAACAAGACTAGTCTTGACCAATTCCGAGCAAGGATGAGGATGGAGCGGCCGATTTAGTGCGAGGAGGTCAAGCTGCCTCTGCCACGGAAGATCGACGACTTTGGCAAGCGACTGTGGGAGTTCGGCGAAGCGGATCAACGTGAATTTTGAGGAGGAGAAAGATGGGAAAGTAAAATTTTTAATAAGACAAGTCTCACCTAATTTGGAGTCAGGACGAAGCCGGGGCGATCATTTTAGTGGGACAAAGTCTGCTACCCATCTAGCGGCAATTGATTTTGGGTATTTCATCTTTCTTTTTTTCCTTGTGATTCAGCTAAATCCAAATGTAATGTTAATTACAATACAATATTTTCTTATCAATCTTGAAGTAATAGTTCAATGACTTACATGCAATGTTCTTGTGGGGTGTCAGGGTGTAGAGGGTAGATGCGAATTTTTTAGGGTTTTAGAGCAAGCGCGAAAGCGTTGCCCAAATTGGGGGTAAAATTAGGGTTAAGATATGGATTAGGAAATTGAAGGAAAAAACTAATTGGCTTAAAAGGAATGTGTGAATATGTTAGGGTTTAGGATCTATGAAATTAGGGAAGTATTTGGCATCAATTAGGAAGTTAGTTAGGAATTGGGGTGGTTGTGGTGTGCTGGAATTTAATTTTAGGACACCATTTGACCCATTTGGGGCCCCAAGGGCTAATTTTAGGCAAAATTAGGCCTAGTAAGTTGTCCTAACCTTCCAAAGTAAGTACTAGGGTCATTGGAGGATTTTAGGGTGCATATTAGAATGGTGTAAGGGTACTGCCTTCATTTCACTTAGAGTAGTTTAATGTTAAAAAATTGATAAAAAAGCATTTAGCAGTCCATTGCTTGGAAGGCAATTTAGGTAGGTGTCCCATACACTCTCTGCCGGCCAACTCTAGGGGGGTTCTTTGCCTTGCGGTGAAAAAGCCTCATAGCAGGACAAGGATCACCGGTCTTAGATACTGCTACTTCTTTAAGACAAACTTCTTCTATAATAGGTGAAACTTTTAATAGTCCACAACGAACTTCAACTCCCGTAAAATACTTATTTTCTATACTTAGAGAGCAGGACTATGAAACCAATGCTATAATCTCAGATTATTTAAAAGAAACTTGGAGTCAATACAACCGTAGTGTCGTACAAAGATTAGAAGAATACTTATCTCCTATTCAAGAAAGTCTAAGAGGGTCCTCCACAAATTCAGTTAATACAGAACCACTCACACCTCTACATTTGGAAATATCTGTTGGTCAATTTCTAAATTATAATTTTGAGGAAAATATTAACCCTTACAGTTTTCAAACTCCACCATACCAACCTGAACTAGGACCTTATCAACCTTTACCGCAAATACAGCATTAACATGTACCTATATTACCAAACAATTTAGATATTGAAATAGAAGCTCTAGCATTTGAGGACTGAATGTGGTTGGAAGATTATACCATGGCACAACCACATCCTTTAAATCTGGTTACTTTACCATAATATAATAGTCAAGCAGGCTCAGATCTTGACTACCATTTAAATTATTTTAGCATAGTTTGTGTGGCTAATATGATTCATGAGGCTAATTACCTCACTACTTTCCCTGCCACCCTAATAGGGACTGCCCAAGAATGGTACCAAACGAATGGTCCCTATAGTAAGAAGGTGCGATAATGTGGCGCATTCGGTGTAAATCAGGACACTAGTTAACAAAGGGGCTTACACCATGTAATTTTCCTTTGTTAATCTGGGTCGACTTTCTTTAATCTGTGGGTTTTGGAGCCTGTCTTGACTGATTTTTTCTCCTCTTTCCAACGGTACAAGTCTCAAGGGCTGATTCCTTGCCGATCAAAAGTTATGGCCCATTTTAGGCCGCGGTTTTCATTGCTGGCTAGGACTTCGGCGACCAATATCTCAAGCAATTCTTGCCCGATTCGAGAAATTTTAGGGCGCGTCTTGACTGATTTCTCCCCCTCTTTCCAACGGTACCAGTCTCAAGCTCTAATTCCTTACCCATCAAAAGTTAGAGGGGGTGGAATCGTCGTTTTTATGGGGTATAGTGACTTCGGTGACTAATATCTCAGCCAATTCTTGCTCGATTTGAACAATTTTTGGGCGCATCCAGCTTGATTTCTCCTCTTCTTTCCAACGATACTAGTCTCAAGCTCTAATTCCTTGACCATCAAAAGTTAGAGGGGGTGGAAGCCTTGAAGGTCGTCGTTTTTAGGGGTACTGTTACTTTGGCGACCAATATCTCAACCAATTCTTGCCCGATTCAAACAATTTGTGGGTGCATCTTGTCTAATTTCTCCCCTTCTTTCCAACGGTATAAACCACACTTCCTAATTCCTAGAGTGTCAAAAGTTAAGTTGGTTTAGGGTTTAGGGTGTTCACGGCAGCCAACAACTCAGGGTTGAGGGGGTTGAGGGCCCATTTTGGGGGGTTTTAGCAAAAGAGAAAGAAAACGAGGAACACAAGGAGTTTCAATACACCAGTACACCTTGGGGCAAGGGCCTACACCAACACCGAAGAAAGGGTATAACAAGGATTCAAGCATTGGGGTGTAGGGATAGGCACCAATACACCGTTATACCTTGGACCAAAGAGCTACACCGGTGAAAGGGTGTACTCAGGTGTACAGGAGTGCATTGGAAGAGCAAAGATACACCATTATACCCTCTCTGGCGGTTTAGAACACTAGAACGTGGCCTCTGTGGACACCATTACAATTCTTGGTCCCTAGGATTTGCACTATTGTAGCTAGGTACAACATTATATTTCTCTCTCCAAGGACTTACACCAGTGTAACCCGGCCTCAAAGTACACCACCGGACTATTCTTCCAAGGGAGCTATGCCACTGTAGCTCGGCCTCTAGCTAGATATACCACTACATTTTCCTAAAAAGTAAAAAATTTTTAGTAACATGGAGGGTCTAGTCATCAAAAAATCTCCCCATAGAAATGATAAACTGAGAGGGACATAGCAAAAATGTTCATCGGGAGATCTCTAGATGAAAATACAAAATTTTTAGTAACAAGCATGGTCTACTCAATGGAAGATTCCCCCATAGAAATGTTAAAAATGAAAGTAACATAGCGAGAATGTTCACCGGGAGATCTCCAAGCATAGAAATTGAAGAAATGAGACAAACTAGCACGATTCGGTCATCAAGGAATCTCTCGATAGAAATGATAAAATTGAAAGTAATACAAAGAGAATGTTCATTGAGACATTTAACAAGAGAAATGAGAATAATGCAGCAAGAATGTTCATCAATAGATCTCCCAATGGAAATACAAGAGGTTCAATAACAAGTAGTGTAGTCTGACCCCAGGTATACCATTACACTTCTCACCTTCCCAAGGGTTGACACCAATGCAACCTAGCTTCTAGCTAAGTACATCAACACACTTCTCAATTCCAAGAAGTTACACCACTGTAGTCAAGCCTCAAAGTACACCATTACACTTCTCTTTCCCAAGAGTTATACCAGGGTAGCCTTGCCTCAATAGACACCATTATACCTCTTTGGGTAAAGAATTACGCAACTGTAGCATGGCTTCTAGTTGGATACACCATTACACTTTTGGATCCCAAGGGTTTACACCACTGTAGTTTGGCCCCCAGGTACACCATTACACTTCTCACATTCCCAAGGGTTGACACCAGTGCAACCTGGCCTCTAGCTAGGTACACCAGTACACTTCTCAATCCCAAGGAGTTACACCACTATAGTCAAGCCTCAAAGTATACCATTACACTTCTCTTTCCCAAGAGTTATATCAGAGTAGCTTTGCCTTGACAAATACCATTACACCTCTCTGGGCAAAGAATTATGCAACTGTAGCGCAGCTTCTAGTTGGGTACACCATTACACTTTTGGGTCCCAAGGGTTTACACCATTGTAGACTGGCCTTGAGGTACACCAGCACACTTTTCAATCCCAAGGGCTTACACCAGTGTAGATCAGCCTCAAGGTTAGGTGTATATACCATTACACTTTCGTAAGAAATAGAAAATATTGTGTAACAAGCTAGGTTTGGTCATCAAAAAATCTCGCAATAGAAATGGTAAAATTGAGTGATATAGTGAGAATGTTCATCTCTTGATAAAAATAGAAAATATTTAGTACCAAGCACACTAAAATGAGAGTAATGTAGCAAGAATGTTCATTGGGAGATCTTTGGAGATAGAAATAGAAAAAATTTAGTAACAATTATGGTTTGGTCATCGGTTTAAGGTCCCCCGATAGAAATCCTAAATATGAGAGTAAAATGGCAAGAATAATCATCCGGAGATCTTCCAATGGAAATAGTAGAAGCTCAGTAACAAGTAGTGTAGTCTGGTCTACAGGTACACCATTACACTTCTCAGTCCCAAGAGATTACACCATTGTAGCTCGACCTGTAGCTAGGTACATCATTACACCTTTCTTTACAAGGACTTACACTAGTGTAGCCTGACCTTAAGGTATACCATTATACCTTTCCTTGCAAGGAGTTACACTAGTGTAGACTAGCCTTGAGGTACACCATTACAATTCTTTTTCCCAGAAGTTACATTGATGTAGTCCAACCTCGACATACACCATTACACCTTTTTGAGCAAGAAATTATGAAATTGTAGTCCAACTTCTAGCTAGGTATACCATTATACTCCTTGGTCCCAAGGGATTACACCACTGTAGTTTGGCCTCAAGGTTTACTATTACACCTTTTCGGGCAAGAAATTACACAACTGTAGCCCAGCCTCTAGCTAGATACACCATTACACTTCTCAATCCCAAGGATGTACACCGGTGTAGACCGGCCTCAAGGTACACTATAAGACTTCTCAATTCCAAGGAGTTACACCAACATATCTAGGCCTCTAGCTAGGTACACTATAAGACTTCTCAATCCTAAGGAGTTACACCAGCGTATCTAGGCCTCTAGCTAGGTACACCATTACACTTTTCTAAGAAATGGAAAATGCTTGGTGACAAGTAGTAGCCGGTCATCAAAAAATCTCCCCATAGAAAGGATACACTAAAAGTAACATAGCAAGAATGTTTAGTGGGAGATGTCTTAATGAATATATAAAATTTTTAGTAACAAACACAATCCGATCAACAAAAGATCCCCCGATAGAAATGTTAAAAATGAGAGTAACATGGCGAGAATGTTCATCGGGAGATCTCCGGAGATAGAAATAGAAGAAATTCAGTAACCACCATGGTCCGGTCGTCAGAAGATCCCCCAATAGAAATGATGAAACTAAAAATAACGCAGCCACAATGTTCATCGGGACATTTCTGAATAGAAGAATACACAATGTTTAGTAACAAGCATGGTCCAATCATTGGAAGATCCCCGAATAAAAATGATAGAAAATAGAAAAATGCAGTGAGAATGTTTATGGGGAGATCTCTTGATAGAAGGATAGAGAATGAGACTAACTAGTACGGTCTAATCATCAGGAGATCTCCCAATAGAAATCATAAAAATCAAAGTAATGTAGCCATTCTGTTCATTGTGAGATCTCCCAATACAAACACGAGAAGTTTAGTACCATATAGGGGCCGGTCATCGAAAGGTCTCCCAATATGAAATCATCAAAGGGATAGTAACATTGTAAGAATGTTCATTGGGAGATCTTCAAGGATAGAAACTGAAGAAATTTAGTACCAACCATGGCCTAGTCATTGGAAGATCCCTCGATAGAAATGATAAAATTGAGAATAATTTAGCCAAATTTTCATGGAGAGAGCTTCCGACAGAAATAAGAAATTTTTAGTAACAAATATAGTACGGTTATCGAAAGATCCCCCCATAGAAATGATAAAAATAAAGGTAATGTTTGTTGGGAGGTCCCTCGATAAAAATGATAAAAATCAGAGAAATGTGGTGAGAATGTTCATTGAGAGATCTTTCAATAGAAGAATAGAAAATAAAACTAACCAACACACTCCGGTCATCAAGGGATCTCCTGATAGAAATGATACAAATGAAAGTAACGCAACAACAATGTTCATTGGGAGATCTCTTCCTAGAAATCATAAAAATGAGAGTAATCTAGTCAGAATGTTCATCAAGAGATCTCCCAATGGAAATAGAAGAGGTTCAGTAACAAGCAGTGTAGCCTGGCCCCCATGTACACCATTACACTTCTCGGTTCCAAGGGGTTACATCATTGCATCGTGGCTTGTAGCTAGGTACACCATTATACCTCTTCTTGCAAGGGAGTTACACCAGTGTAGCCCGGCCTCGACATATACCATTACACTTCTTAGTCCCAAGGAGTTACACCAGTGTATCCAAGCCTTGAGCTAAGTACCCCATTACACTTCTCGATCCCCAAAAATTACACCGCTGTTGAACAGCCTTGAGTTACACTAGCACATTTTTTGGTCCCAAGGAATTACACCCGTTTAGCCCAGCCTCAAGCTAGGTACACCATTACACTATCCTAAGGAAATAGAAAATGTTCAATAACATGCAAGGTTTGGTCATAAAAAAATCTCCTAATAGAAAGGATAAAATGGAGAGTGATGTAGCCAAAATGTTCATTGGGAGATGTCTTGATAGAAATCATGAATAGGAGAGTAAGTAACATAGCAAGAATATTCATTCGGAGATCTCCTGGTGGAAATAGAAGAAGCTCAATAACAAGCAGTGTAGCCTAGCCCCTAGGTACACCATTACACTTCTCAGTTCCAAGGGGTTATACTACTGCAGCAACGCCTCTAGCTAGGTACACCATTATACCTTTCCTTACAAGGGGTTACACCAGTGTAGCCCATCCTTGAGGTACACCATTACACCTTTCTTTGCAAGGGATTTGCACGAGTGTTGGCAAGCCTCGACATACACCATTATACTTCTTAGTCCCAAGAAGTTACACCAGTGTATCTAGGCCTCTAGCTAGGTACACATTTATACTTCCCGGTCCCTAGGGTTTACACTTATGTATCCAAGCCTCTAGCTAGATACACCAACACACTTCTCGATCCCAATGAATTATACCACTATAAACCAACCTCAAGTTACAGAAGCACACTTTTCGATCCCAAGGAGTTACACCCGTATAGCCCAACCTCAAGCTAGGTACACCCTTACACTTTCCTAAGAAATAGAAAATGTTCAATAACATGTAGGGTTCGGTCATCAAAGAACCTCCCAATAGGAATGATAAAACGGAGAGTGACATAGCCAAAATGTTCATCTAAAGATGTCTGGATAGAAATCATGAATATGAGAGTAATGAGGCAAGAATATTCATCCGGAGATCTCCCAATGGAAATAGAAGAAGCTCGATAACAAGCAATGTAGCCTGGTCCCCAAGTACACCATTACACTTCTTGGTCCCAAAGAGTTACCCAGTGCAGCCTGGCCTCTAGCTACATACACCAACACACTTCCCTAGCTATAGCAAGGGCTTACACCAGTGTAGCCCAACCTCAAGGTACACAGTTACACTTTCTTTTCCCGGGAGTAACACCGTCGTAGCTAGGCTTCTAGGTACACCATTAACCCCTCAAGGCCCAAGGCATTTTTGGGTTTCAAAATAGCCTTGCTTTTGAAGCCCTATAAGTCTACATGTAACTAAGGTATGAAAGTCTCAACCATACAATCTTGTAGTGTATATATTGTAGATGACGTGGATCAATTCTGGAGTCATTGGACCACATAGATTGAACGATTATAATGTTTTAGTGTTCCAAAAAGATGCTGAAATTTTCCTAAAAACCCATTCGAAGGTGAAATTTGATTTCTTAACCTACTCAAATGAAAAAACTTCAAACTAAAAAGTGCTTCTAAATCAACATGAAAAGGCATTGGTGAAAAAAAATTTCATTCAATTGACTCATTGTGTTTGCAAAGTGACTTTGAAATGTCCAAAAAATAGCAAAACAAGGTGCAAAAAACACATCTATGGCTGAACCTCCTTCTCTTAAAATGCTTCTCCATCACTCATAACTTCTTGGATTGATAAGAAATTTTAGCCACAAAAACTAGTCTAGAATGCACAACTATTTCAAAAAAACTTATTAGAAACGAACACCGTGTAAAGAAGAAATAAGCCGCCGAAGTTCACTGAAATCCAAAAATGTCTGGATTTTGAACTTTGAATTGCTTCCAAACATTCCAAACAACTCCGATTGCCATGAAAATTCGACCACGATAACTAGACTTCTACAAGAACATAAACCAACAAATTTTATTGAAAACAAAAATTGGACGAAGGAGACACAAGCCCCCAAAGTTGAAGCCATCAATTGTAGTTTAGTGAACTCAAATTGAACCTATGAACTTCGATTGGCTTCCAAAAAATCTATATATCTTGGATTGATTTGAAGATCCTACCACTCAAACTAGACTAGTATGTGCAACTTTTCCAACAAGTCTTAATGAATTAAAAAAGTTATAGCACTTTGAATTGGACTTCCAAACTGTGTGTAGTGACTTCTGAGCCCCTTGGGTGTTGAGGGGTTAATACTTCTCAGTCCCAAGGAGCTACACCAAGGTAACCTGACTTCCAAACAATGTTTTTCTTTGTGATGATATCTTATCATTTTGCACCAAAATTTTTTTCTTTGCACTAAGCCTACAAAGAATAATTGGTAAAATTTTGAAAAAATTCCCCCAAAAACTTCATACAAAAAAAAATCTTGGATGAAATCACCAAATTGTGGATGAAAATAGAATTATGGGTATGTAACATGTGTCAATGTGTCATTTTCTATCCAAAACGTGGATGAATGTTGAAATTAGGAGCTCCACTACAACATTCAATATTGCTACTTTGGCACTTCATGAGGAATGAAAAAAAAAATGCTTCCACACTCCATTCACACTTCTTGGTCCCCAAGAGTTACACCAGTGTAGCTCGGCCTTGAGGTCCACCAATACACTTCCCTTTGTGAGGACTTACACTAAGATAGCTTGGCCTAGAGCTAGGTACACCATTACACTTTTTTAAGAAACAAAAAATGTTCAACATCAAGTAGGGTCCGATCATCTACCATAGAGATCTCCCAATAGAAATCATAAAAATGAGAATGACACAACCAAAATGTTCATCATGAGATCTCCCAATAGAAATAGGAGAAATTTGGTACCGTGCAATGCCCGATCATCGAAAGGTCTTCCAATATGAAATCATCAAAGGAATAGTAACGTAGCAAGAATGTTCATCGGGAGATTTGCGGAGATAGAAATTGAAGAAATTCAATAACAACCATGGTCCGGTCATCAGAAGATCCCCTGATAGACCATTTGGGCCATGGTTACCGATTTACAGCTTCCGCCCTCAACCATTGATCACCGATAGAACCCAGTATGACTTCAACTTTCCAATTCCAGTCGCAAACTCACCACTCTTTCTTTCAACTACACTCTTACAAAAGCACCATGGCAAAAAGGAGTGAACAACGGAGGTGGCGGCAGCTTAAGTATCTGATGTTCTACCAATGATTCCTCACTAAGAACGGCTAGAGTGCTATTTTTCATAATAGTTCCCTAGAATCATAGGTTCAGATCCTAGCTCCTAGGTCCATTCCATTCGGCTTTCTTCCGAATTCCGAATTCGTTCCTAGTCTAGATTCTCTCACTTGGATCTTTTCCTTGGTCCAGATTTAAACTAATCATTTAGTTTAAGTCTAACTAGTCCTAATTCACCCTTTTTAATAGAATCTTTGAAAAAAGAAACACTTTTCAGGCCTTTATCAATACTCACTTGATTTGTCTTAGGTTTAGGGTCTCCCACAAGCACGACCAAACTCCCTTGGTGGATAATCCCTCCATATAGCTCTAGTTTTGTCCATTTAGCCTAGATGCTATATGAGGGCGTCATGCTAGGTTGATCAAAGGTCGACTTGGCAAGTCTCAGAGAGTATTTAGGGAGTCCTAGTTTGTGGCAACTCTCCTTGTTCTCTGCCCAGGATTCTTAGGCACTTGTTTGGTTTCAAAATTTTTTTAGGCATGCTATGCCTAAGCATATGCATATATTGCAAATTATTTATCGAGGACCATGCAGCTTGTAAAGACATTGTGTATCTTGTGTAATATATATGTTAGATGACTTTTTTTGGAATTGTTGGTGTTGTAGCATTCGTCGTTTGAGTGTTGTATGTTGCTTCCATTTATATTGTGTCCTTGTGAGCAATGTGATCTCCTATGCCATGCGTCTTCATGTGCACTTTGTCCTCGTGTGCAATGTGTCTTTATTGGAAATGCTTGCTTAGGATCTATCACATGCAATGTAATTATGATTGTATGCTTTTGTGATTCAAGGTCCACATGCTCTTGATCTGGGCAACAAGTCTCCTATTGTCGCGACTTGAATTTGGTCAGTTTTTCGATTAACCTAAAAATCAAGAATGGAAGCTAGAAACTAGGTGTAGGAATCTAGGGAGGAGGTGGAAGAAAGCAAGAATAAACAAGGATAATGGGTTAGTGGTCCAACCCAAATCTCACCCAGTTCATGGTTGTAGTGGACCGGACCGAATTCCAATCAAGGACCGGACTGGAAATGGTCATGATGATGAAATTGAGGCCTTGGGACTATGTAAGGACTAACCTCCCTACTGTCACTTTCTTTTGTTGTTTTGCCCTCGTACCGCCTGTTTTTGACTTGTGCCTTCTATTTTTGCCAACACCCTCGTGATCTGTGCTTGACAGAGTGTGTAAGTGTGTGAAAGTGTGTGGTTGGAGATCGCTCGTGAGCACTTTATATTTCTTTTATGTTGCATTTTGGAATCAGAGGGAGAGTGAGGAGCGAGATGTGCGGCTAGGATAGATTGGAAAAGGGTTCTTAAAACCGTGTCCATGCCCTAGTTGCGAAGAATGAGAGTAAGGTCCTCTAGCTCATCCACAGTTGAGGTGAAGCTCTGGAAAATAGTTTCGGTTATTCCCTC
Organism: Straminergon stramineum; assembly: GCA_963920665.1. NCBI lineage: Eukaryota > Viridiplantae > Streptophyta > Bryopsida > Hypnales > Calliergonaceae > Straminergon > Straminergon stramineum. The sequence continues at coordinate 19,574,725 of OY987272.1, forward strand.
AATGGAGCTGGAGAAGTCCCAACTCGTAGAGGATCTCACCTCCATGGGATGCCTAGGGTTTGAGAAAAAACCCTGGGATTTTTGGGAGGAGCGGATGGTGAAGGAATTCTTGGGAGATGTCTATGAGTCCCTACCACTAGATCTCTCAATTCTATACGTGGAGATTCATTGGGAGATCTCCTGGTCCTTCACCTTCAAGCTCTTCCACGTAAAGGCTCATCAATACATCTCCCGATCTTCTACCTCCAGAGTCATCAAGGGATCTCTTGGTCCATTGCATGGAGGTTCATCATTGGAACTCCCCCAATCCCTTTTGTCAAGGTTCATCATGGGATCTCTTCATCTTCTACATCAAGGGTCATCAAGAGATCTCCCAATCCCCTTTAGTAAGTAAGAAAGTTCCTCATCGAAAACACTGATGTAGGGATCTTCTGCTCTTTTGCCTTCAGGCACCCATTTAGGAAGGCTTATTAGGAGATCTACCAATCTTTTGCCTCAAGGGTCATCAAGCGACCTCTTGATCCTATGCCTCAAGGGTCGTCATGAGATCCTCCAATCCCCTACTTCAAAGAAATTTCTCCTTGGAAAGGTTGATCAAAAAACCTTTGGGTCTAAAATTGTAAGGTTGCTCTATGTCAAGGGCCATGAGAGGAGATCTCCCACCTTCCCTAGTATCAAGGTTCATCATGGGATCCCTTGATCCTTTGCATGGAGGTTCATCAAGGGATCTCCCAATCCCCTACATTAAGAAAGTTTCTCTACTTAAAGGCTAATGCAAAGATCTTCGAGTCCAACACTATAAGGAAAAGTCCTCTTCGTGGAGCTTCATCAAGAGATCTCATGATCCTATGTGTTGAAGTTCATGACAAGATCCCTATGTCTAGGTCCATCTAGAGGATCACCCGGTACTCTACATGGAAGTTCATCGGGATATCATCGAATCCTATGCCCCAGCAATCATCACGGGAGATCTCCCAATCCCCAATGTTAGAAAGTTTCTCGAAAAGGCTAATCCAAAAATCTCCCGATACAACATTGTAAGAAGGAGTCCTCTACGTGGAGGTTCATCAGGAGATCACATGATCCTGTGTATTAAGGTCCATTTGGAGGATCACCCGGTACTTTACATAGGGTTCATCGAGAGATCTGCTAAGCCACTATGTTAAGAAAGTTTAGGATGAAAAAGGCTGATCCAGGGATCTTCCAATCTAACACTACAAGGTTCTATTGCATAGAGGTTCATGACAGGATCTCCCGATTTGGTGTGTTTAGGTCCACCATGAGATCTCCTAGCATTGCCAAGGTTTAGTGGATCTCCCGACACTCTACAAGGACACTCATCAGGAGATCTCCCAATCTCCCGCGTTTAGAAAGTTCCTCCTTGGAAAAGGCTGATCAAGGGATCTTTTGATTCAGAATTGTGAGGTACCTCTACCTCAAGGGTCATCAAGGAATGTCCCGATCTTGTATATTGACATCCAACGAGAGATCTCCCCGAGTTCCCTATGTCAAAGGTCTTTAGGAATCTCCTGGTACTTTGTATGGAGGTTCATCAGGAAATCTCCCAATCCCCTCCATTCATAATGTTCTTCTTTGACAAGGTTGATCCAGAGATCTTCCGGTCTAGCATTGTAAAGAAGAGTCTTCTGCATAGAGGTTCATCTAGAGATCTCCCAATCTTGTGTATTGAGGTCCATCAGGAGATCTCCCACAATTGTATAAATCTAGGTCCATCATGGGATCTCCCAATACACTATGAGGAGGCTCATCAAGAGATCTCCAAACTGGGTGCCTCAAAACTTATGATGGGATCCTTTGATCCTTTTCATGGAGGTTCATTGGGAGATCTCCCAATCCCCCACGTTAAGAAAGTTTCTCCTCAGAAAGACTAATCTATAGATCTTTCGATCCAGTACTGTAAGGATCTCTTGATCCTATGGGTTTAAGATTTAAAAAACCAACATCTAAATAAGACAAAATTAAAAGGGTGTGAATTAAGAAAAAATAAAAAATAAAAAACAGAATTAGACACTTAAATAATCCTAATCTAAAATAGCGAAACTTGAAAGGGTGTGATGGATCATAATTGTGACTTAATAAAAAAAATTCAAAATCTACAAAATATAATTACAAATTTAAAGATCAATGATTCCAAAAATAAAAACCCAAATCTAAGGAAGGAAAAATTGAAAGGGTATGATGGATCATATTGTTGGAACTTAAGAAAAAAATAAAAAACATAGAAAAGAATTAGAGATTTCGGAAGCAAAATGTAGGAAATAGAAAATTGGAAGGTTACAATGAAAAATCACAATTGAGAATTTAAAATTTTTAAAATGAATGATTCTGAAAAAAAAAGAAAAAGGTATAAGTGTGGATTTGTAGACTCACTATAGATGGCATTATGAAAACTTCCACCGTTGTAATTCTTAGACTAATGGACCTAAAAGTTGAAAGTACTGTAGGTAATGTAGAGTCAATAATTCCCGAACCAACTAGGTGATGTACATGATGTACAGGGTGTCTAGCAAACAAATCAATGGTAATAGAAAGGTATGCATAAGACCAATCTTCATGCACCTTCTTCATTCCTTTCATGCTACAAAACCAATTGATTGTGATCACGGCAAGTTCTACCCAATCCATTGTGCCTAATCCATGATGGTGCTTATAAAAAAGTCCTTGACAAAAATAGAAGCCAATATCATTCACTACCTTATCAACTTGATGAACTCACTTCCATAGCCATGATACATGGTCAATGAACTTTGAATTTTTAGAGGTTTTAAAACCATTGTTTGATTTTGTATCCCCAAACATGTCGATGCACTCTTGCCTTGATATGTGTGCTTCCTTAAAGGTTTGACCAGGAATCTTTCCACGGCCATTGAGTCCACATACAATAACAAACCCATCTTTATTGCCATAGTAAAGGGTCAATGTTTGGTCTTCGATTGATTTGTTTGCCATCCTTTCACTTCCGCAAGAGTTGTGTGTAGGGTCTAATGTAGTACGATGGATTCTTCTAAATTAGTGGTAGAACTTCTAGAAACCTGTGGAAGATAAAAAAAATAAAATGAAGAATAATTAGAACTAGTGCAAGAGAAAGACAAACCTATACTAGCCCCTAAAGGACCAAAGTGTGTTTTTTAGCAACATAGAAATTTTGGGCAAGTACTTATGACTAGAGATTTTCATGTTTTTGGCCCAAACTTTAATAGAAGGGGTAGACATGGCATATCTTTCATATGCACTAAACCCTCAAGACATTTGGAAATATGAGTCAAAAGTTATGGCCTAATATGTAGTTTGTTTATCAACTTAGGCAATCTAGGCACATCTGAAAAAATCACTTTTTGGGTAATTTGAAATTTGAAATTGGGTTTCTCGATTTATATATACATAGAAAGCCTTGAATCATTCCATTTTCATCAATGAGTCAAAAGTTTTGAGATGTTTTACTTTGCAGGCAAGTATGGATTCTCTACCCTAAAATAACTTTGAAGTCCTCTATCTAACTCAATTTTCAATATTCTAGGAAAAAAGAAAAATTCGAAATAGGTGTAGATTGTTTATTACAACATTGCAACCATTGGGATTGGGATTTTCCAATTCCATTAATAAATTGTTAACAATTTAGTATTCTGAATCATTCTCTACATCTTTCTATGTACTATTTTTTTCCTATATGTTGCACAATTTCAAATGATCTCAAAATTTTCAAGCATGTAGACAACTTGCTTTGAAGAATGAATGTAAAGAAGCACCACCATTTCATACATTTTTTTGTACAAATGTGCTCTTGTGAAGTGCAACTGCCCATTTTTCCATAGGGCCCAAAAAAGGATTTTGTCACTTCAAATGCCAATATCCTCCAATCCACATGGTGGGAATTTCTGAAATTTTTTCCACATCTTCTAAATCTAGTGTACTTCAAGATCTTACAATTACATGTGTCTAAAATGATATTTTTCAAAAATTTGGGACTTGTCTTAGAAATGGAAATTTCTGAGAGTTTAGGATGATAACATAGTCAAGGAACTTTAGGAGCTAGAGAGAACATTTTTTATCTACCCTTAGGCATTACAGTGAAAAATCTTTCCAGATGCCATTAGAAATTTGATGGACTCACAACGTCTTATGCCATTTTTACACAGGCTACAGTGTCATGTCTTGGAGGACAACATTGTGTATGTAACTTCAACATGGAAGACAAGTGGATTTGGAATATAGTCTCATTGGGGTTTGTTTTTTCTTCATCCATAATTGGTATAGCCTAAATCCTTTATATTTCTCAAAGAGATTGAAAACCCTATTTAATCCCCTATGGTAGGAAAATCATGAGATACAAGAGTTGGAGATTTTTAGAGTTTAGGGACTTGAAAGGGAGCTTCCTTAAAAATTAATAGGGGAAGCTATAAATAGAAGCACAATTCAAATTGATTGGGTTTGCACACAAGAGAGAATAGCACTATAGTATCATGTGTCAAATGCAAACTAATTTCACTCTCGAAAGAAGTTACATTCACTAACTAAATTATTAGTTATTGCAAATTACTAGCAACCTCGTTGCACTATACGTAGGAAGATGCTCCACTTCATATTGTGCACTATAGAAGTATTGAGTCCAATTTCATGGAATTCCTTTAGTTCCAATCATTGTATAACACAGTGAACCCTCCAACAAGAAATCAAATAAAACAATGGTATCAATCTCAGTAGAAAAGAATGGCGTGTTGGAGTTCCTAACTTTGTAGGGCATAGTGTGCTTCAATTTTTGACATTCGAATTGGGATACTATCACAAAATTGACATTCAAAGTGACTGTGATCTATGCATAACTTGACATGGCGCAAAAGGAGAGGAGAGGATTAAAAAGGTGAGAGTCCACAATAATGAAGAGGATGAAACAAATATATATATATATATATATATATAGCATGTAGGAGATTGTGGGAGAATATTATACTAAACTTGATCCTTAAACTTGATCCTTCTTGAGATTGAAAAAAATTATGAAAGAAATTGTCACGTATTGAGAAGAAGAGATGAATAAGTATTAGTCTTGTTTTCAAATTCTCAAAGTTTAGGGATTGAATATTGGACACTATAGCAATTTGCTAATGGACTACACTAGCTCCAGATTTGTTTACTTAAATTTTGAAAATGGCATATGCAATACCGTCAATTTTATGGAAATAAATAACATTCGCTCCACTTCATCTTGTCCACTACATAGGCGCTCAACTAGTCCATTCCAAATACAAGGCATTGGACTGTTGGAACTGCATGCACACCCTCCAAAGATTAATGTAAGCATTGATGCACAAATTGTTTCTACACCCAATTCGGATAATGGAGCAAGAGATAAGGCAATTCAACCTCTGAACTTGTAGTTAGGTTCACTAAAGTATGGCTAAGGACTGACGCATGAAAAAAAAGATAGAATGTGGTCACTCACCTAATCTAGGCATTTGCAACTCACACCCAAATCACTTGAAGGCAAGCAAAAACTAATTATCCCTATAAAATGAACATCGGTTCCATAATATCCATCAAAAGACTTGGACAACCAAAAACTGAAAAAATGCACCATTGCTTTCCCCAAAGACTTGATTCAAGAATGGGAGCACCAATGATGCAATCTCTATTTCAAACCAACAAATAAAGATTCAACCTTCATAATCCATTCCATTGCAAATCTGGCTATTCAAAAGAGAACCTAGTTCAATACAAAGACCAAATTCTCTAACCCTTCAACAACTCTGAGTATCTAGAGTCAGAAGCAAGAACTCCAAATTCAAAGAATAACTAAGTACAAAAAACCATGGATGACCTATGAGAAAGATTGAAAAAGGAACTACCTTGGTTAGCAATGCATCACATATTGGTATATAGATCGAGTAGTAAGTTCACCTAGTGATCGATGGAAACTAAGAGTGCACTTTGGAGGAAGATGGCGTGAGGGCCAAATGTTGGATGATATCAACATTTGTTTTTAGAATTTTGCATGTGGAAAAGAGAAAATTGCCTTCCTTCCCAAGCCAACGCTAATACATTAGATCATTCGCAATCGGATCATACTTGAGTACTATCATAGTTTCATTGATATTATCACATCGTATGCAGTCATTCTCATTAAACTCTATGTAATTTTTGTAATGAGTGAATGCTTAGTCAATGTCGTTAAAACTATTTTCAAAATGATTATATAGGGTTCAATAAACACTTAAGCTTCAATCGCTCAATTTGATACTTAATTGAGATCATTATTCTTTAATCCTTAAAGTTTGATTCATGCTTGCTCTTGGTATAACTTCATTAGGATTTTATATGATGAAACACACATTCTAACAATTTGATATTTCTATCACTGAATTGAAAACATTAAAGTTTAGGCTATGTACCCATATAAATTTACATTTTCTATAAACATCATAGAAGAAAAGATATTCAATAATTAACACTACAACCAAGACCTCAAATACAAATAAAAAATTCTAGTATTTTTCCCAAGCAAGAAAGGGGTGGGTGGGTTTAGGATTTAGGGTTTGAGGTTTGAGGTTTTAAGCTAGACAGCTCGTCCATGATCCATGATGGCTTTCAACAATGATGATATCAATATGAAAAAATTCTTGAAGTTGTTGAAATATTTCCTTAGGCAGTATGATTTTGAAGTTAAACCTTAGGCACTAAGGTACTAGTACACAAATGTAACACAAGTTGTTCACACACATGTAAAAAACAACCTAAATCCAAGGGCTTGTGGACCCAAATTAGACAAGTGGGGTTCCAAGAAGTAGCCAATCATGGCACTTGATCCAAGTTTAGAGTGTTTCTTTTGGGTGTTTCCTTGACCTCTTTGGTGTTATCAATATGATCACTCATTTCCAACCACTTAAGCAATTTTGTCTAATATTTGTGGTATGGAGAAGGTTGAGGAATTTTTTTTCCCATGTAGAGAAATCTATTTGTGAAGGATTTCATATTTTTTTACATTTTTTTCCTCTAAAACAAAATTATGATGAATATTTTTGGTTAAGATTTTGTTTGCACCTTTTTTGATAAGTAGGCAAACCTATTTCCATCCATAGGCTGGTTAGAAAACTAATGCTAGTGATCATTCATTTGTGGCTTTCAATGTATGTTTTCAATGTTCACCTCCTAGACATTTTCATTGCTTCTATTGTTCTTGGTCTAGATGACTATCACTTACACCACAACTAATTGAAAATTTAGCAGTCTAAGCTGTAGAAAAGGGAGGCTACATCTAGTAGGTGATCTTTTTTAGTCTAGTGTCCACAATAGGTGCATCTATGGATTTGTTTTCAAATATTTACCATAAAAGGCAATTTGCTAGAGAAGATTGTTCTTACATTGTCCCAAAAAATTCCTATAGGAATTTTTTTCCCCTCTTTGTAGCCTTTGTGCAAAAGAAGGTAACTTTGACCCCATGTGCACAACCAAAATGTTGTTGTCAATAAAATCCATTGTTAGTCCTTGTAATGTTAGTAGACCTCTAACACATCCAATTTGTCGCTTCAATTTTGCATTTATAGGTCAAAAATAGGACTACGTCCCCCCCCCCCCCCCTACAATTGCCAAGGTAGACACTCAATTAGGGGCATGTTAAAATACTAAAATAATTTCAAACCCTTCAAAAAATTACTCAATTTTTGAAACATCCATTGTACCTTCCCTCCAAATTCCATACCAAACAAAAAAAACAATACAAAACACGTGAACCAAAAATTACCCACCCAAGAGCAAGGGGACAAGAAATAGGACAAGTATTTTTCACAATTACCATATGGAGGGGTAGGGTACACAATCACACCTTCTCTAATAGTTACACTAGTGTAACCTTGCATCTTCAAACAAAATAATGCATTGTAGAGGGGGTAGTTCATTATGTCTTCTTCTCCAAGAGCTACACCAATATAACCTAGCTTAGAAGAACATCAAGAAGGCACTTTGAAAAGGGCTTATACCATCTTACAAATGTCTATAACCTAGCTTGAAGGAACGATGAAGAGGCACTTTGGAAGGGGTATACACACTCTTCCTCAACAATTATACTGGCTTAGATAGAGGACCCACAATAATGTATCACAAAAGAGGAGGATACACCATTACACCTTCGCCAATAGTTACACTACCATAATCTAACATCTTCAAAACATGGAAATGTGTTGTAAAGGGTACATTGTTACACCCTCTTTTCCAAAAGTTATAATAGAATAACCCAACTTAAAAGTACAATGAAAAGGCACTTTGGAGGGGGCCTACACCTTCTTCCCCAATAATTACACATATAGAACACAACTTGGAGGAATGACAAGAAGACACTTGGGAGGGGGTGTATGCCCACTTCCCCATGAGGTATGCCGGTATAACCAAACCCAAAGGAATAAAAAGAAGGTGCTTTTGAGAGCCAAAGAGGATCAACTCCTTATTGCTTTATATATTATTCCCAATTTTTTTTCCACCAATATTAAAATTTGCAAATTTTGAATTCATATTTGCAATTAGAAGACCCAAAATAGTTCAAAGAGGTGAAAAATACAAAATTTATAGGGTGCAATGTAGGAGGCAATTTTTTACATTTATCCTTTGTTGGAGCAATAAGGGGGTCAATTATTCTTAGCTGCTTTGAAGGAGTGGTACACCTTCTTCTTCACAAGTCTTGCTAGTGTAACCTAATATGGAAAAAAATGGAATATGTTGTAGGATGGAGATACATCCTCTTCCCCAAGAGACACATTGATGTAATCCAACTTCAACGAAATTTAGGAATACATAGCTTAGAGGAAGAAACATTGTCACACCTTCTTCCCCAATAGTTACACCACCCAATGTTACCTACAATCTTTGAGCAATGGGAATGTGTTGTGGGGGGGTATGGTATTACACCTTTTTACCCAACATTTACACCGGTTGGTATTACCTAGAATTTTTAAACAATGGAAATGTGTTGTAAGGGGTACAATGTTACACCTTCTTTCCTAAGACTTAACCTACATGCATTAGTGAGAAAACATTGTAAAGGAGGAGTTTTTTTATTGTTGGATCTAGAAAATCCAGAAGAATTTGACTATACTACTTGGTTACCGAAGTTTTTAGGGTTGAGATTTGAAGCCATATTATCGGTGAGTGTGAATTTGCAATGTATAAGAGAATTCACAATGTGGATTTTGAGATTATAACATTTGATGAACTTGGTATTCTACAAATCCCGGTTTCTGAACATCCACAAAACATCTACTCAAGCGCACAGGGGTTACCGGATGTAATCTAGCATAGAAAAAAAATAAAATAGCACTTTGAAGGGGACTTACACCCTCTTCCCCAAGAGTTACACCCATGTAACTAGACCTGAAAAGGTTGACCCCTTTATTGTCCCATCCAAGGGTGAATGTAAAAATTGCCCCATATTTTGTGTTGGGTTTATTTTGTATTTTTCCACCTTTTCTATTGAATTTGGGGCCTACAATTGCACATATGAATTCAAAATCCAAATTTTGATCGTCGATGGAAGATAAAAAATTCCAAATTTTCCTCCAAGGATAAAACACAAGACAATGAAGGGGTCAATCCTCTATAGCCCCCTTTGAAGTCTAAAGGAAGGACAAGAAGGTGCTTTTGGATGGGGGTACACCTTCTTTCTAAATAGTTACATCGTTGTAATAAAACTTGGAGGAATGGCAAGAAGGTGCTTAGGAGGGGAACATACACCCTCTTCCCCAAGAGTTATACCAATGGAATTGGGCATGGAGAAATGACAACTAAAGGCACTCTGTAGGGATTTTACACCAGCTCTCTTTCCCAAGAGTTATATCAGTGTAACCCATCCTAGAGGAACAACATGAATATGCTAGGGGGAATACACCATTATATCTTCTTCTCTAAATGTTACATTGGTGTAACCTAACTTGGAAGGATGATGGGAACAACACACCATGGATGTTATACCTTCTTTCCCAGTAATTACACCAATGTAATCCAACCTTGAGGGACCATGGGAATGCACCCAAGGGAGGAGTACATTGTTGTACACTTCTACCTTCTCCATTGGTAGTTACATAGCTGTAACTTAGCCTAGAAGGAGTCAACAACTAGAAGACATGGTGGAAGGGGGACAACATTCCATAGTTCGGGAGAATTGCCCCCCCCCCTTATTGCCCCATCCAAGGGTAATGGTTAAAAAAGAATTCCCCTATTTTGTGCTGCATTCTTTGCAATTCTTCACCTATCCTACCTAATTTCAGGCCTCTAATTTCAGGTCTCTAATTGCAAATGTGAATTTAAAATTTCCAAATTTTATCATAAATTGAAATTTAAAAAAAAAAATTCCAGTGTTTTATCCAGGGATAAATTCCAAGGCAATAAAGGCATTAATTCGCTTTGGCCTTGTTCCACCCTCTTCCCAAGTAATTTCATTGGTGCAACCTAGACCAAAGCATGACAAGCAGGTGCATGGAGGTGGGGCACTATTACACCCTCTTCCTTGGTAGTTCTACCAATATAACTAGACATGGAAGATTGATGGAAACGTGCTAGGGGGAGGTATACCATTATTCTTTCTTCTTCAACATTTACAATGGCCTAACCTAGCATCTTTGAACAACAAGATTGCATCATGGAAAGGGACACCATTACACCCTCTTTCCCAAGAGTTTTATGGGTTAATATTGGAAACACATGTTTCATGTGACAAGCCTTCATTTTTTTTAAATGGATTTTAGGTGATGTCCAATGCAACAAACCCATGTTTTTATGTCAAAACATGTCAATGTAACATCAATGTTGACATAAAAATATGGCTTGTTGCATTAGACATCACCTAAAATCTATTCCAAACAATCAAAGTTAGTCACTTGAAACATAGATTTCTTATAGTGGGTGTAATACGGCCCTTACGGACAACAAGAAGGTATATTATAAGGGGTGTACACTCTCTTCCTCAAAAGTTACATTGGTGTAACGTAGTTCAAAGGAATGATAGGAATGTGCTATACAAGGACCAAAGAGGATGGACATCCTTATTGCCTCATCTAAGTGGAAATGTAAAAATTTCCCTCTATTTTGTGCCATGAAAATTTTGTGCAGGTTCTTCAAATTACCTAACTAATATGAAGTCTGTGAATGAGAATATGAATTTAGAATTTTCAAATTTTATGATACGTGGTAAAAAAAACTTCCACTAGAAGAAAACACGCAATCGCCCGACTGCGAAATTTGGACACTCAGATGTCAGATTAGACATTAGGCATGTCGACGTAGGTGTCTAATCACATCGCGTTGGCAAAAATAGGGGTCGGACATCCAAAACTTAGCCTGGACAGCGGCATGCTAAGCACTGGACATCTAAAAAAACACTGGTCAACGGGTGCTAGAACTCTGCCATGTGGCTACAAATTTGGTGCCACGTGAGCATGGGTAGCTAGGTTGGCAATTTTCTCATCCATCCAATTTTGGTGATGTGGCATCTGATGTGTACATTGACCAGGGAGTCAACATTAGGTGACGTGGCATCTTCGAATGCTGACGTGGACAATTTTGGTGCGTGGAGAAGCCTCTTCTGGAGCTTTCTACATACGTATGAAAGATGTCTTTTCAGACATCACAAAGTCTAACGCGATGTTGTCCTAGACACAATTATGTTAAAGACAATGTTTATGCGGAACATGCACTACTGGTAAGCACTACGATTCTAACGCCATTTGTGTCGTCTGAGGCTTTCACAATGGGGCATTTGACATGGTTAAGGACATGTTCATGCAATTTTCTACTAGACGTGTGGCGCGTTGGATGTCAACATTCACATGTACAACATTTTTACAAGTAACAAATCATTTTAGACAACATGTGCATGCTTCATACCAATGTGCTTGAAGATTGGGTTTGAGCATAGGATGTCTGAAATGACACTAACCAGTTAGGCAATTGAGAAGCACAAGTCTGTGTAGACAATGTTCAGGATGTGTATAGGGCTATGTTTAATGACATGCATGCATAGCTTTTGATGTTTCCACATTTAGGGCAAGCTTAGATGTGATAGCAATGTGCATTGTGAGACGTGAATGAAGACATGTTGTAGACTTCACAGACATTGACACTGAATTGAAGGGGTCTAGGATTATGTCCTACCTAACCACATGGTGCATTCCTATGTGTGCTTGTAGACAGACGTTGAGACATCAAAACAATGCGGTGCAACATTGCAATGATCATGAGGATGTTGAACATTAGACATTGTGCCCACATTTGAAGAGACCTAAACAACGCTCTGCATGGCACGTATTTACCAAAGTTGGTTTTACACTATATCAATGAATGACATTGCATAGCAAGAGAGCTTAGCACAATCACAATACTTGAAATACATGCACCACTGAATGGAGGAACCTCTAGGCAAACAAAAAATATCATATTCATATACCGGTAAAGTGTTGTAAGGAAAACAAATCTCCATGAGGAGAACAAAGCTTTTGTAAAAGGTAATATAGTACAACATGCCCCATAAAAAATATGATAGACACTAAACCCGTTTAGATAATCATGAAATAGTGCCACCAAGAAGTTTTCACAATGTTGTGTGAAGCGTCCTCTATGTCTAAGCAAACATTTGAGCGTTGAAAGCGAGGTCTCCATGGATAGAAGGAGTCCTGCAAACAAACGTTGGAAGTTAGTGACAATGGACAAACAAACAACTGAAGGCCTACCAGCCACATATCCATGCTTTTGAGAGAATCAAAACACACCTCAATGGTCATTTCTTCCATGATGCTTTTCCTTTTTTGGGCTGCCCCCCTCCTGTAGGGGGATTCGATTTGGGCACTTGCTGCATGGTTCCCTTCGTAGCCTTCACAGTGGTGACCACTTGTGTTGGTTTTGGTGTTGGCTTCAAGGTCCTTGTCACTCGATTGGCACGAGACGACGATCCCGTAGATGGAAGATTTTCAACCTGATTGCACATAATACCATTGTACATACTATTAGAACTAAATGATAAAACACTATAATAAGAGAGATAAAAAATGTCCAATACAATGTCTAAAACAACACACCAATGTCTAGCTCCCATCTATGTTCTTGTCCTGTCCAACATGAGAAATACCTCTCGAGGGTTGGATTGCCCTACCAAGGCAATAGGAGTACCCTCTCCCTCGACGGATGTAGGCTAAGCCACTATGGAATATGGATCCGAAGGGACGTCCACAGGAGCGCTCACCGCGTTATCAACAAGCGTTGCAGGGGGGTTAAGGGCCACTCCGTCAATGCGGGGAGTGGTACCCGCAGCAACATCAACCTCAATCTGTTCGGGATCAATGTCTCCTACGTTGTCCGGGGGATGGTCCATCAAGTAGTCAACCTCAGGCTCCGCGTCCTCATCTGCATCCATGCCAACGTCTGTACCAACTTCACCAGCCTGCACAACATTGGTTCTATCTCCATCAACGTCACCTGCAACAGTGTTGTGACTGTGAAAGACTTGGGGAATATTGGTGTAGATGTTGCCTTGCAAGAGTGCCAGGCCTGCGGGCGTTGATGCAAGAATCTGATGTTGTACACTGTCAGGGCCAAAGGATTGCACAAACAAACGGATCAAGTTATTCATCTCAGCAAGACGATCTCTAATCTCTAATGTTGTTGCACGCACTCCCTCGATGTCCTGGGGGGATGCATATCGGATGTTTGCATTGCGGAGCTCTTTTTCATGCTGGGCAAACTCTTCTTCGCTGGCATGTTGAAGCTCATCATCCTAGGGTATGTGTCCCAGTTTCAGAGTCTGCCAATTATACATCACAAGCTCACTGTTAGTCTAAAGAAATAGTAAAGAAAACAAAAGATGTGCATCTAAACATCGGTGAGGAAATAAATAAGAGGCCACTTGTCAACACCCATGCTTATACATGCATGATAACAACATTAACTAATGCTGGTAAGGGCAACAAATTTAGCATAGAAACATTAAAACACCACTTAGAGTGAAGCACATGTTACCAACTCCCCCATCATACGCTTCTCTATGGACCTCATCTGGGTTTCCTTGTTGCTCTTAGACTTTGAAACTGCACGCATCTAAATTGACTTCTCTTGAGCCTTTGCTGATCTATGCTTCGCTTTGAAGGTTTCCCAAACCTCGGGGTCCAAGCCGACGGGCATAGGTAAATCAAGGTCAATGAGCCTCATGAGGCTGTGGCATACATTGATCAAAGTCTTTGTCATAAACTGAGCATACCAGCCTGGGTTGATCTCAAGACCACCTTTAACAGTCTAGTCTGTAAGGGCAACAAAATCAAGTGAACTTAGAGTCCAAAGTAGTGAGTCATTTGATAAATTGACATCTTTCTCAACACTAAAACGTCCGAGACAGCATGTGGACGTCTGTTGCACCAACACCAAAACACAAACCATTACAACAACTCCAATGTCAATTAATACCTGCTACCATGCGTTCAAAGAACTGCATCTTGTACTTCATTGGCTGGTTGTCCCACCCATATGCCGGGTGGAGATCCTTTGCAAATGACTTCACGTCATTTGCAAGATATTTAGCAGCTTTTCCGTAAGGATTGCCACGTCTATCCACCTTCACTACTTACTTATCCCCCTTTGCAGTGTCCTCCTTCTTGATGATCCGTTTCACACGATTCGATGGTAGATTTGGAGATGGAGTTGGCTCCTTTTCCAACATCAGTGTGTTGGGATCATCGTCTGAGGATGACGAGTCCCCGTACTCGGACATCTGCTTGTGCCATGAAGACCACAAAGTCAAACCAAGAACATCTCTGTTGCATAAAGACATACGACGTCTTCATCGATGTCTAGAACAATGTCTACATCAACATCTCATGACGAAGCCGGTGTTGGAATCAGTGTCTACTAGCAAAATTATGTTGACATGAGACTCACTTGACAACACCTCAATCAGCTGAATGGCCTTCACATGGACTCCTACGACATGCTACTATAGGCAAGCATTCTCTAAGAAAACCTGAAATTGGAAACAAAGGGACAAAATGAAAGCACAAACTTGGATTTTGAGGGATCATCGGAGTCATCGCTAGAACCCTCATACTCCACTTCATCTTCCGAGTCGGACTCCTCCACCTCCTCTTGTGCCATGCACACTCAGCGCTTCTTCAATGGTGGACTCCTCACAGCAACCTTCCCCTTCCCCTTCTCTTGTTGGCGGCTTGCCACTTGCCAATTGTCCTCGGTATGCTTGGAGCGCTGCTCCGGGGACGAACGATTGTGGACCACTTGACGTGGCCTAGCATCTGATGAAATTCCTCGCCCACGTTGTGGCTCTAGTGTACGCTTCATTGGCAATTTTGAACGATTTGGTGCCATTCTTGGTTGTGATAAAGGCCACTTCACAAAATCTTCACCTGCTACCTAGAACAAACATGCAAGGAAAAACATGAAACGGGATCATTGTGACACTTCCTAAACATCACCTATGGCGCCCAAAGCTAAATATGCAACACTTCACATGACTGAGACGTCTATTACAACATCAGTCTCAACATCTAGACATCGTTCTAGGGTTCACTCATGTGACCTTCATATATTTCATGTCGCGCCCCTTAGTGACACTTACCACCTTAAGCTCACTTTCCAAACACTTAGCACCTTAGTACCACTAAGGTTCACGCTCTCCTAACACTGCACATGCCACGCACCCACAATGTTAGGTTCCAACCCAAGTCACGGGGTTCCCCATTCCTCCGTGACTCCCAATCCTTTCCTTCCAATACTTAACTTCCACAAGACACCGGGCATGTCATTTGATGACATGGGGCGGAACTTCCATTGATGTCCAAGCACTCGGTGAGGCACTACTCCCACCGGTGCTAACCGCCCTTGAATGGGACCCAACTCCCCACTAGGCCCAATCCAACTCATTTCGGGACTCACTAATCGGGACTCACCAAACGGGACTCACACCATGGCCTAGTGTGAAGTGGGACACCACCCAACCGGTATCAAGGAGTGCACAAGCACTCCATGGTAACACACAAGTGGTGGTGAGGCTCCAACACTAGCCTCACCACCCGGGACCACTTAGGCTCACCATGGCACCATCCGGGAGTGAGGAGGGAGACCACCCCTTCTCATAGTACTCTCTGCGGGATTCGGCAGCCCCCCCCATACTAGAGGTCACCGGGAACCCCCAAGATGCACCCCATCTTGGAAGACCACCCATTTCTCCCGATTCGCCCTACTTTGGGACTCCCGAACTTCCACCCGGCATAACTTTGCGGTCCGGGATCCAAATCGCACATACGACCCCATTTTCGACATCTACGCGACGCGTAGATGCCGATGGACTACTCACTTGCTCCATTCGGACAAGTACTCGCAAAGATATCGCCCTCCAAAGATTCGGGACACTCCCACCGCGGCCGGGACACTCCCGACGCGGCCAGGGCACTCCCGGCGCGACCAGGGCGCTCCCGGCGCGACCGGGACACCCCGAACTTTGAACGCCCATAACTTTTGACTCGCAAGTCCAAATCACGCGTTCTTTGGACGGCTGGAAGCGTCTTCTCAAGACCTTTCCAAGCGTATATCACACGCCCCCAAATTCGTCCGGATCAGAGCGCTACATCGCTCTGATCGCTCGGGACTCCTAGTCCCCCTCACCTCATCTCTTGCAAGGCTTGGGGCGTCACCCCCAATGTCCCCCTTGCTCACCAAGGTGGCACGGGCACGCCTTGTGATGAGGGTCGTGACATTTCAAGATATGAAAAAGGGCATCTAAGTATAGGGATTTCCAAAAGGATGAGACTCAAGCAACATAGCTATTGCTATAGGCAAAAATTGAGATTCAACACGCACAAGGCCTTCATCACTAATCATGACAACACAAGTCTCACAATTACCGATTTGAACACCATATGACTGCAACAACAGAGTTCCATGGTCCTAGAATTTCACCATGGCATTTAGACATCTTGGATGTCCACAACAACGGATTTACATCAACAGCGACATGTAGTCTCACTAAAATAATCAATAAAAATATAAGCACAAGCACAAGCACCTTGGGGGGCACAGCCAATCCATGTCAACACAAAGAATTTAAAACATCAAGGGGGCTTCTAATGGGGGCCTCAATGTTCATGAACATAAACTACGTTTCCTGACCTATTAAAACCCTAAACCCACAAAGGGGCCAGAATACGTAGTTAACAACTGGAATCAGATTGTTTGCTTCAATGTCCAAAACTGTGACTACATCCACATTGACATGTCCGCACCAAGACTGAGACCTCATACCAAGCATCAAATGACCGGATTTGTGGCATCACCCAGACGTCCTCAACAAATTACTCAAAACAATGATTTTAGTTCAAGACAGACTCGCCGAAGACAAGGCAACAAAAAGAAGACAACAAGTTCACCGAGATTACTTACAAAACCTCCCAGATTTGATCCTAAACCCCGGTAGAGTCAGGCGTCATCACTCTCAACCTGACACACTAATCTGAGCTCAAGAGAGGGTTTAGGGTTCTCGACAAGGCAACAAGATCAGCTTCCTGATCAATGTCCAAAACACGGTCCAATACAGCGTTCAGACATCGAAGCCAACACTCACATGTCGTGACCAACATTAAAAGACCAGATTTGTGGCATCACCTAGGCATCTTCACCAAATAACTCAAAACAATGATTTCAGTTCAAAACACTCGCTGAAGACAAGGCAACAAAAAGAAGACAACAAGTTCACCGAGATTACTTACAAAAGCTCCCAGATTTGATCCTAAACTTCGGCAGTCAGGCGTCCTCACTCTCAACCTCACTACACTAATTTGAGATTAAGAGAGGCTCGCGACGTCAAGGCCACCGATGCTCACACCCTTGCGCTCCGACCACCGACGTTCACACCCTTGCCGTGACCCTCACAATTCAACCCGCAACCAAGATTCAGTACTCGATCACTCCACCAGAATCTGAAAACTACGTTGCCTCGCCCATCACCCAAGGCTCCTCCAAATTGCAAAGCTTGACAAAATTCGAGAACATAGAAGCAACAAGCAAGCACACTGCGAAGAAAGAGAAAACACTACGGTGTTGCTGAAGATATCTAAAATGAGTATTGTGGAACGCTAATGGATGGGGATGGATGAACGCCAAGCCGCCAAAGGAGATGAACACCATAATTAATAGTCTACATCCGCACACCCACCGTGATTGATGCCCACCATCAAGTAAGAAATTCAAATTTAACAAAGAGAGCAACTGCCAGGCTGAGGGCCGGCGCAGCTAGGAGGGATCGACAGCGGAGCTGTGAGGGACTAGGCTCCGGGCGGGACGTGGCACCGGGCGTAGGTGCAAGGAGAACCGGCGGCATGCAGCACCTCATCGGAACGGGGCACACGTGAGGGACGGGGCTAGAACCTTAAAACCGCACCCTGTCCCCCTCTAGCTCGATCTACACACCCCTATGCACTCTCTCCTTTCGATCAGGCAAGAAAAATCAACCTTTGTCGAAAACCCCAACGCTAGATTACCCAAACATAGTGTCCAAACAATGAAGGTGTGTGGTAAAGAGAGTTTGTTACCTTCTTCTTCTTCGGAATTTGTTGCAGGGGTGTTGCAATTTCATTGACCAACTCACTTGGATTGTGTAGGCAGCTACTTCTACGGAGTTTTTGGGTGGATGCAGTGGACGCCTCAGCTGCCTCCATTGTTGAGGTGAGTGGTGCGGCCACAACCCCCTCCAAAAAGTTCTTGAAAATGCTGAGACTTGCACTATCCCTGTCAAGATCATGATCTCCTTCTATTAAAGCTCCTTCTCCACTTGGAAACGGAAGACAACTATACGCACCTGAGTGAAGTATCATGTTGTACACAAAAAATTGCTCTCAATTCCAAAGCTAAATTTTTGAACAGTCTGCAAGAAGATGCCATAGGGTTCCATGTGACAGGCAAAAGCAGGCGTCCACCTTTTTAGGGTTCCGTAGTCATGATTGTTGACTGTCACTAGAATGAAGATCTGTGGCATCACGATATTCTACAGAACATCATAACGTCCATTTCAATGTCTTCTAAGACATCTAAGAGTCCTAGGTGGTATGCCTTTTTAAACCATTTCTGTCAAAATAGATGACAACAACAGTAGTATAATATAATTTCAAAATCTTGGAGGCCTGCCCATGTTTCCATATTTTGTTTTATGAAGATGCTTGGAGGCCTACACATGTTTGCATATTTTATTTTATTTTATGAGGATGCTTGGAGGCCCAGGGTTGCTAGCATGCGAGCTTGGAGCGACGAGCTTGTGAGCCTGTGAGCGTAGGAGCGGGAATGTTTTTCTAGAAAATAATTGGAAGGGACCTATGACCGTGGATGTTGAAAACCCTATATTTCTCCAGAAGAAGGGGTCATTTTTATGAAATATAACATACTTTTAACTTTTAGTTCATTTTTTGAAGAAACAACTATATTTAGTCCAATATGGTCCAATCCTGAAAATGATAAATGCGAAGTAAAATAACAAACATGCAAGATATAGCCATAAAACACACAAATCCAATTATAATAGAAATCAACACATAAGAGCATAACTCATGAGATATGTCAATCTTGTGAGTCTAGGTCTCTATAGACTCAGTCGCAGAATCAGAAGTCTTGGATGAGTTTGAAGACTTTGTACCCTCAGACGCAGACCCATCTATAAATTGCAAGACATTCAAAGCGTAAGTGTCTTTATGGCATTTTGGTTTAGAGCAACCAAAATCCGCGAAGGCCTTAGCCATTTGTTGAGCATAAACTGGAAGGTCGAAAGGCTTCTCTGGACTAATGAGAACACTTTGATTCTTCAACTTTGCACTTGCTGACATCAATCCTCGATGACTGCAACCCAATATGATTCCATGTAAGAGTGTGACAATTTGAAAATCACCATATAAAGACAAAATTTAAAAAGTGCCAACTTACTTACTGAATTTTCCCTTCTGAGTGAATTTCCGAGGTACAACGGGCATATCGTCTGGATCTTGTGAAACCAAAGCAATTGCCTGTGGTTGTGTCGCCACCACGGCCGGAGTGGACTTTTTCATCGGGGTGAGGATGGCATCAAAAATGTCCTTGTTCTCCTCCAAAGCCACAATATGGCGGCCTCTCCCACAGCAAGCGATAATGGATGCACTTGAAGGCAAGAGAAAGAAATAATTATTTCAATGACTTCCACCATAAGTAACGGTTTGGAATACAACAAATGAAAGTTCAACCCTAACCTGTGGATGCACTACAATCCAACACCAAATCACCTTCAATGCTCGTAGCTTCCAATAGGATTTGGAAGAATTGTGGGTCTTTCTCGCGAGCACTCCGCCATGGCTTTCCACCGTTCATTGCCATGTCATCTGGATGGGTGTAGTTCATCAACATGTCGTCTCGTGCAATGTCTACACCAGCTTTCTTCATCGTAGGTGTGCGTCTGAATGAGAAATTGGACTCCCCTTTCGCGCCTAAGTCCTTCACTACAAGGGTGATTCCAAATTTCTGCGTCTGCAATCATCCCAAAGAGGTATATAATCATGAGGAATGCAAGGAATATAATGCACTATGAAGTGGTTGTGAATGCTACAAAGGTCCAATGGAATTTACTGTTTTGGAATTGTCTATAGTCGAGGTCAAGTGCATGTGGTTCATGCCCATCCACTCCTTTTTCTTGACCATTTGATACGCCTCACACAATCCAGCGATGTCGGACTTTGCTTTGGCACTCCACGAGTAAAACACTATGATGCATCCATGGTCCTGCAGGTGCTTCAAGGCGAAACTGAATGTAGATTGGAGAGCTTCATCTTCCAAATCTTCGTTCCATTCCGGCACCTCTCATGGCGGAGAAGATAGCCCCGGCACTGGCAAATTTTTGGGGCAGTGAAAAAATACGACATCGACCCCCGGCCTAGCGTTTGGCACACCATAGAACATGCGAGGCTTTCCCCCTAACAACTGCCATTATAAAGAAGGTCAAGAAACAAATGATGAGCATACCCTATATTCACGATAATTCGAACATGGAAAAGCACTTTTAATTTCAACTCTAAGAACATTACCTTCTTGAGAAAGGCCAAGACGTCTTTGTAGCATGTCGGATTCTTGGACTCCATGTCGTCCACGAGGTCTTCAATGGAGATGTTGAGGATTAAATCCTCAGACTTGGTCAAATCATCTTCACTAAGAACTATCGCTTGTGTGACATGAGTAATGATGTCTTCTGTGAGCTGCGATAGAGTCGCCTTCCTCTTCATTCCACTCTGAGATTTGGCTTGCATCTCAGAGCCTTGATCCACCGTGGAAGATGTTAGATTTTGGTTGTCCGCTTCGACCTTCTTCTTGCCTTTGGCCTTGGCCTTCTCTTCCTTCTCTTTTTCCTTTTCCTTTTCTTTCTCCGCCATCTTGGCCAGTTGCTCCGCTTCCCTCTTTTCCTTGGCGGTGAGAAGAACTTGGACCCGCACCTCCTTCTTTCTGTCATTTGCGTCCCTCTTCGCAATGGCCTTCCTCCTCTGCCTGTCTGTCATGCCTGAGAACTCATCCACATCCAAATCGATGGCACCTTTGCCATCCAAAGATGCCCGGAGCTCCACCTCGGACAGATGAGTGAATGCCAATGTATAGTCTAGATACCACGCTCCTCCACTGAGATGAGCCGTGGTGAATGTTCTCATCTGGCTCGGCGTGAACATGCAGTTGGTGGAGCTTCGGTCGAGCCATGTGGACAAGAACGGAGGTAGTTCCTTCCGTTTGATTGCACCCTTTGCCTCTAGCTCGTACTTGAAGTATCTATAGTGCAAGAACTTACAATCATTAAGGTCAAGTGGACAAATGCAGATGCAAATTAGAAGAGTGGGAGCACTTTGTCATCCACCGTAATGTAATCGGAAGATCTTTCAACTATGCAAATAATCAAGACATTTGAAAACCTTGGAAGAGAACCAGTACGAGCACAATATCAGCATGGAGCCATCTTTTACAGTATTGGAAGACATGTAATGTCCTTAAATTGTAACGAGCTACAATCATACTTGAAAAGAACCCTTCTAACTGTCAAGTTGGACCCCTCGTGGTTCATGAAGGAGTCCCCTTTCTTGAAGTAATTTGCCCCTTTGAAGTATGGTCCAAAACCTTGGTCCCAAATCTTCCTCCTCCATCCCTCCACGTACTCTTGTAATGTCTCTCGTCGTTGCGAGACATTCATGTCTATTTTGATGTTGTCTTGTTTGACCACCCCCTCGAAGTACTCCACTGTTGCATCTTCGATCTGGACAAATCATTCAGTGTGATTAACATAGTATAAATGAAGGAGATGAAAGAGCCATAATCAATTACAATTACGGGTATTGGACAATATACATCATTCCATTGAATTCACTAACTTTGGATACAAGTATACTTACCCTTGCATACCAAACACACTTGTTTAGGAAAGGTCCGAGGTGTGTTTTAGAGATAGGCTTGGGAGGGAACTTCCTTGCTTCTCGAGATGGAAGTGAGGAGTTCCATCATTTCAGGAATTTCACCTTGTGGTCAGCCGTGGTGTTGCAAGTGGCTACCATTTGCAATTTCTCCAAGGTCATTTCTAGCACTTCGTTGGAGCTCCAATGCCTCTCTACCTGTGTCAACAAAAAGTAATGTTCTCATATGTTTAAACTCTAGTCCCAACTCCAAGAGAAAACAGATCGTGACATAATTTTCCAAATTTGTGTACTCACCTCTTGAAGAAATCCAACCCCATGAGCAGGATTGGCCACTGTCAACAACTTTATCATCTTGACATAGAGCTTCACGTTTTTCTCCTTCGACCCTACCCTCATGGCGTGCGCAGCTCCTTCCACAGACTTCTCATCAATTGGTGTGGTCTCGTGGTATCTTCTAAGGGCTGCATCTGCTGCCAAAGCAATTTCGTGCTGCCAAAATCCAAATACTTTTGAAATACTAAATAAAACAAGCAATTCCATAACTTAAAGGTCCACAAAAAGGAATCGGAACAGTTTCCTAATTCCAATCTCACCCTGAAGACGAATGAGGTGAACACCTCTGCTAGCATGGAGTACCAAGTCTTCCTTTGTGGTTGGGAGACACATCTCTTCCTCTCCGATGGTTGCAACATTTCATTGAACCTCTCCATCGGGAGAAGGCCGTACTTTTGAACCCGATACAGGGTATGTACCAAGTTTGTCTTCACATGTGAATCCTCTGTCAACCTGCATGATTTTGAAAGGACCATGCATTTAGAATTCCATCAAAAAATGATATGACTATATGCCCCCCCCCCCCCCCATTCATTTCAAAATCCAAATGTGAAGCGTGTACTCACTTGTTGATGTTGTGCATAACCTGCATGACAAGCTCTATTTTCCCTTTCGTGTCCAATAGTATGCAGTCCACTGCATAATGCCAATTAGGGTTCATGGAATACATCCTTGAGATGACGTTCATCCAAGCCAGGCGTCAATGGTTTCCATCACAAACGAAGAACTTCATATTCTTGAGAAACTTCAACGCCGGCTCGGAATCCACATACTCCTCAAAGGTGTCATTCTTTGGCTTCTAAAGAGGATCCCAGTCGTCCATCTCCTGCGTCATGAACACGGCACTCTCTCCGGCCTCATTTGTAGTGGATACGTAGAAGACGGTTGCCCCATCTTGGTAGCCACAAGCAAATTCCCGCTCCAACAATTGTATGTCACACGAGAGCGTGGGACGTACCATTGGCATAGCGACAAGCCTACAAAGGGGTATTGAAAGTCGAAAGGTTTTCTTTGGCTTCATTCTTAGAGCATTGATAGTTGAAACTGAGTCTACCTTTTGCAGCCGACGTAGGTCATCTTCTAACAACTCCTTCTCGCCCTCATCAACCACGTCCTCCTCCATGAATTGTCCTTCCTCCTCCATGGCGATTTCAGGTTGCACGGTGTCATCAGTCCTTGAAGTTTCTATTATTGTATCCTCCTGTGTTTGATTGATAGGTGACACATCCGTCTGCAAAGCCAATTCAAGAAGAGAACGAAGAACATTAAATGGTAGAATGAAAAGAAGAACACAAAGTCTATGTGAAAACCAAAAAAATTTCACTTTAGTGAAACCAAAAGTCCAACAACACTTATAATGAAAGATATGAAACATGTTCCTTACCTAGAACACACTATAGCCTCCACATTAGATAGTGAATGTATCTAAATACGAAAGAATGAAGTACACTCAATCCTATATGATCTCCACATCACTCTTTAAGTTAGAGCTGAGAAGAATGATCACTTCGCCAAACCAATCCACACTATCACTACCATCACACTGATAGAAGTCCTCAAACTCTGGACTAACAATCGAAAGGGAAATTTGTTGTTCCGAACTATACTCGGTCTCTGAGCTCTCAGAAGAAAACTTAGGCCTCTTTCTTTTATGAGTGTAGCCTGCAATGAGGTGGCCTGGCCAATTGGTGTTCCGGCTAAGCTTTGAGAACACCATAGTGTCAGAAGATGGGCTGGCCGACTCCTTTTTACCCTCAAGTCTTACCAGGTCTTGGTCTTCATCTTGCGAGTCGCTTGACACCTCCTCTTCCTCATCTATGGAAGTCTTTGGTCTTAAGGGACCACAAACCTCTTGGACTTGTTGAGGTGCAATTGGATCATTGGATGATGGAGTCATGCTTAGCAGTTTGCTTCCTTCCGCCTATACAACGCACCACAAGAAATCAATGCAACAACTACTACAAAAGGATAAAAAATAACTAAATAACCACACTACAATCTGAAAAAATCTACAAGAACACCAAAATTACCAACTAGACACCCTATAACATTCTCCACGGCCACATGAAATACGAATAAATACAAACAATATTCAGCATCCAACAGCAGTTGCCCTTCAGTCATGTCACGACCGTCACAGGGAGGTCGCCCCGTGCTGCATGCAGCCACCCGTCCCCATCTCTGCACCCAGCTGTGGGAGTCAAGTGTAGGTTGCGACACCATTTTTTCCCACCCTCGCGCCGGTGGTGCTTCTTGCATTCAAGCCTCACGCAGCTGGGAAACAATTCTAAACTCTGCTCACAATAGGGAGCCCTGTCACCTACGCACAGGCGCTCGTCCTGCGGCGGTCACCATGAGTCGCGCCGTGCCTCAATCACCACAGAGTGAACCCAAAAAAAAAGTCACGTCCTTTGTGGGGTTGGAGGATGAAGGTGATTGAAGGTGATGTGAATTACCTCATGGACGCGTTTCCTTTGGGGTGTCCGCGTTGGATTTTCTTCTTGAGTTTCTTCCTCTCTATCTCGAGCTTGACTTCGTGTCCTCCTCATCTTGCCGGTTTGTTCCTCGCGCTGGACAATCGACATTCTTCTGGGTGTCAAGTGCATGAGAAAGATGGAGATTCAAGCACAAGTTCACCAAGGATAGCTTGGGTCAAGCGGAAGGAGAATTCATTCTAATGGAGATTCCGATGGAGAAGGCTCGGTGCTTGCCTGGCAGTCTCCGAAGGATCAGGCATTTTGCGAGGGATCAGGCAGTTCACCGTGGGATCAGGCAGTTTTCGAGGGATCAAGCAGTTCACGAAGGGATCAATCAGTTCACCAAGGGATTAGGCAGTTCACTGAGGGATCAAGTAGTTTTGCGAGGGATCAGGGTGAACAAGACTCTTGTCCTGCAAAGGGAGCAGAAATTTTGCTCGGCGGGGTTACAAAGAAAACGGAAATAGAATAATCTTCTCATTCCGCATGTTGATGTTCAGTTCGGTGGACCGGTGTGGATGGTCCCCGCGTTGGTCCCCATTCCAGAGGCCTGACCCAATTTTTCGTATTCTCAACATGTGATCAAATTCCAAAATTTTAAATTCATACTTTCAATTGGATGACCAAATTTAGCTTGGTGAGGTAAAGAAGATAAGCTAATGAAGCACGGAAAAGGGGGGCTTCTTGTTTACATGCACCCCTGGATAGACATGTGGAGGATGGGCGAGAGGGTCAATCCACCCAAGACATCTTAGATGTACCGAAGATCTGAAAATTCTCCAAAGAATCGTCGGCCTCGCATTCACTTACTCTGCCATTCTATTTCTACGACACGGCTATCCAGAAGCTCACATGAATGAATCAGTATTTTAAAACTCTTGATGATGGAATTCTAACTACGAGAGTCCTGGAAATGCTCGAATGAAGGGAGACCGTTTTAGCAACCCCAAAAATGCTTAAATCCTTACAAAGTGATCATGCAAAGGATACCTAAACCCTCAAAAATTATTGGACGTGACTCAATCTAACAAACTGTGAGACTAATTGGACGGCTATTCACTCCTCCTAAATACCATGGTTCCTAGTTTAAGGGTGAAAAAGTTTGATTTGTGCATCCTATCCACTTAATGGAAAAGAATAATGTACTCTAGTTTCTAGGAGACATTGAAGAAACTTGGAAATGTAGTAATCAATGGGAAGGGATTCCCACAAAAGTAATATGAGCGATGGATGCTTACATTGTCAACAATTGTGAGGTTGTCGACAGCTTGATTTTGAGTGCTCCTTGGACCACGTGACACTTGTCGCACTATTGCCATGTTGTGGGCTCCGACATCCTCCTCCACAACGCCACTAACTTCTCCAATGCTCAATATTCTGCGAAGATCATCTGGTGTTGCTTGGCTTGTCTTCCACAATACTTTCTTGGCACGAGTCATCCTTGACCTTCCAAGTGTTTTGGAAGATGAAAAAAAAAGGAACTACGCTTCCTCCTTTTTCTTGGCTGTTCTCCTACAATAAGTAAGGTGCTATTGTCATCTAGGTGCATGAGGGGATGCAAGATCACGTGGAACAGCTGAATCTCTTCTATAAATGTGAAACTACCAAAATACACTAGAATGGCTACAGGATGCTAAAATGACCATTACTGGTATGCTAGACAACAATTGTAGAAATGCAAGTGAAAATGGCCTACTTAAAAATTAAAATGATAGACGCATACTTTGAATTTCAAAACATCGTCCCCTGCCGCCTTATTTAATGTGTTGTCCGAACGGATTGGATACCATTCAAGGCAATCATAGCCTCTTCATGTGGGCGGGTTGTTGGGAGTTGCCAACTCTAAATCCTCACACGCTTCAGAGAATTTATGACGAACGCCTATATCGAAATTGGCAACCATGCCATTTGGAATTACCATGAAGGCGCCGTCCCTATTTTGAATGTACTCATGCTAAAACCAATTTCTTGATGACGTTGTGTTTATCAATTCAACCTCCAAATAAATGAGGAATGCATCATTACTCCTAAAACTACACATTCCTTCCAAACTAATCCTACTCAAAATCCCGTTGACAATGGCGCATGTATGCCATTATTGAAATTCTAGGAGTACTCCATCGAAGAGGCCGTACGTGGTGGTGCATACACTGTTATTCTAAATGAGAGTCCATAATGAATATCACATTTATATTTTGCCATCACCCTCCTTCATAGCTGCACATTGAACTAGAGATTATAAAACAGTGTCTTCCAAGTTCATTTCTTGGCAACCCCACCACTTGGACCATTTCCATTCAATCCCTACATCCATTGAGCCCATTGTATTCTCATGGCTTGCATACGAGTAGACGGTCATGAGGTTCCCCTAGTGTTTCCTATAGATAGTGGAGGATGTGCTAGGGTCACGAGTCACTTGCTACACGTTCGTTTCAAGTTTGTAGAGTCTTCCATCTATGTCGAAGAAGAGAGGAAGTCGGAATTAGGTGAGTTGTAGGAATCTATCCCTGTATTAAAACTCTTGGAAGAAGAAGGGCATTGTTGGTACCTCTCTTCTGGAAACTATAGGGCTTACGGATTTCCTCTATCTATACTTGTTGCGTCTACGGAGATTCTTAGCCGCCAATCCGATGCATCGACAGTAGATATGCCGTATGTCACACATACCATTTCACCTAGTTCTCCTCGAGAAGCTGGGACGATCATGCCCCAATCTACAATCCTTCATACAGTGAAAGTAGAGAAACTAGATCCTATCATAGAAGTGTCGTTTGAATCGGAAGGAGAGTCTCCGGATTTAATGCTCCGCCACCAACCACGCTTTGTCAAAATTCCATGGGAAGGACCAACTCATGTCAACTCGGTCTTTGGTATGCCGTCCATTTCTCTAACGTAGTCATTGTTCTCACGTCCTCCTTTGCACCCAAGTCCACCTGAGGGAGTGAGCATCATGGATAGCTTGAGGAGATTCGCCACCATGCATCGCTCGCGGAATGAATTGTCTACAACTGATCTAAATGCCGTCAAGCATCATCGCGTGGAATTCTTGCCTCCAACTTTTAATGGCGATGTCATCTTCGAGTTGCCTCCGTGTTGCTCCTCTTCATCTTCCTCGGCAGCCAAGAATTTAGAAGGGATGGACAAGCGGTACGACGGACACCCGTGGTGCAAGTTGGTGACAACAAACATCAACAACTCTGACAATCTCAAATTCCGTAAGTTCTACTGTGTTGGGCATCTGTCTTGCCAAAATCCTGAGTGTGATTATTTGAAGAGGGCTTCGAAAGGGAACAAAACAGAGTAGAGTGGTTACACAATCTTCCCGTTTGCTGTAGGGGCCAATCCACCCAAAGATTCTACTCTAGTCTGTAAGGTGTGCAAAATGGCCCCTGCATGCTTGAAAACATGCAATGCTAGGATATACTACTCCTACAGTGATAATCCAAATATGAGTAGGGCTGCAATTCACTTCGGAGATCATGCTCACCCTGTTGCGAAAGGCATGTACAGAGATTCCACAAAGAAAATATATGGACTTATTGTAGAGCAAGTGGCCAAAACACTAACGGACACGAATTCCGCAATCGCGCTATCTGCTAGCAAAGATTTCCTTACCAATTATCTATTTCACAAAGGAGAGGGAGAAAAGGAAATGTTGAAGGGGGAAGAACTAGAGGAGGTCATAGACCGATTCCAATATTTGAGTAGTCCAAATATTAGGAATCTGATCTCTTCATTTCGCTCTAACAACCGAGGAGGTGTCATCGACAACATCATGACTATGAAGAAAGAATCAAAGTTCAAATTCGTCCATGACAGCGTATTTCCGGGACAAGGCAAAGAGAAGGTGTACATTTTCAAAATGCTCACCAAAGGACCCGAAAATGGTGTCGATCTAGTGAGGCATATGCAACCGGGAGGTGATCTTCAAAATGCGTGGATGATGTTTGACCACGTCAAGCGCGTGAAGGAGTGGACCACAATGGCTTGCCACGTGTATGATCCTCAGTACAAAAAGGTAATGACCATTTCAACCTGTGACATGTAATCTGAAGATACTGAGATCCAAGTGAAATTTTGGAGGTGCTTGAATGATGTCATGTCCAAAAATGGTGTTCACCATCCAAACTTCAAGGGATTCATGGCAGACAGTGCAATGGCTAATTAGAATGCGGTTCGCATTGTCTACGGTAGTGGTTCTATCAAGGAGAAAATGGAGAACCATGAAAGGACTTGCTTGTTGCATTGGACTACTTCACTTCAGAAGCATACACAGAAACACATAAAGGAAGCATTCCAACAGCAACACAATGCGTTGTGCAAGCAGTACAAAGATTCCAAAACTACGGAGGAGGCAGAGACGTGGTATCTAGCGATTCGATCATGGTGGTTGTCATCTCGAGCTACCAATGAAGAATCACTTCATCACTTAGACCATTGGCTGGCATTCTAGCATTTTCGGTACTGTCAATGGGGAGGCTTCATGCAAATGGTAAGTATCTATTTGTATTTCATTTTGCATAATGATTTTGTTGCTCGTAAATTGTATTCTGTGATAGATTATATGTGTCATTATCGATAGAGGATTTGAGAAAGTCATCCACCTTTTTCAATTTCATAAAAATCTGAGGAACATGGAGTTGGGACCCCAAAATGGGAGTACCTCATCAGTCAACCGGAACATCAGTCGGATCCGATTGATGTGTTTAGGGGGTGCAGAAGTATCCCTTTTTGGTGTACCATCCTGTAAAAATAGTATTTTCTTGGCCCCAGCTCTAGGAAGTGACCATGTATTGTTAACAATGAAGAATCCAATTCTTCAAGTGTTCATTTCTACTGTAGTAATGCATTCATTGTATAGTGGTGAAATGTCTTCGTATGTCCATTTTAAGTAGATTACACCCTTAGTCAACAAAACTATTCAAGTGTACTAAAAGACTTGAAGTATGTCCCTGCAAGTACTAATTGAAGTGTTGTTGTGGATGGATTTAAAGGATTTGAGCTTGGAGGAAATGGCAGACATGCCTTTGTGCAATCTATCAGAAACAGTTCACAACAAGTGGCTTCAAATGTTAGGAAATCGAGGAAACAATTTGTTTGATGCCACTTGTGACGACAATATCTGAGCTTGGATGCAAATGACAAACTACTGGGCATACTTGAGAGGCCACACATCTGGGTTTGGTCCATCAAAAGGGGAGTTGAAGTTGAGAGTGGCAAGACGAAGTGGAGATCCCAAGAAAATGGCTGAGGCCTTAAACACACTACCTGGAGCCGTCGGGATTGGAACTTGAGTACCGCATCTAGAAGGAGAAGAAATTTTTGGAAGCACAAAGAGGAAGTTGGACGTACCTATTGGCGATGCTAGAGACTCACATCGACCAGATAAAGTTAATTTCTCTCAACCCCGTGTTCGCACGAGATCCACCGCAGCTTCTACACAGGTCATGGAGGATTTAGAAAAACAACATGTGGTGAACCCTTCTCAACATGTTACTGTTGCATTTGAAAGCGATTGTGACACATCGAAATGGCACATAGCAAGAATCAACCACAAATCAAACGCAAAATGTCAAGCTCAACAATGTGGGTCCAACATCAAGTGCACCGCCAAAATTGCAAGGGGACGGAAGGGATCACCAGCTTCCACCTACCGCGGGAGGAAAGAAGATTACGGGAGTAAATAAGAGGTAGTGGTAGACTTTTGGTTTTGCTGGGATGACATAGAAAGATGTGTGAAAGGTACAAAAAGAAAGTGGGTCATTGATTGGCCAGAGGTACCAGAAGTTTGGCCAGTTCTAACTGGGACCAATCTCAATCGAGAGGAGACCTTGCTACTACAACATGTAGGCTTTCGTCTCCAAGAGCGTCCTGTACTATCGCCACGTCGCCTGTTCAACATGTCCGGGATTTTTGAGAGTGTTCTATATGACAATAAGCCACCCACGAATCCAAATGCGTACCCAACAATTAGGAACAATCGAACCATTCGGCGAATTGCAAATGCACCATCTACTGAACAACAAAACAAATGGGAAAGCGCTGGTAATGTTAAAGGACAAATCCTTGGAGTCACATTACTTCCTTTTCCAGGCCTTCGTGCAATTGTGTTGTTGGAGACAGAGGTAGACCATAACAAAAATGTCTATCAAATTACAGTGGGTATGTTTCCCGCGTGCACATGCCTCGACTTTGTGAACATGGTTGTCTCGGCTATTAGAGGTCTTCATCAATATGTAAATTGCAAGCACTTATACTACTTATACCACTACTTTTGCAAGATGGACCTCCATGATGACAAATTCATTCATGTACGAAGTTATAGCTTCAACGAGTTGAAGCTACTTTTAGTTCGAGCAGGAATTATCACAGTTCCAGAGTAGGCATGAACTCATTTATCAATGTACTTCACTTGGATTCTATTCATTCATATATATTATAATTGAAATGATTTGGACTGTATGGAATTGAAAATTTGAATGCATTCATGAAATAGAAAAGCATGTCTCATTGGTCAATTATTTTGTAGTTAGTTCATATAAATGATTCAAATATAGCATTGTAATCCCTATTTTAGTAAGGCATATATGAATACATAATTTGGTCTTCCCCCTTTGCCCTACTGTTTTCCCATTTTTTTAACTTCTTCATAGTCTTGTTAATTCCATTGTTTTTCCCTTCGTTTCCGCTTTTTATTCCGGGTTTTTTTCATTATACACTCTTGTTGGTTTTCCTTTACTCCAAATTTTTTCTTCCACCATTATTTTCTTCTTTAACCCATTTTTTTCCCTTTCCCCATTTTTTTTCTTCTCCAATTTTTCTCTCTTTCCCCATTTTTTTCCTTCTCCCATTTCTTCTTCTTTCCCCATTCTTCCCCCTTCCCCATTTGTTTTTTTCCTTTGCTCATTTGTTTCTTCCCTTTCCCCTTTTGGTTTTCCCTTTCCCCATTTGTTTTTCCCTTTCCCCATTTGTTTTTTCCTTTTCCCATTTTTTGGTCACCACCCATTTCATTTTATTTTCCCATTTTTTTCCTTTCCCCATCTTCTTTTTCTTCCACCAATTTCTGGGGCCAATTATTACAATTTCTTTCGAGGAAGTCAACGTTTGGTAGTAAATTTCAATCATCACAAAAAAACAATTTCAAAATAGAGAATTATGCAAAAAAAATAATCTGAAGATTTTAGTGAAATGTCTACCACAAATCCACAGAGGCTTGTGGACGTCATCTCATCCAAACCTTTAGATTGTCTACTCATCCTACACATGTGCACATACACTATTGCTCATGGAAATCCCATTAGTTATGGGATATTTGGAACCCTAAATCCTATGTATTCAAATTAGGTAGACAAAAAAATGCAATTGAGTTGTGTCCAAATGACATCTACCTACAATATTCACACCGTCCACCATATTTCCCATTGTAATCATTGAACTAAGTGGCAAAACTTTTCACCAAAGTTCCAAGGTCTTTTCTAATAGTCGTAAGCAATTTCAAAAGGATAAAAAATGACACATTCCACAATCCACGGTTTTAGGGGACATGGTCATAGGTCATAATAATTACTATAAATAGGATGTTTTCCTCTATTTTTTTGAAAAAAGATGAAATTTTGAAATTGGGTGGCAAAAAACTAAAAAAAGAGGTTTTGTGGGCTCTAGGCTCACAAACTCCACGCTCATAGCTCACAGGCTCACGGCTCCAAGCTCGCATGCTAGCGTCGTTGCTTGAAGGCCTACACATGTTTGCTCATTTGTTTTGGATTTTATGAGGATGCTTGGAGGCCAACCCATGTTTGCACATTTCTTTTGATTTTATGAGGATGCTTGGAGGCCTACCCATGTTTGCATATTTTAGTTCTGAATAGGATGCTTGGAGGCCTACGCATGTTTGCACATTTTTTTTGATTTTTTGAACATGCTTGGAGGGCTATCCATGTTTGCATATTTTTTTTAATTTATGAAGATGTTTGGAGGCCTACCCATGTTTGGACATTTTATTTTATTTTATGAGGATGCTTGGAGCCCTACCCATGCTTGCATATTTCAATTTTAAATAGGATGCTTGGAGGCCTACCCATATTTGCACATTTGTTTTGATTTTGTGAAGACGCTTGGACGCCTACCCATGTTTGCACATATTTTTTAATTTCATGAAGATGTTTGGAGGCCTATCCATGTTTGCACATTCTGTTTGATTTCATGAAGATGCTTGGAGACCTACGCATGTTTGCACATTTTTTTTGATTTTATGAAGATGCTTCGAGGCCTACCTATGTTTGCATTTTTTTTTAAAAATTTATGAAGATGCTTGGAGGCCTACACGTATTTGTACAGTTTTTTGGATTTTATGAACATGCTTAGAGGCCTACACATGTTTGCATATTTTTTTTCATATTATGAGGATTCTTGGAGGCCTACCCATATTTGCACATTCTTTTTGATTTTATGAAGACGCTTGGAGGCCTACCCATGTTTGCACATTCTTTTTGATTTTATAAGGATGCTTGGAGGCCTACCCATGTTTGCACATTCTTTTTGATTTTATGAGGATGCTTGGAGGCCTCCACATGTTTGCACTTTTTTTTTTGATTTTATGAGGATGCTTGGAGGCCTACGCATGTTTGGACATTTCTTTTGATTTCATGAGGATGCTTGGAGGCCTGCACATGTTTGTACATTTTTTATGGGCCCCGTTAGGAGACGCTTACGCTTCCCTAACGGGGAGCTTCGGAGTTGGGGAGGGGAACGTTGGATGGGGGAACGAGAGGAAGAAGACGGCTTCTGTTGTGTCGTCACGAGCACGACAAGCAACTAAAACCCGGGGATTGTGCACAGGAAGACGAAAAAAATTCGCTCCGTTGTTGTGTTGGTCTTCGCTGACACGTGCCGGGCAGCTTGAGGCTCCCACGAAGCTGAATTTTGGTCATGGAAGTCTGTTTTGAAGGATACTGCCATTTTCTGAAGATGGACGGTAAACCCTAAACCTTACTCGAGCTTTCTTCAATGCGAGATAATTGAAGGATTTGTTAATACCGCTTTCTGCATCGAAGGGTGATCAACCTCTGGATTATCCGCACCCTCAGCTTGCATTATCTACGGAAGTTGCGTCTCACACACCATCTGATTCATCTATTTTCAATGATAGTTCACTATTGAGGGTTAAGCCCCGATAAGGGAAGGCACGCACGCATCCTGGATAGAGTAGATTGTGAACCCCAACAAACAGGATAGCTATTCTAAAGCTCATCACAACATAGGATCTATGATGAGATTTATCTTAAGAAAACAGTGTCCTAAGATAAGAAACTGTGAGACACCAACCCGTGCTAGCAGGTCTTCACTGCAACAACATCTGCAACTTTGACAGCCTCCCTCAGTCCCTGCACGGTAGTGCCCAAAGTTGTGAAGCATTCAAGATGCAAATGACCCTCACCAGCAAAGACTAACTCAGGCGGCACCTTACATCAGATAGCAAGGCAACGAAATATCAACAAGTCTACCCATCAAGAGACATCTAAAAAAAATTTTGTCGCTGACAAAATTTGAAAACAACTCTATCAAGCATAAACAGACTACTTCCATAAGGTCTACAGGAATCAAGAAGGGGAACCTCTCCACTAGGCTTGTATGACTTTGAAGAAGGGCGGCTTTTCCCTTGGGAAGTATATCCACTTTGGAAAAACAGACTGCATACATTACACACAAATACACAAATAAGACTGATTAAGAATAGTCTAGAAGATACTTGTAGGTGAGAATAACCTTTAAAGAATATCAAAATCATAACTAGATTCAGAAAAAAAATATTCTAAAAAACTCTCTAAGCAGAGAGCTTATTCTGTTCTGAATGAAACAACCCAATGGCAATCTGAAAACAATACAAATCCTTCACACGACCCCCGCTAGATGAGGAGTAACACAAGTAATCCAATCTCATCCGACACTTGAAAGCAGTGAACATGCAATTGCACACCCTACAGTGCAAGA
Source organism: Straminergon stramineum (assembly GCA_963920665.1). Lineage (NCBI taxonomy): Eukaryota > Viridiplantae > Streptophyta > Bryopsida > Hypnales > Calliergonaceae > Straminergon > Straminergon stramineum. The sequence goes on from OY987272.1 coordinate 19,609,970, forward strand.
CTTCCTTGTAGGTTTTAGTTGTGGTTTTAGTTGTCTGGTCTTTCGAGTAGATTGCGAGTCTGTAGCTTTGAGCTTGAGATTCTCTAAGGTAATGCAAATGCGACGCTAGTTTGCACTCCCCTTAAGGTTGTTGGATTGGTGAATGCTCTGCTCCATGAGAGAAAGAGAAGTAGCGGAGTGAGTTCGTCTCCATAACAAGATTGCCATTATAGGAGAATTCTTTTCGTCATTCTCAACAAAAACAATCCCACCACTGCTATCTCAAGAAATTCCATCTTGAGAAATTGGATAAACCCTAATTCCCAACAAAATCAATCAACAAGGTGTAGCCCGATTCCCAACCAAGCGATGAAAAGAACATGTTGCAAGAGCAAAGCAGTTGCACTTCGCAAGCACACCAACACAATATTGGTCTGAAATTTTGGAAGTTGAGAAAAATCTAAATGCTTACTAAAGCTCCACGAGCTAATTGGAGAGCCTCCATCGCAGTTGGAGACAAATCTGCGACGTGCAGGATTTCTCGAACATAATCAAAGCAGCGGGAACAAAGGTACACAACAAGGGCACCTCGATTGTTTGAGTTCACCAAATCAATTAAGTTTGTAACCTCAGGCAAACTGTCAAAACCAATCACTGATGATAAAAATAATATTACTTGCCGTCAATAGTGAATTTGGAACTGAAGCAAATTCATCCAGCTAAGGTCCGTGAAAAGAGAGAGAAAAAGTGTACATACAAGGTAAGCAATGGCAAGAGTAAACCCTAGACATCACTCGAATAGATGAATTCACGAGGCTGCAAACCAAGCTTAACGAAACTATACTAGTCTGCAAGCCACTTTGCTTGATGATAGAGAGAAAAATACACTCCAAATGAAGCCAGACTCACATCCCCCAAATCTATGAAGACATTGCATGTGTTGCTCAAAATCTAAACAAAAACTGATCAAAAGCATATCCTAATAAAATCTATTCAAAACCTGCGTTTGAGTAATAAACAAGATTTCAATACTTGGAGACATCAATGTACCCCTATGACCCCAAGAACCGCTTCACATCAAAATCCTCCGAGAAAAACATCTCAATCGACACTTCCACTCCCATCATCTTCCACCTCCTCATAACTCAGTTCCTGGGATGCAAAACGCCCTGCTGCTTGCACCAATTGGCCCAAAATGCAACTCCGAATGAAAACAGATTAGGTAGAGCAGCTACCACTCCTTGCCTTGACAGATGACATGTTGTAGTGTTCACAAATTTGTGTACACAAACAACGTCTTTTAGGGTACTAGAAAGAGAAGCAGCTATGGGTAACAACACTATGCTGCAACAAATTTGCACAATGGGAAAACAAAATTGCAATTGAAGATCACCAATGTAGTGGAGCACGAGGAGAAGAGAATTGGGACATAGAGTGTGATTTTTTCCTTCAAGTAAGCTTGGTCTTCACAAGATTTGGGAGCAAGCTAGGGGGTGTTTGTTGGGCACCAATTTTGAGTGGAATTGGGGGAATGCAGGTGGAGGTGACAACTGACAAGTGAAGGGGAAGGCTTACCACAAAGAAGTGGACAAGGAGGTGGTTCAGACACAATGAATCAATTGAAAGATTTTTTTCCACCAATGTGTTTATGTGCTGATTTTGAATCACTTTATAGTTTAAAGGTTTTTCATTTAAGTAGGTTTAGAAATCAAATTTCACCTCCAAATGTGTTTCTAGGAAAATTTCAGCATCCTTTAATATGACTAAAACATTATAAACCTACAATCTATGTCACCAAATGACTCCAAATTTGATTTACGTCATTTGCAACACATATACTACAAGATTGTATGGTTGAGATCTCTATGCCTCATTAATGTTTTGATCTATTAATAACACTTCAAAAGCAATGATATTTTTCAACCCAAAAAGGCCTTAGGCAATGAGGGATTAAGCATGATTTAAAATGTGTCTCTATATTTTGTTTTTTAGTTAGCTTCCAATGGTCTCTACTAGGGTTGTACAATTTTCAAATCCAAATTTTTAATGTGACTATTTTAAGAGATATTTGATGTAATGATGTGCTCCTATTTATAGTACTCGCAAGTTCTAATTTCATACCAATCAAAAATAGAAACATATTTACTAAGTTGTTTAGAGTGACCCATTGGGAATGCTCTAACTTTGATTCCTTGTAAAATGGACACCTATAGATTCTTGCCTAAAATGTATTGACTCTAGTCATGAGCCTAGGCCCTAGAGTTGCTTTTGAGTAAATTGATTTGAGTAGTTTGAAAATTTATAGTTTATTTATATGGTGTCCAAAAAATGTATAAGAAGATAATCAAGAATATTTTTTCGACTTCCAACAAGATCCAACAATAATTGGCATATGAATTTAATAATAGGAACAATACTCAATTGGACACTATTAGGTGAAGTTGCCTTAGATCCTTGCGTAAAATATAAACCTCTCCATATGAGAACCTAACTAGGATCAATTTAGGGCAAAGAATTATTTTTTTGATTCCCAATAAGATCCAATAAATCTTGAGATATTTTGATAATGGGAACCTTGCTTTGAGCCTTGCTCAAGTGTTGAGTATTGTATGTGTACTACTTTTGAAATGTAGAAATGTATCACAAACTTGGATTAAAGTTTGGTGGTATCCAAGGGCAATGGCAAGGAATTTGTTAGTTTCACCCATAGAATTTAAGATTTTAGCTTTTCCTTTAAATTTTCTAACATGCTTTTACCTGTGTCATCTTTGAAGTAACCGCTTTATTCGAATGCAAAGCCTTAGTATTTGTGGAAGTCAATTACTTTCCATTGCCTTCCATATTTGAGATGATGCCTCAAACTTTGGTAGGAATTTATGATTAACCGTTCAAGGCCTAGGGCTTTTCGGAGTTTTAAAACATCACTGCTTTTGAAATATTTTAGTTCAAAATGTCACTAAGATATAGAAATCTCAACTGTGCAATCTTGTAGTGTATGTGTTGCAAATGATGTGAATCAAATTTGGAGTCATTTGGCCACATAGATTGCAAGATTATAATGTTTTAATGTAGAAAAAGGATGTTGAAATTTTCCTAGCAACACATTCAGAGGTGAAATTCTATTTCTAAACCTACTCAAATGAAAACAATTTATACTTCAAAGTGATTAAAAAAGACATACAAATACATTGGTGAAAAAAAATATCATTGGATTGACTCATTGTATTTGCAAATTGGCTTTGAAATGTCAAAAATAGCAAGAAAAGTTGCAAAAAACATATATGAGGCTAAACTTCTTTCTACTAAAATGCTTCTCTGTCACTCATAACTTCTTGGATTGGTATGAAATTTTAGCTACACAAACTAGACTAGTATGCAAAACTTTCCCTAATTTTTTATTTATTCAAAACACACTTGATCACCATGTCAAAGTATAAGTCCTCATGCATGATCCTTTCTCTGCAACATAGTCCAATTTTGAAGTTCTTTACATATACTAAGAGTTGGAGGTGTTTTGGCTTCTCGCCCTACTGAGAGATGTAGGTGTTTTGGTTTTCTCAACTAGGGTTTAGCAATTTGAAGGGAAGCCTAGATAGAGTTGGAAAGTGGCTGGAAAACTCAAGGACAATGATTCTTGTACGGATACTTTGTGTTTTGGTTGAAGTCAAGGTGACATTGGTTGTTGTTCTTATGGGGCTACTTTGAGGGAGCTCTTCTTTCTGAAGTTAGGGTTTATCAATTTGGAGTTGGCAACAAACATAGTTGAAATGTAGCTCAAGAACTCGCAAGGATTGATGCATATGTGATATATGGAGTTGAAAATAAACTCTGTAACAAAGAGCCACTCAAGATTTTGAATTTCAGATCAAGACTTTGTTGTGTAGAACTCCTGATTTTCAAATTGTTGCAAAATTGTTATGTAGTAAGCATTAGGAATTTAGATTTTAGATTTTAGAAAAAATTTGACATTTATCTCTAATCTGTAATCTCCATGAAATATTAATTAGTACACATCGAAGCTATATGGCACGAACATTTGTTATGTAAAGAGCATGCAATCTATGCTACTGGTGAATAAACTTCTACAATAGAATCTACACAAAGATTATGCTTTAGACTTTAGCTTTAGTACTCTTTCATCTAGTACTTCAAGTGACTTTTGTTACCATGACACTCTGAATTCAAAAAGCAAAATCCATCTATGAAGAGAAGAAATGACGCTTGCAATAATTTGGAAACTCAATCAGTTCATGACAAATTGCTAGATTATGTTATGCCAAACCATTTCTAAATGACAAGCTCTTCACATGGCACTTCAAGTTAGTGCTCACATAGTGAGTATTCTATTGTGGGTCTCTCTTTTGTTGACTTATGTGCAATCTACGATGGATACACCCAAAATCGTGTTGGGCCTTAAAGCGCAACCTAAAATAAGCCCCATAATGGTGTAAATGTATTTTGAAAATTGCACCTCCATGTGTTCATGGTTCTCCCCAAAAGGATTGGTTGTTTTGGGACAAGAAGTGTGGGCCCTGGAGAATCATCTACGAAAACAATATAATAAATCTACATCGAAGGACTAATTCTCACAACATGTAGATGGGGATTATTCTTAGGAATTGAGTAATATTGTTTGTAAAGCCCAGGTGGATCTCTAATATATATATCTATTGTAATCACATGCGTTAAGAGAGTATTTAAATCGGAGCTATCACATACTCGGAATATTTGAGGTATTTTCTAAAATATTCTAGAAGATTCTAGACAAATTCTAGTTAGATTTTCAAATTATTCCTTTTTTGTTTGAGTTTAAAGCACCCTACATTACACATAAAATTTTACAATTAAGTAGAAATGTTACCTTTCATGAATAAAAATGACTTTTTGTTTTAACTCACGTGGTTTTCTAACTCAACCCAAATGTCCCCCCATGCTATAAAGAAAGTGAAAACATGAACATTGAAGTAGTTGAGGTATTTGGAATTGAATTATTTTTTATGTACATGGTCTTCATGAGAAAAACATTGAAATAAGAAATTTTATCTATGCAATTGTTTTCTAGGTTCATGTTGCATTTGACTTACATTTGTACCAAGTGGATCTTGAAAACAAGATATTATAAATATTCAAAGGAAATAATGCAATTCTAAATATATAGAGTTTGTGAACTCAAGCAGTTTGTGGCATACTATTGTCACTTGCTCATGTATCCATTAGGATCACTATTATTGCATCCATGAGCATTGACAAGGTGACAAACGGACAACATTCTATAGTAGGGACATCTAGAATTGCCACTTCAAACATTGAGTATACTTAGGTCGTACAACTATACTAGTCAAAGTGCAATAAGATGTTAGAAAATCACAAAGAAATGTGTTATTTCAATACCTAGTGCAAGAATTATGAAGGTTTAGATTTTTCCCAGTAGATGAACTATTACTATCACTTTCAAGAACTTATTGTTAAGTGTGTAGCCATCATCTTAGATTTTGTAGTTGGGATAATGGACTAGCTAATTTGAAAGGAGTGAAGCCTTGTTATAAGAAATAACTTAACAACTTGTCAAGCCATGGGAGTTGCACTCGATGTTATTCCCCTAATGTCACCATGTTACTCAATACAAACTCAAGGGTTAGATCTTATTCAATCATGCTCAATCAAAGAACCTAGAACAAAGATTAATGCTACTACAATAACAATCTCTCAAAATAATATATATTTGCTTATCCAATGAGAGATTATCCCTTGGCTTTACAAACAATATTATTCAAGTCTTAAGAATAATCTCCATCTACATGTTGTGAGAATATGTTCTTTAATGTAGACGTATAATATTGTTTTTAAGGAGATTCTCTAGGGCCCACACGTCTTGTTTTGATTTTATGAAGACACTTAGATGCATACGCATGTTTCCACATTTTATTTTATTTTATGAGGATGCTTGGAGGCCTACCCATGTTTGCACATTTTTCTTGATTTTATGAGGATGCTTGGAGGCCTACCCATGTTTGCACATTCTAGTTTATTTTATGGAATGCTTGGAGCCCTACCCATGTTTGCATATTTTAGTTTTAAATAGGATGCTTGGAGGCCTACACATGTTTGCGCATTTCTTTTGATTTTATGAGGATTCTTGGAGGCCTACACATGTTTGCACATGTTTTTTGATTTTATGAGGATGCTTAGAGGCCTACACATGTTTGCACATTTCTTTTGATTTTATGAGGATGCTTGGAAGCCTCCGCATGTTTGCACATTTCTTTTGATTTTATGAGGATGCTTGGAGGCCTACCCATGTTTGCACATTTTATTTTATTTTATGAACATGCTTGGAGGCCTACCTATGTTTGCTCATTTTCTTTGATTTTATGAGGATGCTTGGAGGCCTACGCATGTTTGCACATCTTTTTTGATTTTATAAGGATGCTTGGAGGCCTACACATGTTTGCACATTTTTTTTGATTTTATGAGGATGCTTGGAGGCCTACCCATGTTTGCTCATTTTCTTTGATTTTATGAGGATGCTTGGAGGCCTACCCATGTTTGCACATTTCTTTTGATTTTCTGAGGATGCTTGGAGAGCTACCCATGTTTGCATATTTTAGTTTTAAATAGGATCCTTGGAGGCCTACACATGTTTGCACTTTTTTTTTGATTTTATGAAGACGCTTGGACACCTACACATGTTTCCACATTTTATTTTATTTTATGAGGATGCTTGGAGGCCTACCCATGTTTGCACATCTTTTTTGATTTTATAAGGATGCTTGGAGGCCTACACATGTTTTCCTCATTCTTTCTAATTTTATGAGGATGCTTGGAGGCCTCCGCATGTTTGCACATTTCTTTTGATTTTATGAGGATGCTTGGAGGCCTACCCATGTTTGCATATTTTAGTTTTACATAGGATGCTTGGAGGCCTACACATATTTGCATATTTTAGTTTTACATAGGATGCTTGGAGGCCTACACATGTTTGTACATTTTTTTTTATTTGATGAACATACTTGGAGGCCTACCCATGTTTGCACATTTCTTTTGATTTTATGAGGATGCTTGGAGGCCTAGCCATGTTTGCACATTTTATTTTATTTTATTTTATGAGGATGCTTGGAGGCCTAGCCATGTTTGCACATTTTATTTTATTTTATTTTATGAGGATGCTTGGAGGCCTAGCCATGTTTGCACATTTTTTCTTGATTTGATGAGGATGCTTGGAGGCCTAGCCATGTTTGCACATTTTATTTTATTTTATTTTATGAGGATGCTTGGAGGCCTAGCCATGTTTGCACATTTTATTTTATTTTATTTTATGAGGATGCTTGGGGGCTACTCATGTTTGCGTATTTTGTTTGATTTGATGAGGATGCTTGGAGGCCTACACATGTTTGCATATTTTAGTTTTTATTAGGAGTCTTTGAGGCTTGCAAAGTTCTTTTATGAGATTACTTGAAAACAGTAGAGAGATTTCAGATGCTACGCATGTTTCCATATTTTTAATTCAAATGAGTATTGTCAATTTGGACACTTTCAATCAATTAAGATGTGTTAGTTCAAACATTTTTGGTCCATTCTTTGTCATTTTAGACATTTGTTTTTGAATGTGGACATAATTAGTGTATGTAGACCTGTGAATTTGGACCCTTTTATCTTCTTTTGTTATTTCCTAAGACAGATTTGGGATACTACAGATGTGCTCATGTTTGTTTTCTTTAGTGGGATGGATGTTCCTCCTTTTGGGGTTATTGAAGTTATGAGGCCTACACATGTTTTCAAATTTTTTTTTGATTTGGATGCAGAACATGTCTCCATTTTTTTCCTAAGTGGGCTTTAAGGGCCTACAAATTTTTTCCTAGAGGGGCATTCGAAAATTGAAAGCATTTAGAGCGCCGGAGATGCTTCCATATTTTCTATTGAAATGAACATGATCAATTTAGACACTCTCTATCAATTAAGACATGTTACTTACAACCTTTTGGGTCAATTTAGGGTCATTTTAAGCATGTTCCCATCAATGCAACCCTCATTACTAAATTGTGTCCTAGCAATGTGGACATTGGTCATTGCTATTTTTTTTCCTTAGGGGAATTAAAGATGCTGGTTCTATTTTGTTTTTTCATTCTTGACTAGAATGAAGGCTCTTAAGATCACCCCTATTTCTTCCATCACATCATCAATTTCCATCAAGAAAAGTGGGTCTATGTTAATTTGCTTGTGCTTTTAGAATTGAATGACCTTAAGTACATAAAAGTAGAGGACATCCAAAAGTGCTAGGGGATCTATATATCTTGTACCCACAAATATGTTAACAACTATGTTTTTCGTCCTACAGAGAAATGGAAAATAGTCCCGCAAACTCTGTCTATTCTATAATGCTTGATTGGTCTGCTAAATGACACACATCATGGGATTTTTTAGTTGCCTCTAGTGAAGAAGAGATCCTTGTCTTCCCTAGACTAGCAATAGCAACAAAAGTTGGCAATCAATATCTCAAGGAATGGGAAGAGAACCACATAGTCAGCATGAATTGAAGCTCCAGGTTTGATAGGTGCAAGTCATCATTACATAGAGTAATGTCTAGTCTGACATTGATGATAGTTTTTAATGTCAAAATTGACTTTTTTCAGATAATTCCTTGTCCATTTGGACAAACTGTATCAATTTCATGATGGTTAATAGAATTAGACTTGTCCATTCGGACACTATGTTTTTAAAGTGATATGATATGGCATTTATCCTGGATATTTTGTATTTCATACTGTACAATTCATGACATGTATGTGTGCAATTTCAAATATGATGTACATCTAGTATAGTGTCAAAGGAGGTAGTCTTTGTGTTTGGCTTACAATGTAATGAGTAAAATGAATGTGCTTGTTTAGGGTCTTCATTTGGAAAGTAGTAGTATCATGGATGCACATGTTGGCATGCTTAGAAAAAGGATTTTGTGTCCAAAAAGAAGTCTACTTTGACTTTCTAGAGTATAGAAAATTGCTTTGGTAGACCACATCCCATTTGTCTTTCATGTCTATGAAGATGTTTTTTCCTTGTTGCTGGACATAGTACGTCTTTTATAGTGTCCATGATAGCATTGTGAAGTCAACTATGGCAGGCTTTTGGAAGCTATGTGTACGGCAGTTTGCCACTTTCAATGTTCACTTTTGTGATGGTTTTGTGCAAAACCAAAGTCCTAATGTGTTGCATGTGTCTCATTGCATCTTGTGGCAATAGGAGGGCTTCTTCAACTTTCTTCCAAGGCTCTTAGCATAATGTGAAGCTAAAGAAGCATATACAACCATGGTGCGTGAAGCCCCGCTACGAGGGGCACAAATTAGAATCAATCACGATGGTTGAGTTTTCCGCCACATTCCCGTGTCAAACCTCATCCTTCAAACAGAGTGGAGGGTGGCAACGGAGATGGATTTGCGGAATCACCGTTGCCCTTGCCGAACTTGTCATGGAGGGCCACGCCGTGCCATAGATACTATTAGAAAACATCTTCGTGAGAGGGGTCGAGATGACTTCCTTATGAAGTCGATGGTTAGAGGGGACCCTCCAAATGGTTATCCTCATAATGGCATTTGGGTAGAAGACCAAGTTTATAGTGACCATGTCATTGACAATGACGCAGATATTGAAGGCAACAACATTGGCGTTGCAGACAATATCCAAGACAATGAAATGGAGGATGACAATGTTGGCTTTGTACCACATGACGAAGACAATGCAATGGATGTTGGACATGATGTCGAACAGCAAGTCTTAGAGGCTTTTGATCGTGGCGACACATTGCATGCAACTACCATGGCGTTTGAGCCCATCCTTGAGTCTGTAGAGGCGGATGAAGAAGATGATAGAGTGGATAATATGGAACGTTTGTACGAGCACACCACCACCCCAGTGTACCTGGATGCAACTTGTAGTATTCTCTCAGCCACTATCATCATCATGAATATGTGTGCAGTCTTTCGTGTGAGTAACAAGTTTGCGGATGAATTGTTGCAGTATTTGTCATTGGACTTGCTACCTGAAGGCAATAACATGCCAAGTAGCCATTATGAGGTTAAGAAGATGATGAAGAAGTTGGGCCTAGAGTACAACAACATCCATGCTTGCCCAAGTGGATGTGTGCTATATGAGGTGGAGCATGCAAAGCTGAGCACTTGTCCTAAGTGCACAAAATCATGATGGTTGGAGGGCTCAAATTCCATACCAGCGAGAGTAATTCGGCATTTTCCCTTGATTCCAAGGTTGAGACGCATGTTTTGATCTTTAGAGTTGGCCCAGATGTTGACCGGTTGGACGAAGCATGTCAGTGAAGATGGTGTCATGCGTTTAGTGGTGGATAGCCCCGCTTGGAAGCATGTCAATTTAGACCCTGTCTTTGCCAACTTTGGTGCTAAAGACAGGAATTTACGTCTAGCATTGGCATTGGATGGCGTGAACCCTTTCAAATTGAGCAACACCACTTGGTCTACATGGCCCGTGCTCATTTTGATTTATAACTTTGAGCCATGGTTTGTAACTAAGAAGTTCTTTATTTCATTAAGCATTCTCATTTCAGGGAAACATTCCCCAACTTCGAAGAACTTGGATGTGTTTCTGCGACCACTACTTTGGGAGCTACATGCACTTTGGCAAGGGGTTGCAGTGCAAGATTTCTCTAAATCTGCAGGTTCAAGGTAGTTCATCATGCGGGGGTTGTTGTTGTAGACTATATTTGATTTTCCAGCATACGACCACATCTCTAGTCTTTGTTGCAAAGGTTATAGAGGATGTCCAAATTGTGGACCTGAGACAGATTCTAGAATGGCGCGGACGGGTGATGTCCACACAAATCGAAGTGTAAGAGGGTCCAAGATTGTTTATGGTGGCATACGCAGGTATTTACGTCGTAATCATCCATACCGTTCGAATCTTCGGTTCAATGGTTGCATAGAGCATCGTGGTAGACCAGCTCAAATGACCGGAGAAGACATCGTCCAATATGCTGCATTGCAACAATCATATCTGGATTTGGGTGGGAAAGAAGATGGACCAGACAACCCGGTTCATTTTATTGGGGTCAAAAGTCTTTGTGCTTTATACGAACTTGATTACTTTCAAGTGAGCATTTTATAGTTTCTATAACTTTGATTGTACGCTGACGCACTTGTGATGTAAATTCCGATGTTGTAGATGCCGTAGGTGTGCATAGTTGTACTTTGTGTCTAACAATGAAGATGTCCACTTTTGCAGCATCTTCTGGAATGGCACATTTTGGACGTCATGCACTATGAGAAGAATTTGTGCGAGAATATAGTAAAGATGCTTCTTGCTATGAACGACAACCCTAGAAGTCGAGTTGATGCACAAGAGTTGGGGATTCGCGAAGAAATTTGGCTACAAGATCCATGTCGTTGACAAGATGATTTTTACATGCCCCATGCGCCTTACATCATGACCCTAGAAGAGCGAACAGAATTCATGGACATTATATGCAAAATTCGCACCCCAACAAACTACGTCGGGTCCATTCACAAACGATTCCAAGATGGAAGACTTCAGTACATGAAGACACATGACTACACGTGCTTATACAACAAGTGAGCCACATAATCCCATGATAGTTGTTATAAGTGAATGTTGTCTATAGAATCCACCAATGAAAACGTCTACAAAATCCACTAGTGGACTCACCATGAGCATGCTTTGTCCATGATACTGTTGTAGGAGACACTATGCTAGAAGTGTTGTTGTCTATTACAACACTCAGTTGGATAGACTATGTCTAACTACGCTAGTTGAATAGACATAAAGCTTGTCCATTTCAGTGAAAACTTTCCTTTCAGATGTCTATGGTTGAAGTGGAAGCCTTCAATTAGGTGATTTAGGTCATATAATAGGCCACATGTCTTTCATGAAGTAATTTATGTTGCATGTAGATTTTACCGGTGGCAATCCGAAACATCTTGGACGAGAACGTGAGACTGGCTATTATAAAAATTAGCAGAGTCTTCCAACGATTATGTGAAAAACAAATCAGAGAGGCAGACAAAGATGACATCATGGATGATGTGATCATGGCAATATGCTTGTTGGAAAAGGAGTTTCCAACAACTTTTTTGAACATCATGACACATCTTCCACTACACCTAGTGCAACAATTATTTGTATCAATGTGGACCAGTGCATTGCAGATGGATGTATCCTATAGAACGGTACATGAAGACACTCAAAGATTTTGTCTGCACATATGCACGACCAGAAGGCAGCATAGCAGAAGGATATCACAATGAAGACACTTTTGGCTTTTGCACGGAATACATGAAAGATTTTCAAAGAACACAGCATCGGGTATGGGACGCAGAAGAAGACCCCATCATGAATGATGAGGTCATATGGAGCAAGGCACCAAAAAAGCGCCCCATGTCAGATGAATTGCGTTTGTTGGTACATGCATTTGTCATTGACAACGCTGCGTGCTTGGAGTCTTAGCGCGAGTAAATTGAACAATGTCAATAATGATGTTCTTGTGTCAATTGTGATGTTGTCTCTGTACTATCCATGTGTTTGACAAGATACTTTGCATTCTTGAGGAATGTCTTATGTCTGAATGATTTTAGGGCATTCTAGATTCCTTTCATCATTGTCTTGCATATTAGTAATTGGAATTTATTACCAATGCTCTTGAATACAGCGTGAAAAATAGCTTAGTTGGAATGCAGGTGTTTCTCACTAAACATATGCTAACTCTTTGCACTTCATATTGGAGATCTTTTTAAAATATGTAGAGGGTTGATTCCATGAATAGGGAGTACATTGAGGCAAAGAGTCAAAGATGGGAGCAGCGCGAAGAGTTTCGTTGGCGTTCAAGGCGTTCACATCCTCGGAAAATTGTCCAGTATCCTCAAGAATTGAGTGACTTCCCCCCTTTCACGCAATGGTTGACATCTACCATGAAAGAAGCACAACGTTCTGGACGTCATGTTGAGCAAGATGTGTTGCACTACTTGCAACCCCCTCAACAAAATGCAACATCACATCGTCAAATGTATTGTCATGGTATGCATCTGCGCGTCTGTAGTGCGGAAGGTGGTCTTGTTACACAAGATTCATGTGTTGTCGCATCTTTTCGCCGGCAATGTCGTTGGGGTCTTTTGAACAAGAGGCCTCATGAAGTTTCAGAGGAGTATGTAGGATACATTGAGGAAATATTGGTTTTAGATTACCGAAATCATTGTGTTACCATTCTGCTTTGCGATTGGGTGCGTGGGACTCGAGACGCTCGTTTTCCACATATTGAACGGGACCGGTATGGCTTTAGTATGGCAAACTTCAATAACATGAACGGGCAGGTCCATGTTGATTCATTTGCCTTTCTACTTCATTGCCAGCAAGTGTTTTTCTCAGATGACCGGCATCAATGAGGGTGGAAAGTAGTGTGCTGAATTGATGTTAGAGGAAGACGTAGAGCAATCTACTTTGATGAAGACACTCCAAACATTCTGCAATTGCGAAACGATGGTGACTTTGCTGGCTTGCAGCCAATGGTAGCTCAATCAAACCCTATTAGACATCCCATGGATGTCGAAGAAGACGTTAGAGACATCCTTGGAAACAATGTTGTGTCCGACGATGAAGCTTGATTGACATTGTCCCTTGTACACGTAGCATAGGGTCGCCTAACACATAGCCGTCTATGCAGACATTATGAGAATACTGTAGACAATATGTATGTCTTAGTGCATGTTTCAGTGCTCCCAAAACATTCATATGACATTGCCAATTTGCATTGAAGGTGCCTCATGTGAACCCTCTATGCAATGCACGTCTTTGTAGTTTCCCACATCATTATGCTCCTCCATGCCACTTGTTCTTATAACTTTTGTATCAAACTATTAAGAGCATTCATGAATCTTCCCCTATGGACATTTATAGTTGGAAATCATCTTCCATGGTGAACACCCTAAACATCATAGTAAAGTTTCATGCTTTAGACATTGCATAAGCTAAATTCTTGTGAATTCAATGCACGTCATCTCGGACAAATATACCTTATGTTGAAGTGCACATGTGCAAGACAATGAAGATTGCCATGCCCCATTGAATGTCTTAGGGAATGTCCGTATTGCCTTATCCTAATCTCATCATCAACATCCTCTTGTCTCATGCGCCTCAATATAAACACCCAATATTAATAGGAAGATCACCCTCAACGCCAATAGGTCCTCTGAGACATCATTTACAACATTAAACATCTACGTGGATGTCTTCTGGGACGTCTTGAAGTTGCTCATGGCATTCTAGAGAATGCCATCAAAATGGTTAAACTAAGAAATTGTTGACGTGGCAGTGTCTGCCAAGTCAACATCTTATCTGCCATGTCATCACTTTTTAACATACCCTGCCCAAAAAATGCTGCCTAACTCTTTTTTTCAAGTGGGCAACGTTGTTATTTAAAAATATAATAATATAAATGAAAATTACCCATGGTCAAAGTGGGTCCCCACTGTTGACGTGTCAAATATTGTTTTTTCAAACAACCATTTGAACATGATGATGTCAGGCGCCATCTCAACGTCAAAGTGGATGCAAATAGCAACACCACCTTGTTTTTTCATGTGAATTTCACTTTTTTCATCTCTAACATCCACTTCAACCTCTAGTAGACATAGAGATGCACAAGAAGACATGTAGACACCAAGTTGGACATGAAATGTCCAGGCCTTAGACAGGAGCATGTCAAGGCTTGACATTAAAAAAACCGTAATTTCTTCATGTGCTTGGAGTGATCCTCCGGTCCAAAACAACAGTGGTATCTATTGATTTCATACAAAACAAAACATAGGGCTAAAATTTAGTTGCAGGTATTTCAGTTGGGTACAATGTAGACCATTATGAATTATTGATCACACAATCGACCATCACATCATATGAGTATACAACTACATAGGATGAGCCTAAACTCGCTTCTCAAGCACTCTGCATTTTTTGGTTTAATGACCTCAAAACAAAGAAGGTACTATCGCATATGGAAAATTAGCAGTTTCCTTTTGAGGAATATATGCACCAACTACTTTGTAATAGAATTTATAAAAGCATTAGTAAAGACTGATTTATTTACTTCTATTTATTGTTCAATAAGAGAAGAAGATGCAATCAGGTTTTGATGGAGAAGAATCAGAATTGGAGGTCAATTGTAGAACAATTTCTGACATAATAAGAAATCAGGTTTGTAGAGTAAAGCGTAATTACTTACTAGATTACTTGACTTGTTGATGAGGCAGGTGGGAATGCAAGCAATCTAGGAGCATTTGCTTTCTTCATGTGGTAGTTGAATTTTGTAGGGAAGTCAGAGTTCTTTTGTTGTCCTTGCACAAAATCTTCCACCCTATTCCAAAGAATAGTTGCAATCTCTGATTGAATTATAGAACCATTTCCACTCATGCTATGAGGAAGCCAAACTAGATCGGAATACCTGATTATGCCCACATTAGGGTTTGGGACGGTGTCCTACATTGCTTCCATGAGTTTTGCATCTCTTTGTGCATTGCAAGGTCTATGATGGTCTAATGGGTCCTTGTCTATCTCAAGTGAATCAAGAGCTTGCTCCATGTTTATTGCAAAAAAAATAAAGGATGCTATCAACTAATTACTAGAAAAGAATCTTATAGACAACTACAATGGACATTCATGTAGGAGGTGTTAAGCACCCTAAACCCCAATGCTAAAGCATCTTCGTATAATGTGCTCCCAATACTCAAACATATGGAAGGAAGCAAGTACATACTATGTCAACAACTTAGAAGCAACAAAGTTTCCAGAAAACAAAATCGATGACATCCTGTACCCCCACGAGTGAAGATGTACCTAAACTTACATTGTTCTAATCATCATTTTAGTCTACACATGTAACTTAGAAAATGAGGGGATTCAGAAACTATTGCCAGTACAGGATGGAGAAAATGGTGAAGAAATCACCCCTAACGCTCGTGAGCCCCTAAACTGCCACTGCAAACCCTAACACCATTTATGGGTCTCAATGGTTTTGCACATGAAAATCCACGTGAGTTTGAATTTAAAATGCAGGGCAGTTAGTTGTTCTAGAGTAAAAATTTGCACAATGCACTTGTGCGCAACACAAATAACCATCCCAATATCGCCGGCAATTAAAGCACTTAACACTAATATTATTAATTCTACATGGGAACGAAGGTGAGTTTGAATTTAAAAGGCAGGATAGTGAGTTGTTTTGAAGTAGAAGTTTGGACAATGCGCTTGTGCACAGCACAAATATTTGTCCCAATTTCACCGCCAGTTGACGACCCCAAAGTTAAAATTATTAGTTCTCTAATTTATAATTCTTGTATTGCTACACATTGCGCTTCGCAGTATTGTAACTTGTTCCTTGTCTTATTTTTCAACCCTAATTAGTAGGACATAAATGGTGTCGTCCTACACAAGATATCTTCTCGCGTTGTTTAACATTTGCTTGTGTCTTCGTCGACTCTAGACTCCATCTTTGTCGACTCTATGTTCCGCCTCTGTCTTTGTCACCATCCGCTCCGTCAGGGGGCAATGGCCGCGGTTCGCAACTCTGGGCGTCGAGCCATCAAGCATAGGCTAGCTAAGCCCCTTGATGGTTGCTGGGAATCAGGGTGGAGCCCGTGCACCATGTCAGCGCAAGCCCCACTTTGATTGCAGGATTAAGCGCTCCATCTAGAGTAGTCAAGTAGAAACACACGATGATTTACAGCTGAATTAATACCTTCGTAAGGCCAAGTGGGAACATACCTTTAGTAGTGTCTGTCTTCCTTCTACAAATTCTAATTTCATTGAAAGAAATACATACTTACAGCAAGGATTTCTATAAGTTAGAGCTCAACTAAGCTTTGAAGTACCTTTTTTCTCTTGCCAATGGAAATTGTCCATGTGTTTCAAGAAAAGGAAAGAAAAAATTTGAAAGTCAAATTTCCCACCCGGCGACCACAGGCCATTGTTTTGATTAGAAGGTTTCTACAATTGTTCTAAAGCCTCCCGGACCCATCACTCTATTTGCTGCCTAGCATTTGGTGCACCCACAGATGACTCGGAAGTTTCAAATTCATTTCTAGAGCTGACATCATGACTTATTTCGACTAAGTTGCAAGCCATGAAGTTTTCGATTTTGTGGAGGAGGAATTTTCAATTCCACGGACTCCCCTGGGGACAAATGTGGCAGCATGAAATTTTAATTTTTTGGTTTTACTTAGAAATACTAACCGGATAGCTAGATAGGGGTATCCGGATTTGGTTAAGAAACCATAAGGAGCGGAAATAGAAGTAGAAAATAAGATAGTGGGAAGATCTACTCAATCTAGTTTCCAGAGAGTGAATGGATAGGAGCGGATGTCTGACCGGATAGGTGACGGACCAGATACCATACAGGAACTGGATCCGGATTAGGTCATAATGAGGTGGAAGGGAGGTCCAGCCAGTATATAAGGGCTGGCCTGGCCAGTCGCACCTCTTTTTCACTTTTCCATTTTCCAGTGCTCTCAAGCTCCTCGTGTTTGTCAGTTTTTGCTTTCCATGTCAGTCACTGTTGTCGCAGCACAGGATAAGTAAATTCCCTATTATGCTCACAAAAATCACTCTAGAGCATAACGAAGTGACTCTAAAGATCGAACCCACGAGATTCTGTGAAGTATTCACTTGGTTTGGGCAAGTAAGCGCTCTCACCCTCTAAAACTTCCTTTCCGGTCCTAGATCTAAAACCGGAAACAACCAACCACCAAGAGGATCAAGACCGGATTACTTCCTATCTGATCTTTCAATCCTCCGGTTAATACAATTCTCCCAATCCCCAGGACCTAAACGATTCCGGTCCTGGGACTGCTCAGAACCAATCCGCTCCGACTGGTTCCCGTATCTCCTCAATACTTTTCCGGTTTAGTTTTGCCTCTGTTGGACCATCAGAGGGTTCGCCGCTTAGGTTCTGAGTGGTAGGCCCACCACTCCTTCTGTGGATTATAGTGGTTGAAGACCCACTGTTCTCTCCCCTCCTTTCCTAACTAACTCGAATCCGGTTTGATCCCTCACAGCAATCTGGATAGCAATCTGGAATGCAGGTCACACAAAGATCCCCCGTACGATCCATTCTTACTACAATGACCTCAATGCCAGCTCCTACCCGTGCGAAGCTAGGTGGTTACAAGTGTACTTGTCCGTTCCAACAGTAACTAGGATCATTCCATTTACCAACTAAGGTGGTGAGACCTCTCAGAAGATCGGACACTCAACCGGACTACCCATCCAAGAGTTCTAGCGCGACTAAGGATAACCTCCCTATCCGCCTAGCCTAACAGCGGCTATCTCACTAGGAACTTCAAAACCCTAGATCTTGCCGAGGCACTGAAATACACCCCCAACTCTTACGCAACCTGTACACACACTAAGGATCGGAAACTATCGCACTAAGGGGAGAAATCTAATCACAAATCTGCCTTATGCCTTCCTAACTTCACATCATGCAAACCTGCCAAGCTTGGGAGACACACACAACAATAGAGCGCATACAAAGGTACAACAGAAATTGCAAAAAGAAGACTCCCAACGTCCCTCGTGGGTGCTAACTATATACATTTCAAAAAGTTCCAAATGGGCGGGAAAACTCGCGAAAGTTCCGCCGCCATTTCGGTCGGACTTTCTGGTCCTACCTACTCCCAACTGGATCGGAACAGTTTTCGTATCCATTCCTACTCTACCTACTCTGTACATCCTAAACCCCTATTCGCGATCCGATGGTTGCGCTGTCCGCTCCCAGGTCCATCTGCTCAAAAACCTCGTTTAGGTTCCGACTCCTTTCGATCTCCTGAGGTCGAGGAATCGGATTGCTTCCTATGGACGCGGGTGGTGAGTCCAAGTCGATGGCGGTTTCAAGCGTGCCGGCTTGGGTCGTTCTCTTGGACTTGGGGGTCACATCCTTCCCCTCTCCTGCTGTCACTTCCGGGAATGAATCCGGGAGAGAGATATCCGAGAGTCAAATACTGCAAGAGCAAATTGCTCCCAACAATATCCGGGTACTCTCCTCCATCCGGTCCGCTGCCTTCCGTGCCTCCTTCATTGTCGCTTCTACCTACTCGGCAAAGTCGTTGAGAATCCTCACCATCTGCGAACCGGATAGCTTCTTCTCCTCGTGCACCCGCTCATCAAATAACTTGGACTTGGTGAGGGCCGTTCCGGTCTCCCCGAACGTGGCCTTCACTTGCTCCATCATCTGCCGAGCATCCTCTGCAATAGACTTGGTGGCTACGAAGTTCTCCTTGTACACCAGGATCTCTGTCTTCATCTGATCCACCTCCTCTTGTAACCGGCGGATCTCCGCTTTTTGCTTCCAGGACTCGACCGGATCAGAAATACAGCCCACCACCTTTTTCGGTAGCTCCCGGTCGGGTGTTGCTCCCACCATTCTCCCGATTGCTACCAGCATCTGCCTTTTCATCTCCCAATCCGCTCGTATGTCGCATAAGGTCTTTACGAGTGATCTGAACGGATCATCGAGATCTGATTCTTCTAACACTGTTTTCTGGACCTCCAGCTTCTCCTCTAGGGCCGGGGTGTCGCGAGCGGGCGGCGTCCCCCTCTTATTTGGAGAGGTCGTCTTGTACCGTTTGATGGGCGGCATTGGCGCCTCCTCTTCCTCTGACTCACTATTCTCCTCGGGATCGGAACTGGATTCCATCTCTTCATCCGTTTCCGATTCTCGGTATTTCAGGAGAGTTTCTTGAGCCTTCCACCTCTTCTCCTCTGGTGCGCTCAGGAGCTGGTGAGAATGATAGAGGTGCATGAGATAGGGGCACACCGGAGTGGCCCTACTCTTCCTACGAGTTGGGTGACTAGCTCGGAAATGATCCGAGCCCAGTCCACTTTCCGGTCTCCTCTTAGAGCGCCGAAAATAGTGTTGGCGAGGGAGATAGTCACCCTCGTCGGTTTTTCCAGATGAAGGACCGGAACTAAGAACTTCAGCAGCTGGCGCTGCCGCTCATCAATGCAGTCATCCACCACGTATCCGTCTTTCGAGTTTACCGCTCCCCCGAACTTTCCACGACAGAACTCATCCTTCCGGCTTGCTATTCCTAGCCCACCTACGCGGAAATTATAGGCTGTTCTCCACATGTCTTCCGTCCACAGGTGTGGAACGGCTCTCGGAGTGTTGTCAAACTCATTGGACAGTTTGCCCAAGAGTTCTCTGACTATAGACTCTTCTTTGAAGCCCCAGGGTTTATCCACAAACCCTAGGCAACCCATGGAAGTTAAATCTTCCATGAGTTGGGACTTGGCTAGTTCGGTGGAGGGAACAACCGGAACTACCTTCCGGAGCTGCACCTCCGCTGGGGGTATACTGGAGCTGGCCTGTCCGCCTCTACTCCTCCTAAGCTGCGGCATGGACACGAATTCGTGTGCCGAGGACCCTTTCCGATACTCCCTCGCTATCTCTCCTAGCCGCACGCCTCGTTCTCGCTTTCGCTCCCCGATCTCAACCAGTAATTAAAGCTTGAATGCTCAAGGACTACAAGTCTCGCAATGGACACTAGTACAAAAGACTGTCACGAGAAACTAATCGACAGGCACTGAGGCAAACACAGAGCATAGACAGCACTAGGCAAACGAAAATGAGAAAGAGTTTGATCTAGGTAGCTTCAGTTCTTTTATAGCTGTTGGACTCCCTACCACCTCATCCTAACTCAATCCGGATCCGGTTTGTCTAAGGTATCCAGTCTATCCTCGTCCAGTCAGAGATCCGCTCCTATCCGTTCACTCCCTAGATCCTGGATTGAGTAGAACTTTCCACTATCTCATTTTCCGCTTCTTATTTAGATCTAGATGGTTTCTTAGCTAATTCCGGATACCTATATGTATTTTGCGGTTAGCTTGACTAGGTAAACCAAAAAAATCGAAAATTGCACGTTGTGACAACTATTTCGAATGTTTTTCGCGAGAGTTATAGTGTCTATTATAGTGTAAGTTTGGTTTCCGGTTGAGATCGGAGAGAGAAGGAAAGGAACGGGACGTGCGGCTAGGAGAGCGACAATAAGGTAACATCGGAAAGGGTTCCGAGTAGCTCATCCGCGACCATGCCGCAGCTCAAGAGAACTAGAGGTCATGCTAGTTCGTCGTCAGCAATAGATGTCAAACTCCGGAAAGTAGTTCCAGTTATCCCTGTGTCAGAGGATGCCCGAGCGGAACTCATGGACGACTTGAACTCCATGGGTTGTATAGGGTTTGCAACCAAGCCCTAGGGTTTCAAGGAGGAAGTTCCTATGCGGGAACTCTTGGGCAAAGTGTCCAATGAGTGGGACAATACGGTGAGAGCGGTTCCGCCCCTCTGAACGGAAGAGGTTTGGAGGACAGTTTATAGTTTCTGGGCAGGAGGGCTAGGAATGGCCAACCGGAAGGACAACTTCGTTCGAGGCAAGTTCGAGGGTGTAGTAAACCCGAAGGACGGATACGCCAGAGATGACTGTAAGGATGAGCGGAACTGCCGACTTTTACAGTTGCTCGTTCCGATCCTTCATCCGGAAAAGTCAACAAGGGTAACCATTACCCTTGCGAACACCATTTTCGGGGCTCTGAGAGGGTACCGGAAAGTTGATTAGGCCCGGATCATTTCCGATCTGGTGCTCCAGTTAGTTAATAGAATTGGAAAGAGTAGGGCAACTCCAGTGAGCCCCTACTTAATGCACCTCTATTAGTCTCATCAACTCCTGAATGACAGAGAGGACGAGGTGTGAAAGACTCAGCAAGTAGTGCTAAGATATGGAGAATTAGGATCGGATTAGGAGACCGAATTCAGTTCTGAACCAGGAGAGGATTGGGAGTTGGAAGAAGAGGAGGCGCCAGTACCGCCAGTCAAGCGTCACAAGACTACCTCCCCCAACAAACGAGGGATGCCACCTAGTCACAACACCCCAGCTCCGAAAGGGAAACCGGAAGAGGAGAAGGTAGTATCAGAGAAAGTGGATCCCGAGGACCCGTTCCACCCCCTGGTAAAGGTCCTCTGTGACATCAGGATGGATTGGGAATGCAAGAGAAGGATAGTCGTAGCCATTGGACAGTTGGTGGGAGCAGCACCCGACTGAGAGCTACCGGAAAAGGTGGCGGATTGTATCTCTGATTCGGTTGAGGCCCGGAAGCAGGAAGCAGAGATCCACCAGTTACAAGAGGAGGTGGATCGGATGAAGGCGGAGATCCTGGTGTACAAGGAGAACTTCGCAGCCACCAAGTCTATTGCAGAGGATGCTCGGCAGATGATGGAGCAAGTGAAGGCCACGTTCGGGGAGACCGGAATGGCCCTCACCAAAGCAAAGTTGTTTGACGAGCGGGTGCATGAGGAGAAGAAGCTATCCAATTCCCGGATGGTAAGGATTCTCAACGACTTTGCCAAGTAGGTAGAAGCGGCAATGAAGGAGGCACGGAAAGCAGCTGACCGGATGGAGGAGAGTACCCGGATATTGTCGGGAGCAATTTGCTCTTGCAGTATTTGACTCTCGGATATCTCTCTCCCGGATTCGTTCCCGGAAGTGACAATAGGAGAGGGGAAAGATGCGACCTCCAAGTCCAAGAGAACGACCCAAGCCGACACGCTTGAAACCGCCATCGACTTGGACTCACCACCTGCATCCACAGGAGGCAATCCGGTTCCTCGACCTCAGGAGGTAGAGAGGAGTCGGAACCTAAACGATGTTTTCGAGCAAATGGAACTGGGAGCAGACAGTGCGACCATCGGATCGCGAATAGGGGTTTAGGATGTACAGAGTAGGTAGAGTAGGAACGGATACGAAAACTGTTCCAATCCAGTTGGGAGTAGGTAGGACCGGAAAGTCCGACCGAAATGGCGGCGGAACTTTCGCGGGTTTTTCCGCCCATTTGTAACTTTTTGAAGTGTATATAGTTAGCGCCCGCGAGGGACGCTGGGAGTCTTCTTTTTGCAATTTTTGTTGTACCTTTGTATGCGCTTTGTTGTTGTGTGTGTCTCCCAAACTTGGCAGGTTTGCATGATGTGAAGTTAGGAAGGCGTAAGGCAGATTTGTGATTAGATTTCTCCCCTTAGTGCGATAGTTTCCGATCCTTAGTATGTGTGCAGGTTGTGTAAGTGTTGGGAGTGTATTTTAGTGCCTCAGCAAGATCTAGGGTTTTGAAGTTCCGAGTGAGATAGCTGCTGTTAGGCTAGGCGGATAGGGAGGTTATCCTTAGTCGCGCTAGAACTCCTGGACAGGTAGTCCGGTTGAATGTCCGATCTTCTGAGAGGTCTCACCACCTTAGTTGGTAAATGGAATGATCCTAGTTACTGTTGGAACGGACAAGTACACTTGTAACCACCTAGCTTCGCACGTGTAGGAGTTGACATTGAGATCGTTGTAGTAAGAACGGATTGTACGGGGGATCTCTGTGTGACCTGCATTCCAGATTGATGTGGGGAGTGTTGTGAGGGATCAAACCGGATTCAAGTTAGTTAGGAGAGGAAGGGAGAGAACAATGGGTCTTCAACCACTATAATCCACAGAAGGAGTGGTGGGCCTACCACTCAGAACCTAAGCGGCGAACCCTCTGATGGTCCAACAAAGGCAAAACTAAACCGAAAGAGAGTTGAGGAGGTACAAGAACCAGCCAGAGCCGATTGGTTCAGAGCAGTACCAGGACCGGAATTGTTTTGGTCTTGGATATTGGGAGAATTGGGTTAACCGGAGGATTAAAAGAATCGGATGGGAAGTAATCCGGTCCTAATCCTCTTGGTGGTTGGTTGTTTCCGGTTTTAGATCTAGGACCGGAAAGGAAGTTTTAGAGGGTGAGAGGGCTTACTTGCCCAAATCAAGTGAATACTTCACAGAATCTCGTGGGTTCGATCTTTAGAGTCACTTCGTTATGCTCTAGAGTGATTTTTGTGAGCATAATAGGGAATTTACTTATCCTGTGCTGCGACAACAAAAATGAAGAAAATGCCGATATAGCAAGTGTAGAATGTACTAAGAAAAGCTGAAATGTAAATTAAACAAGCATGTTTCAAGTATTGAATAACATCATGGTATAACTGACAACATAGTGACCATGTCATTTTAAGATTTGAAAGATAATCAACAAACCATACTTACTTGTCCAAATTTCATATTGCAAGAAAATATAGAAAATGAGATCTTTTGGGGAAATTTTCAATTGGACTTGTAATTGCACTTGATAAGTCCTTCATTTCGTTAGTTGGACTTGAATTTAGAAAGCATCAATTTGAAGATAAAATAACACATGAAGAGTTTATAGCAAGAAATGGCCAAAATACAATACAAGGGTGATCCATATATTCAACATCTTTGTCCTTAGAAAAGTAAACAATATTACGAGGAGGGAATTTGCAATAATATTTACTACAAACGTACTCATACAATGGAAATTTTTTTTGGAAGGAAAGAACATTTAATGTGAAGTCATTCAAACAAACAATTGGACATTGAATGTTTGGAACAATGTTACAAGATAAGATGACAACCCTTTCAATGATAAATGTGATGTTCTTTAGGTCAATAATGAATTTGTACTAAGATATTAGCAAAAACAAATAAATTTTCTAAAAAGAGACTAAGTCATTTAAAGGGCTAAGACGGAATACAACATAATTGGATTGAACAAAACAAATGCATTTGAGGACATCCTACCAAGAACAATCCCCAAATCAAAAATCTTTCAAACATTTTATTGAATTGAAAGGCAAAGCTTTGAATTTAGTGGCAGCTTGATTGCTGCCAAGTAAACACAACCATTTACAACAACAAAATTCACTATGAATTTTCATTTTTGTCAAAGTCTTCTATGTACTATTCATTATTCTTAAATGTTAGAGAAGTTCCTTCTTTAATTGATTTTACAATCTTGTGTATAACCAAGTCTTATTGACCATAGCAACACCTAATTTAAATCATTTCAAGAAGTGCTATCAAATGGTAAAGTACCATGTGTAATATTTTTACTTCTTATAAAAATCCCTTCACCATTGTCATTGTCAAATTTCAAACAATGTTGAAATACTCCAAATAATCCTCCCTTTGGTGTACCTTTGACAAACCATGTGATGTAGGAAGCCTCCAAGTCTGAAGGATCAATATGTGGTTGGATATAAGAGTTTTTAGAAATATGTACTTGATGCACTTGGGTTTCATATCCTTCCAATCCAATAGGTATGCAATTTATTGGATAAAATTGTTTTTTCCAAAACTCTTGTACGGCAATGCCAAACCTTGGTAAATGTTTCCAAATTGATGAAGAAATGTTGTCTCCCATAGCTCTATAACTCATTTCAATTTCATCATCTAAATTACTTTTGGAATACATAACTACACACCCTTTGGACAATTGTCCTCCATGTGCACTATAACCATGGCATATTGAGGGATATTGACTCCTCCTTGGATTTGATTGATTTTGTTTTCCCTTGTATAGAGATGTGCGGTAATAATGGTTAACTTCATTCACAATTGTTTTGTATATAAAATCTTCCGACAATTGAGGATGGTAAATCATTAGAACCATTTCAAAAGTAATTTTGTTGTAATCCAATATGTTGCCTTCACAGATATTGTTTCCATTCAATACCAACAAAGGTCCAAATTGAGTGTCAATCAAATCTAATGAATAATAGTTTCTCCATACTTGTGAATATGTAATATATGTTGTCTTCCCCAAAAGGCAATGGTTGGCTACCTTTTAGTATGTCTTTTCTTTTCTTGTCTCTTTCTTTTTTAGATTGATTTGGAACATTTGAAAAAGATATCATGACATGCATGTTTTCCTTAATACCAAATTGTCTTAAGACCTTTGATTCAGCAAACCCTTTAGATTTAAATTTGCATTGAAGTATCATAAAGGATGTTGAATTCATTTTTTTTCTTTAAACTCTCTTCATTTTTTTGCATTATATGAGCTTCAAATCTTCTATAAATATCTTGGAACTCTTTTAAATTATGAATTTCAAAAGATGTGCATAACCACATGTTCATGAATTCTTTACAATAAGAGAAATTGTATGTGCTTTCTTCTTTGCACTCACTACATTTAAGATAAGTATATTCTTGCACATTTTGTTTATCTATACAACTTGAGCACACTTTGTGACATGCATTTATGAAATATTGTTGTTTTTTCCTAACTTTTATTTCATTTTCATTAGAAGGCTTGTCATCAAATATTTTTTTAAAGTAAGCACACTTTAAAGTCTTTGAACAAGGCAAAATATATAATTTTGGAAATCGTTTATTGGCATGGCCTTCACTTCTACATCCAACACCTAAGCCTTCATCAAATGTTAATTCAATGACATTCATTGATGTTAAATATTGGACTTTTGTGACTTGTTGCCTTTATTTTCTAGGTTTGTCTCCTTTTATTTCTATTGGCACTAACAATGCAAATCGTACTAATCAAATATGTAAATAATGCAAAGAATGTGTAGAATGAAAGAATATAACTACAAAGTAGAGGTAAGAATGGTAAATAATAAATCTCTCTACATACATACTTTTGTATATTTTAATGAAAGTAAATTGAATATCAATGCACAATTAGGTTTGGGATAAAATATAGAAAATTATATATACATGTCCTTCTAAATGTAAAAACAAGTTTTCATCTTAAACTAAAACTCAAGCTTGAACTTAAAGGAATAGCATGTGTGAGTGTTTATTTACCCACCCATAGTAAATAAATTGCACAACAGGTTCTTTTTTGTTTTAATTTATTTCCTAACGGGTGTCTAAGCATTGTCCATTGAGCCTTCCAAGCAATGGACTCTTTCCTAAATCCTAAGTTCAAAAAAAACTTATTGGAAACAAACAAATTCACAAAGATTAGTCCTAAACAACATAGGGCTTTTCTACTAAAATTGTATTAATTGACCTACTTTGAAAATTAATAAAATTAATATTATTTAATAACTTACCTCATTCTGGAAGTTATTTGGCACGTTGTTGTATAGATCATTGAGTTCTCTTTCATTTGCCATTTTTTTGCTTACAGCTTGAAGAGTGGATTTTAATTACAAGTTGGTGGAATATGGCTAATAGAGATTTTTTTTCTATCCCTTCTCACTATTTAAACTTACTTATTCTATTCTACAAGTTGACTTGGAAGGATATGGTTTTTGATAAGATTTCCACTAATTCAAGGCAATTTTCTAATCTATCCTATTTTCTGTGGTTCTAATCAATTCTTTAAGATTTTCTTGATTTCTAGCTAATTTCCATCTAAACTCAAGTTTTTGTACTCCTTCTTCATTCTCTCATGCAACTTTGAGTTTATGACTTCTAATCTTGTTGTGCACTTGCTACAACTTTTAAGAGAGAAAGAGTAGTAAGATTAGTGTTGGTTGCTATTTTTTTTTTCAAACTATGATAGTTTTCCTTCTCAATCTATTTCTATGGCTAACCTATTTTAATTCTACTTTAAACTTGTTTGGTTTTGGTTTTGGTTTTGGTTTGTACCTCTCTATTCTTCCTCTCTTCTATTTTCCCTAGATTGAGTCTATCTTCTACCTTAGTTCTTAAGAAAAAAAATGAAAAGAACTTCAAATTTCTTGAGAGGGGAAGGGATTAATTTCTCTCTTGGCCCCTGCCCTGGCCTACAGCCCTACAAGTGGGGCTCAGCTCCAAGCGGGGCTTCTATCGCTGTAGGGCTCCCAAGCGGGGGCCCCCCTAAGCCGAGGCTCCCCTAATTAGCGAAGGGGCTCCCTCTAGCACCGGAGGACTCCCTACTAGGCCGGGGGCTCCCAACTACTACGGGGCTCCATCTGCTAGGCAGAGCTCTCTCTATTGTAGGGCTCCCTCCTTGTCTTGTTTTTTTATTTTTATTTTTATTTATTTATTTATTTTTGTCTAAATTTCAAAGAAAACTTCTATGAAAATTCATCCCTCTATCTTCTTATGGAACTAAAAGATTTGTGAAAAGGAGAATGTGATGAGATTTTGTTTTTGTTTTTTATACTAACTTGATGAACTTTCTAACAATCTTGTTTTTGAGAAAAATTTTAGGACTCTAAAGTTCAAAGCTTTGCCATATTCCTCCAAAGTCGACTAAATTTCTATCCAATTCTAAAAACCAAAGTCAAAGCTTCGCCGTGTTATGATAAGCACAAAAAATAACACACAAAGATTTTGACAAAAGAAACTTAAAGGAGGATGAAACAAGAGTGTTAGTACAAAAATTATAAATATAACAAGCTAGAGGTTTTCCCTAAGCGGCATTGCCAGTCATAAGGGAAGGATCCTCTAGAGTTAGTGCACAATATACAAGTCCTAAACAAGAACTTGAAGGACCAACAAATATACTAAAGAAAGAGTTAGTACAACAAAATACTACCAAATTTCTACCAAGAACTTTTTAAAACCAGTACAAGAACAACAAATAAGACTTGAAGGGACCCCAAAGTCCTTCAAAGCTTACAAAATAGAAACAAAAGGAGCTTGAAATGCTCAAAAAATATCACATTTACAACTTTGGCTCAAAAATGGCTAAAAGTCTACAATTAATGAATCAACGTGTTTACAAAGCCAAAATAATGGCTAAAAGGGGTGATTTGAGAGAAAAATGAGTGCCCTTACATACTCTTTTAAGGGCACCGACCTCCTCTCATTTCAACATGGTAATCTTATCAATTAGGATTTTCACCCTAATTTACTAATTTTGACTTTCTACGCTGGTCCATTTTCTAACTTTTGGAGATTAACTCCAAATTACAAACGGATTACACCATTGGCTTCAAAAGACCATTTTTAGTCGAAATGACCCCCCGCCCCTTTCTAACTTCAAAATTTCAACGAAACCTAACGCCAATTTAACACCAAAAAAGGTTAAAAACCCAACTTTTGGAGTTTGACTTTTTTGAAAAAATTAAATAGCCTAGGCTCTCAAGTAGGTGTGGAGGAGTAAGAAAAGACCTATATTTGACCCCATTCCTCTTTTGTATGCTCCTGATCCACTGGTCAACTCCACCATAATCTTTAAATTTTGTCAATTGTTGAGAAATCTTGCAAGTTCAGGTTCTTCTAACTATCGGAATGTCTTGAAACTTGTTAGAGCGTCTTATTAACATAAAAGAATTCATTTTAATTTTTAGTGAGATTTTACCACCACCTGGAGAAATTTTAGGAATTTCCCATTGTAGATTTGGGCAGTTGACCATCCGGAAGGGCATCTTTTGACTATCAGAAAATTTTGAAACTTTTTGTGGAACCTCCTATTGAATCACACAATACATGTGTAGCCTCATATTTTTACTCTACACATCGGCCTAGGGGGAACAAAATCCACCTCCTTATTTAATTATCGACGGCTAGGGAATCTTCCACACCGGAGGGAATCTTGGCAAACTAACTTCGTCGTTGTTTCTTGGGCATGGTTTTAACCCTAAATTACCTTCCCTGGACCAGAGATTCCTTCACAGTCCCATCTTGGTATTTTTAACATCTACAAGTCAATAATTGGGTTTCCGCTATTTCATTGATGAAATGGGAAAATTGAAACCTATCTCTGGAAACTGACCTATATGCCTCACCAAGGTTCCTTCAACCAATATTAGCCAAATGATGTCCTTTCTCTGTGGGATTTTGAGCCTAGTATGCTTATAATTTGTAATTACCACGATTGGTTAGGTTCTAACCTATTTACAAGTGAAATTTGAATCTAATTAGTAAAAACTCTCAAAATATGACCAAATACTATATTGGCATGTAACACACCTATTTTGGTTTTACACTCTTTTGGGGGGGTTTGTACTATTTTTCACACTTATTTTTAAAAAAAAATTAAAAAAAAGATAAGTGAGTCCCTGGTAACAAAATAGGGGCTTACAACATACTAATATAAAATAAAATAAATTTAATGTAAAGTAAAAGAAAGTTATCTTGAAATGAAAGCAAGTGAAGTTAAAGTAAAAACAAATTATTTTAGAGATAAAATAACAAATTAATTCCAAGTTCATTTTAAGTAAAAGAACTTTGGACCCAGAGTTCATGATTTTGGGGCCAAAATTTATACTACTTAGGACCTAAACCTCATGTACTTGGCCCCAAAATTTTAGAGTGAATATCCTTACCAATTGCAAGTTCAATGTGCCTAAACTTCAAAACATTGGCTTTTCTTACCCTTCTAAAAGGTGAATTTTTGTCTTTCAACATCTTTAGAAAAATACATGTATGTCCTATAACTTGTGCATCTTAGTCAATATGTTGGAGAATGGTTTGAAAACAACTACAAATTTTCTAACCAAAAGTACTTTCATATTCATCTTGAAAATAATTTTAAATTGGAAGGTAGTACTAATTGAAAAACAACCCAGGATTTGCTAATGACTTTTACAAAAAATTGAAGATTCTTAATCCCAATGGTGAGAATGTTCTATTTAACAACTAGTATCCTCTATTTTCATTTTCATTTGAAATTTTTCAAAATTGAGAGAAAAAGACAACTTTATATATTATTTCTGCCTTCATTGCTTGCAAAATAAAACTCTTCAAAACTCTTACATCATTATTCAAAATTGAATGGTTCAATTTTTTTGAAGGGGTATCAATTTATAAAATCCAAAATAAGAATAATAATATTTTTAGAATAAATTTTTTTTGTTGCCTATTTTGACATTGAAGTTGAAAATAGCCTTTTAACTTTTGCAATATTTATTGGAATGGCATGAAACAAAGCTTCACACGTAGATTATGATGAATAGCATCCATTTTTAAAAATTCATGCAAAAATTCCAAATTCCAAAGTCAATAGAAGCTACCTAAGTTCTCTACAAGCTCAAAGTGGGCTCTTCGGTCCTTCAGGGGTTGAAGGAAAAGCATGCTAATATAAAATTAAATGAATTTAATGTAAAGTAAAAAAAATCATCTCAAAATGAAAGCAAATGAAGTTAAAGTGAAAGCAAATTATTTTAGAGATAAAATAACAAATTTACTCCAAGTTTACGGTACATAAAGTAAAATTTGAACCCAAAGTTCATGGTTTTGGGGCCGAAACTTATACTACTCAAGACCGAAACTTCATGAGTTTGGGACCGAAGCTTGGTGTTAAAGAGTGTTGGAAATATTAGTGTTTAATGACTTAATATTGCTTTTAGGTTTCCAAAGATAATTAACTTCATTAGAGGAGAATTGGTGAGTGACATTTCGACGGCATGCTGAGCGCTCATAATCACTAAACAAAGATAGTCGAAATTCATAATCTGCGAAGTTTCATAGAAAAAAAGGATATGAAGTGCAGACATCAAGGAAGAGGAATCTACAATAGTTCATTAGTTGGATGAGTTTGTTTATCTTCATCAATTCTGCCTGCGCCGTCACATTCAACATGGACATTCCTCTTTCTCCTCATGAGACCATCACGGACAAGAATTGAACCAGGTCAGAACAAGACATGTGGGCCCTAAAGAATCACCTTCAAAATCAATATTATACATTTACATCAAAGAACTTGTTCTTGCAACATATAGATGGGGATTATTCTTAAGAATTGAGTAATATTGTTTGTAAAGCCTAAGAGAACACTGAATTATATCTAGTATAATCACAAGTGTTAAGAGGGTATTTAAATGGGGTTTATCACATATCTGGAATACGTGAGGTATATTCTAGATATATTCCAAGAATATTTTCAAATTATTCATTTTTTGAGTTTAAAGCACTGAACACTAAACATACAATCTTATAATTCAATAGAAACGTTACTTTTCATAAATAAAAAGGACCTTATGTTTTAACTTGTGTAGTTTTCTAAGTCAACATGAGTGTCCCCTTATAATGTAAAAGAAGTGATAACATTAGCATTGAAGTAGGTGAATTAATTGGAATTGAATTTTTTTTCTTATGTAAATGGTCTTTATGAGATAAATATTGAAATAAAGAATTTTTATCTATGCAATTGTTTTCTAGGTTCTTGAGGCATTTGACTTCCATTTGTACCACATGGATTTTGAAAATAAGATTTTGGGAATATTCGAAACTAACGAAAGTGGTTTATGTCAAACTTCATTCTTAGTAGAAAAAATGAGATCTTAAAAATCTATTCCAAAAATAAATAGAGTTAAATAATGGAAGTGACAAAATCTCTTAGTATATATTATTCTAGATACACTGAAATTAAAAAATTAAATATTGCTAATTTGTTTTTTCTTATTGAATTTCTAAAGAAAACCTTGAATAAATAATAAAAAATATATAACAAATACTGTGATAAACCAGAGAATATAAAAGTGATGTATATATTAACACTTATAACTTTACATTGTATATGTACTAAAGCTTTGTCATAATTCATCGAACATTATATAACACATCTTTTAAATCCATGTGTCATCTATGCCTTAATTCTTTAAAGATAGAGAAGACACATTATGTCCTCTCTCCTTTAAAAACAAACAAATATACACATGTACATTAAACAAAGTGATCTTGGAACATGTAGATGTAGGTTATTCCTAGGTTTTTGGTTGTATACTTTGTAAATGAAGTGATAAAATTAGCATTGAAATAGGAGATGTCTATGAAATCAAAATTATTTTACTAATATCTAATACTTTATTTCTAAAACAACAAAAACAATTGTTAATAAAAAGATGTAGACTACATATTGAAACAAATGTGAAGTTGTGGAGAGACACTAGGTTCCTATAATGTTTGCATAGCTTGATGAATTGGCCAAGAGATTGCTACATGTAAAAGCTATATCAACACATAAACTTATAATGAAGATTGCAAGAGCAATTTTTATTTAAATTTAGTATATAAGACTCTATTATTGGAAATTTATTTAATTTCACTTCTAATTGTAAAAAATATTCAAAAAATTGAACATGTGCACAATCAAAGTCTATTATTAAACATTTCTTGAAGAAAACATATAAATGATATACAAAATAAGAAATGAAGGATAGTCACTCAATGCCTCTTCAAATTTATGCATCCCTAATTTTAAAATCATCACGAGGCTCAATTAAAAGTGGCCTTTCGCATATGGAATAGCCTACAACAGTAAATTTGCTGTCAAAAAGACATGTGGAAGAGGAGATTCACTATGGCTTACAAACGCCCTCACTACCTCTTAAATTCGAGCTACCAGTGCATGACCAAAATACAAAGAAAACACAGCCCTGCCAATCTAAAACGAATCCTCTAACCATCAAATACGGATGCTTACTCTTTTGCTCTCGTCCATATCAGCCTTGTTTCCCACCAGGATCTTGTTCACATTGTCAGACGCATGCTGCTCAATGTTCCTAATCCAGTTCCGAATATCTGGTGCACGCTGAGTCAAGTCTACATCACAATTTTTCAATTTTCTCACCATAACATCAAGGACGCTCTAAATACTGTTTAAGTACTTGGGACAGGAGAGGTTGAAGAGCCAACCCTATAGACCCGGAATTGGGTGGCAAAGGCGACAAAGTCCTACCTGCAGCACACAGGACCCAAACTTATTTATAAAACTGAGGGGCATCGGATACAGGATTTCCTCCTCCAAATCCTCTTCAGTACAAAGCGAAGTTCTTGAAGTCTACTGACTGTAGACAAACAAAAGCTAGCAAGAAGTGGATACTGTTGAATGAAGACTCATCTGTCACATCATAGACAAGCAATATCCCCATTGCTCCTCTGTAGTAAGCTGCACACCAACCACCCATAAAACAGACAACAGTGAATACTTTTATAATACACCATCCAACAACTGCATCGTTCAAGAAACATGCAAACGATGGTTTGCATTGGTCACCATCACCAAACTGAAGACATCCCAACTATCAGAGCCATTACCCCAAAACTCATGTTTTTGACAAAAAGCCAGCACAAAAGCCAGGCATCACCAGCTACTTTCTTCCGTCTATGTAGTGTCCGTTCAGGAAAAAGGTGGGAACCCTAAGTGTCATTGAAGCATAGGATTGTGATTAGTGTTGTCATCGAGTCATTAGATTCTAAATAGGTGGATGCATGATCATTGGTGAAGTAAAAAAATTGCATGCAATAAAGTGGTCCACAGTAGATAAACTTAAGAGAGTACCTGTTGTGATAGTGCGAAACTGCTCTTGTCCAGTAGTATCCCATATCTGAAGCTTAATACGCTTGCCATCCAGCTCAATGGTATGAATCTTGAAATCGATGCTGCCAGGCGCCAAGTAGCAACAACAAAGAAGTTTATATCAAAATTAGACGCAGACAGAACAAATTGAAATAATGACTGACTCCATTTCCAGCGACAATGTCCCTACAAGGACTGTTAAAAATCTATGACCAACAAAGCTTACCCAATTGTGGTGATGAAACTTGTAGTGAAGGAGTCATCGGAGAAATGCAAGAGGAGGCAAGACTTCCCAACCCCTGCAGATATGAAATACTATGCTCAACTCTTAAGTGCGATGATATATTTTTTAAAATGAGAAAAAAATTGCAATTGATAACAAAGAAACCCCTTCTACATCAAACACCATCAGCACCAAGTCCAATAAGGTAACCACACTTAGTTGCAAACCTTACCAAAAAGAGATCCCTATCCCCCAATCGACCCAAAATCGACCCCTAAGGATTCTTGCCTAAAATATACACAGTATGAACAGGAGAATCTTGGGTCGACTTCAGGTACATCCATAATTGAAAATTTGCAAAATCATAGTTCATTCATGTTGTGTCCAAAAAGCGCATTGGAATTATGTTTCAACAAGACCATCAAAACTTAAGACAATCTTATGATATGAACCATGCTTATTACATGCATTGACATGTACATATCATGCTGCCCCATTGAGAATATGCCAAATGTCTTCAAACCTAAGAGATTCATTAATACTCGCCCAGCCTAGACCTAATCTAGAACTAATTTCCACATATTCTTTACGTGACTTCTCTTCACAGAAGCTTTTGACCACGAACGTCCGGTAGAAGTGCCGAATTGCGACGTCGACCTAAAAGAGACATCTCAAAATCTGAACAATGAGTACATAGTGACTTTGAGAAACTCCTCATTCCTGTCGTCTCTTTGGTTCTCTATGGCTCGGCCGTATTTCCAAGTGTAGGGGATAGGTAGCAGGGCTTGGGTTTAGGGTTTCTAATTGAAAGCTGCAGGTCGCGGTCTTTGAGTATCACTTTGGTATTGGAAGGTTGTCAATGTGGCTCTTAGTTGGTGGTTTGATGTTTGGGTGGCAGTACTGGCACCATGCGAGCTGCATTTTCAAGAAGAAAAAGCAAGTTCATGAGTAAGTGGAGACCTTCTCTTGCATTTTCAGATGGTGCATTTTCAAGTGGCTATCTGGTTTTGATTTTCCAATCTTTTGAGGTCAGGGAGTTTTGAAAGTTTCATGAGTTCGCGGACATCTCGTCTTGCATGCTCAAATGTTGGATTCCTCCGTTTGATTGTGTTCCTTTCCAGTCTTTTGCGATCATTGCCAGTTGACGGCTGCATCTATGGTTTTGGGCAGTTGGAATGATGTCGAAGGAGGTGATACGTTGTGATGGGAGGATCAGCAGAGGCTTCGCAACTATATTGAGGGTGAGTCATTTTTTTTATCACGAAGTTTGCAATTCTTGGAATTTTCAATGTAGAGTGTTTCTTCAATGTCAAAGTGGTTTGTAAAAGATTAGTATGGGTTGGTTTGTAGGTGGACCTATGAAGGGTGGCGATGAAGAAGAGCCGGAAATTAAACCTGCGAAAGGCAAAGGCGGTAAGAGCAGTGCGAAAGCAAAGGGTGGAGACGAAGATGGGGATGGTGAATATGCAATTTTAGAATGCGAAGAGCTCTCGTTCAACTTGCAAAAGCTGTAATGAAAAGATCGGAAAGGGTCAGGTATGTAGTGAACCTTGCTTGCCTGAAGGCGTCTCCTTTCACAAGAGTTTTAGAATCTCAAGTTTTTTTCGTCACTTAAAGCATTTTTAACATATTTAGGGGTGTGAGAGATGTATACAGCTGAGGAGAGATCACTTTGCGTACAAGAGTCAATCCTTTTCAGATCAATTTTTCATCACTGTTAATCTCTCATGCAATTTCAAAGTGGGAGGTTGTAGATCAGGATACTATGAGTGGAAATAGACAACCTCATCTCCATTCACAGGTCGGTGGTCAACTTCAGTGATCCAAGTCATGCTGACATTTAACTTGGTATTTGAAGGCCAACTAACTGTATGAGTAGATGAGTTGCTTTCGGTAACAGGGGTATGTGTAGGGCACGAGATCAGGTTCCCAATGGTTTTAGAATTCCTTTATCCTCTAACTTAGTTCGAGGTTTTAGACAGACTGTTTTCAGCGCTAACTACTTTTCGGCACTTCTGACCCTTAGGTTCGTATTTCAACCATGACGACTGCTGAGGGCGGGAGGTTTCGAGGGAAAGTGCCACAATGGCGTCACGCCATGTGTTTTCTTGACATGGGGGATTGGACTGGTCCGGTAGCAGATTTACCTGGATGGGATACCCTTTCATCTGAGGATCAGGCAACAGTGCAAGCACTCACCAAATCGGCTGCCTCTGGTAATTATTTATAATTGCCTTTTGTGGCTACTTGTTCTCGGTGTTTAGTCTGCCATTCTGTTTGTTATCATTAGAACTCTTGCCTCTGAAAGTCACAGAAAGGATGGATGGAATTTCATGATGGTATTGGTGTAGTCGTTCATGAAGGTAGCTTTGTCGGGGTTTAGTGAGTGAACAATCTTGAGTAGGATTCATTGCATTCAAAGGATTTCACTGCATTACTTTCTGAACGACCTGAGCTTGGAAGGTTTTAAGGAGAGCCTTGCATTTCGACACTTTTGTCTAGCTCTGGCACAAGTTTAGCAGCAACTCTTGTTCATTGAATTCTTCGTGAAGGTTATCAGGCGAAATACTTACAGTGGTCTGCACACAGGGGGGAAGCAGAAAGAGGCAATAAAAGCAAAGGCCAGCGAACCGAAGGCAGGTCGTGGGAAGAAGACAGAGATAGAACGTGATGCAGCTGATGAGAAGCCCAGCAAACGTCAGAGGAAAAAAGATGGTAGTCATAAAAGTTCTTGCAAATCGATTTAGTCACCTTGTTGAAGTCTTTAATTCGCAAATTGACTCCTTTGCCTCTACTAATTATCGATTGAGTGTTCACAATGTAGCTCACAAACACGACGTGGCAATGTAGTGTTCTTCTCCTGGGCACTATTTTGTGGAAGTTCATGAAATTTAAGAACTTTATATATTATTCATGCCGTATGGACTGGGACTCGCGGAAGTGGTGCTGCCTGTCTCTGCTGTAGTGTGGTAATAGGGTCTTTGTTGACCATCAGCTGGATTCGAGTGAGGTATATCATCTGGGTCTCTGGCTTTCTCTCCCTCAGGAAATGAGGTAACTGCAACCGTTGCTGCTGATGAGAAGGTTGTTACCAAGAAGATGCCAAAGGAGAAGGAGACTGCACCAACTGTCAAGCAGAAAGATACTGATCTAGAAAGGAAGTTGGAGAAGCAGTCATAGGACCTGTGGGCAATCAAAAATAATTTACGTGAGCTTGTGTCAACAGCACAGATGCGGGAACTTTTGTCTGTCAATAAACAAGATGCTGCCGGCTCTGAGTATGATCTGCGGGAGCGTTGGTTAGTCTCTCACTGTGTTATTTGTCGTTTATACGTTGGTTCCTGTTCGGAATCAGTCACTCTTATTTGGCAAGGACCAGATTGACCATATCATTATTATCGCTAGTAAGGAAGAATTAAAGAGTTCATTCTTTTTCGGAGTTCAAGTTACATCGTTTTTTCTTACTGTACATGTAATTTTCGTTGGTTGGTTTCATTTTCAAGCCTACTCCTCAATTGTTTTATTTTCACGTA
Source organism: Straminergon stramineum (assembly GCA_963920665.1). Taxonomy (NCBI): domain Eukaryota; kingdom Viridiplantae; phylum Streptophyta; class Bryopsida; order Hypnales; family Calliergonaceae; genus Straminergon; species Straminergon stramineum. The sequence goes on from OY987272.1 coordinate 19,647,776, forward strand.
TATCCATGATGTTATCCTGATATGATACTTTCTGGACTTCTTGCTTCATTTTTGGACAGTGCGGATGGGATGATGTTTGAACCCTTGGAGAAGTGTCCACTTTGTGAGGATTTCATGGAGTATCAAGGCGGATCATATAGGTGTCGAGGTTTTTTAACGGCTTGGAGCAAATGCACCTTTACGACCCAAAGGCCGAAAAGATCATCTACTAAATGGGAAATTGGAAAGGAATGTGACAATGACTACCTCATGCAGGTAAAGGCGTACAGCAATACATACTATGTGTTCTAAAGTCTCTTAATTATGACTGCATTGGCTAAGTGTTTCAATTCAGTTATGCAGGTCATTTGTACACTTGATGGCAGTTGAATGCCTAAGTTGCTGCGGTGTGAAATTTGAAGCATTGTATTGCTTTGATATAGATACTTTTTATGCAAAGTGGGCTCAAATAAGTTATTCATGGGTTCAGTCGAGCTTTATTAGCATACAGCTGGAAGTTGTGGTGATTTTCCCACCTTTTTGGGTTAATTTCAGTGGTTTAAAGCACAAAGCAAGAAGAAGGGTGAACGACTTCTCGTCCCAGCATCTCCGGCCAAGCCTTCAAGCGCTCACGAACCCCTCAAGTCTGGCAAATTGTTTTTGACGGGATGCGACTTCGTCATTATTGGGAGATTATCGGTCACTCAGGTTAGAGTTTTCATATGGATGTGCCTTTGCTTGAGGAGTAGCATGTTCACACTAAAAGAATTTTCACAGTCACAGATGTTCCAATGTGTCGATTAACACAGATTTTGACTAAGTTCATACGCCTTGTAATAAACCCCGAGGCAGTTGATTGAAGGTGTAATAAAATCCAGGTGTAGAGTTTTCATTGTATTACTGACAACTACTTCGACAGGCGAAGCTTAAGGAAAAGGTGGAATTAGCTGGGGGTCGCCTCTGTTCTGGGACAACTGGCATTGGGAGCTGTGAGTTACACCCTGCATTGTAGCTCCTTTGATAGGGCTTTGAGTTCCTGCATAGATCGTGTAATGAATGGTTTCGTTTCACTGCTAATATGCAGAGTTTTATTTCATCATGAACGTGGTGAAACGCAAAGTTCAGTCGAGATTTCGTGTGTTACTTTTGTTTCTGCCTTTCTTGCCATTCCTGATTTTCTGTGGTAGTTGGATGCAGCTGTGACCTGTGTTGTCACTACAGAAAGTACGCTGGAGACTGACAAATTTCGTAGAGATTTAGGACATGCCAAGTAAGTCTTTCAGGTTCTGGCATTTGAGGTGATGTATGAGTACGAGTGTGGTTGCCGAGTCAAGAAAGAATGCTGGTGTCGCGTTTGTGTAGCGTTTCCTTTAAGTTCACTACAATAACGTGTAAAATTTTTGTGTTTTGCTTTCTTTGCAGGGAGGTGCCTATCGTGAAGGAGCAATATCTTCTTGATTGTTTGAAGATGAAGGAGAAGCTTTCTATGGACGCATACAAACTGGAGCTTAGTTTAAAGCCTGATATTGTGAAAGTGAAAGTTAAGGGTGGAGGTTTTGTTCATCCCGACTCTGGGTTGCAAGAAACTGGTCACATTGTTGAGGAAGGCAAATTCCTGTATGCCACAACGCTTAACCGAACTGAAATCTCCACAGGAATTAACAGGTACAGCAAAGTGCAAGACCTATCCCCGCAGTTCGTTTGTTTTTTAATGAAGCTTGAGTAGTTGAGTAGTTATGTATTTCTGTTTGTCTTCGTTATCAGTGCCACCTAAACTATACGAAGCGGAGTCTTAATAGTACCCTTTTCTGTGCAGTTTCTATGTGTTGCAGCTTATTGAGGAAGATGCGACGAGTAAGGCGCACCACTTAGAAGTTCCCGCGTTCCCCGATCCAAGGTTCCCAGCAATCCGACGAAGTTCCCCCGTTAGGGGAGCGTAAGGGGTTCCTAACGGGGCCCATAAAAAATCTGTTTTCAGCCTCCTTCAAATATGAGCCGATCTCCAGCCTCATTGCAGATGATGACCAACTTTTGCAGTGCTGGCAGCTCCCTGCCGTAAGCTTAATTGCCCCTTGTTCTGCTATCGCCTCCACAGTCCACACTCGCTAAGCAACTCCCTGACAGTTATATCAGCTTGAGATTGCGGCATGCACTTCTAAGGAATCTACTCATATGTAGACATACACCAACGATACATTCAAACAACCGCTGGTAGACGTCAAAAGACATTCTAAGCCCTACAGTGAGCAATGCATCAAATGCTTTGATTCTGTCCGCTTTCAGAGGGTAATGCTCGATGCCAATCTTAAAACCTACTGGCGTCAACTCCACAACGCCAATTACAGAACTCTAGATTCATAGGCGGGCGTTCGAAGAAAGCCTACCCTAGCTTTGACAGAGATGAACCCCCCATAATGGACATCTTTTTCAATTATTGCGTTCCCAAACAGCTTCTACAAGCACACACAGAAAGATTGATATGAATGCAAGAGCGTTCGCACCTGAGGAGCGTGCTAGATCCACACCAGCGTTCGGAAAACTTTTTGAGTTATACCAGCTAATTTCCTTCAATTCCCTAATTGAACCGTTTTTTCAAGCACGGGTTCCACTTATTTTCTCTATCTTCTATTCAAGTAGAAATTTTATAGATTTTTTCACCGGTTTTTTTGCCGTTGTTTTCATATTGCAACCTTTTTATTTCACAATTCCAACGGCTAATTTTGAACTAGCCGTCGGTTTTTCCCGCACTGCACCTGCGCGCACCTCGCCCCTTCAGATTACCAGCCCCGCCCCCAGGCACCTAATCCCCGGTTTAGGGTTCCAGGGTTTAACATTTAAATACCAGGGTCACTAGTTAGTCGAATCCAGTCTCTCTCTTGCTCGCCCATTCCGCGCACTCCGTCTGCACCTAACCCATGCTGCGTGGAGATCGCGTCGGCACCTGCGACAGTTGTCTACATTCATCGTCGCGCGCTACTCGTTGCCTGCGAAGTTGATTTTTTGGCTGAAGTCGCTGGGGTTTTGTTTTAGCGTCGCAACTTCGCTTTCAGGTATGTCCGCCATGGCCGGGGCTTCCTGGTCTTGCTAGTCTGTGTGTGAGATATTTGATCCGTACTATAAGTTTCGTTGTGTGTGTTTGGTTGAAGGATCGAAGCTCGGAGGTAGTGTTTTTATACCAGATTGTTTTGTGGTCTAGAAGTTTAGAAGATCAACCCCAATGACAAGCTCGTCCAGTAAATCTGAGGTGAGTATTGGCATTTGTTTTGGTCTTATGTTCCGCTCTGGGTTCAGCCCCACGTTTTTGCTCATTCCTGCCTTCGAGTGTTTAAGAGTAATTGACGTTATTCTTTGAGTACAGGATGAAAGACCACAGAGGGGAAATATAACGTTCAAATCGTTTTCTCGTTCTGCATCATTGAGACAACAGCGGTCGTGGTTAGGGCACGAGGAATTAATTTTCTCTCAGCAACTCGAAATGGATCGTATTAAAGTTGTGTATGATCCTCGTCCACCGACGTCATACTGGTTAAAATTAGTGAACTACTTTCCCTTCATGCACAAGTATGAGGAGAAATATGGAATAGCGAGACTCCGTGAGAAAGCAAGGCAGATGAAGATCCGTTATGAGAGGCTTCTTAAACACTTGATCGCGGGTGAGATGAATGTGTTTAAAAATTCCCATGATGAACTTATGTGGAAGATATGTAATTCCATCTGGGGTAATGACAAGGTAAGACATGTCATTACTTGTCTTGATGTAATATGTACTTGTGTAGTTGTTTGTAGGCTCATTAATAACATTTTGTTGTGTTTGAACTTTTATGTGGAGATTTCGAGTTACATTTCTACCTTCTCGAGTTATATAGGACGTGGGAAACTTCAGATAAAAATGTTCATAGAATTTCTCCTCAATTGTTGACAATTGCATCTTTTCTTGACTGTTATTTTCCCAGCCTACACCAGGAGTCTTGAATGGTGAAGAAGACTCTGAAGAAGAGAAGGATGAATTTGAGGTCAGACCTGACGAAGTATCAGGAGACGATGTTGAAGAAGAGATCGCTCCGACTCAGGTTGAAGGACATGAAGCCCGCGCGAAGAGGAAAGCTACAGTGAAGAAGCAAGCGATTGTGGAAATTAGTTCTGACGAAGAGGACTCTCCAATAAAAGCCGCACCAACAGGGGTACGAGCAGTTCCAATTACTACAGATTATGCAGAGACTTCCGAGGTAAGAGAGAACCTTCGAGCATCGGAATTCGTTACTACAAACAGTCTTGCCATTTCCAAAAAGGATGTGGATTTCGGGATAAATTTTCACATGTTGCAGTGCATAATGGTGCCCAATGTGATCGTTCTTTTTTTTCCAGGAATAATTAAGATCAGTGATTGTACTGAAAGTAAGTGATGAGATGCTTACCTTGACCTGTGACATGAAGGGTGCTTGCGTGAAGAGGGTCGAGGAAACTAGGGCGCACAGCCACCTCGAATCTGAAAAGTTAGTGGAAGAAACTCGTGTCAATACCTTTCACGTAGTAGGGGCGGAAGTACAAAGTTCTCAGAACGTGGAGGGAGTACGATTGGTGGAGGACGGTCTAGGCATAATCGTTGGACCGAATGGTTCAGACGGAGGACGGTGGAGTGTCAATCACGCTGACTCATTAGAAAGTACGGTGGCTGATTAGTTGAGCCCAACTTTTTAATTTGACGTATGTTTGGTTTGGTGACTTGTTGGAAGCCTTTCAGCTCGCTTCTGCCTTTGTTATATACTAATCTCTAGAATGACGCATTTTCACTGTTGTCAGTGTTCTGTCCTGAAAAGTGTTTGAAGGAAGAATTTCGGGGTTCGTCAGATTTTTGGTAAATTAGTGGAGATGTATCGATACACTCATGACGGAGTTGCCATCTGTTGTCAACAGGAATGGGTCTCCCCGTTGGCGGGAAACTATATTCTCGTGTTCCAAGTAATGACAAGTCGCGTGAACAATACGGAGCTGAACACGAGTTGATTCTTCAGATGATACAGCTGGAGAAGACTCGAATCGTGCAGGAGTTCTTTAACCTCCAGTTAAACATCCGAAATTAGCAGGAGTCAGCAGCAGGCAAGCAGGCGTAGTCTTGTTTATTTTGTCTACTTCGGTGGGATCTATTCTGATACATATCTAGCATTTCGTATGGGCGACAGAAGTAAACGGACTCCGAAGGTAGTTAGACCTCTAACGCGTAGGTTTTTTTGTAATCTAATAATATCAATACATTGGTAGTCTTTGTCATACCTGCGTGTGATATTGAGGGTTGAGATTCCTCATTTTTACTGTTTTGGACGGGCATTATAGTTTTTCAGAATTCGATGTGAACGGTAGTGCCTTCCTGAGCGAGTGTAGGTCCACGTTCAGAAAAGAATAGGACCCTTCAGCTTGCAGATTGCATGACCATGCATGTGACCACTGTCTCTGATGTTGGAGACACGGGGTGGCACGAGGAGCACAGGAGGAGGCGCGACGTGGTGAAAGTACTTGAGAGAATCATTCTTGGACTGGACCAGGACTGGTCCCTGTACGGACCCAAGGCGCCCAACTTGTTTAGAAATAAGATACATAGTTTGGGGAGTTTGGGTCATAGTTGAAGATGAGGACGTTGTTTCCGTGACATCAACTTATGATGGTTCTGGTAGGTCTCGACAGAGCTGCGGAGTGATCGTATCGGGTACAGAGAGAAAGAGCTGAATTTGTCAGGGTTCAAGCTTTCGTCAATTTTTATTGCAATTTCGAAGTGGGAGGTTGGAGTACAGGATCTGTGACGGTCGACAACCTTTTTTTTTTATTCAAAGACTAGTGGACATTTACATTTAAGCCTGCAACCTTTGCTGATCAGTCCAACCAGGTATTGCTGCTGGTATACGAGACGACGTCAGGTTCCTTACAGTTCTAGTATCCTCTACAACAAATTTTCAGGATTTGTCCCGCATGGCTTGATCAAAGTGACTGCATGTGGACAGTCCATAGCCTCCTTGTGGTCGTCACTTGGGTACCCTTCAGCAGCCCTTACGGTGTTGGTTAAAACTTAGTTGTGAGGGTTCTAGTAGATGACTTAGTTGGGTTAGTGAATGGCTCACTTGTTCAGATTTCTGTCCTTGTTCCAGGCCTCTTAAATGACTCATTTTGGTGTACTAGTCTGAAAGTGACCTACTGACCTGCCCTTGACTCTGCCAGCCCTACACTCAATTGTTATTGCTACCCTTGAAACTTGGCATTATTGTTGCAAACATTACAAGACTGCTTGAGTGGCCATGAGCAAGGTTTTGTATGGATTGCAGAATGTTGCTGGTAAGATTAGATTCCTGAGCATGTGAGGAACGTTGTGATGCGTTAGGTTGTATTTTAGGTCAATCAAGTTCCGAATCAGATGTACCCGGATTTCAAACTGGCTTTTTGGAAGTGATGGGGTCTCAACAACGAAGTTGGTTCAAGTGAGCGGAGCAGACCTTTTAATTTTGGATTGATTCTATAACACATATTGAGCTAGTTGGAGCGGACGGACAATATTCGGAACGGTTTTGGATTGGATCATCTAGAGAGCCTGAAAAACAAAGCCTCTTATTTGCTGAAAGACAGCCTCAAAATTGCACGTCTTGCTCTGGTGGACGTCCGCAATGAAGAATCGTAAGCCTCCTCTTCTCGTCGCACTTGTCACCCTGCTATATTTTGGTTATTTTGGTGACCAGAATGTAACTCTCGTCTCTCGGATACATTCTAAAGCATGAATCTTGGCTATTCAAGAACTTGTTCACTTTTGTTTACAGTCTTGGTAAAATCATTCACTAAGTGCAAATTTTCTGCTTGAGAATTTTATGTACACTGAGGTTACATTGTAGCCGTCGAAGGTACATATTGATTTTATGGCAGGCTAGCTGTTAAAAAGTGCTCTGCAATGACCATTGTATTTTGAGCAATACATTTGACCCATTGCGATTGAAATGACTGATTGTGTAGGATGATCAAAGAGGCGACGAATGCTGATGAATGGGGGCCGACCACAACACAAATGGCTGAGATCTCATGCACTATTATTAATAACTCTGAAGATTATCTTCGTATTGCGCACGTCCTTCATGAAAGGTAAGTTTATAATTAGTAAAATGCTTGCCATCAACTAAAACACTATTTTAGCTAAAATTGTCAAACTTTATGTAAATGAAAGCCAGCTTGTCTAGAAGAGAGAATTAGAATAGAATCAAGCTTTGGGGGATGTAGGTCAAATGGGCTACAGAATGTTAAGGTTGAGTTCACATTCTGCTTTTATTACAAGATTCCTAATCCTGACAATCTTTAGAGTTTGTTCAAGAATTGACATTGTATTGATGGTATAGATTCGCTCTCAAAACCCAAAAATTCTGGAGACAAATTCACAAGTCGCTAATTCTTCTGGAATATCTTCTATGCCATGGTCCTGAGGATTCAGTCATGGAGTTTCGGCTAGACAAGGGTCGCATTGAGGAGTTTACACGCTTTGTGTATGTGGACTTGAATGAGTAAGCTCCAGCATTACTCAAGTATCTCAATTTTGAGTTGACATGCAAATAGTTGGCGTCATAATAGGATGCTGTATCGGCTATTCAATCTCTAACTTCAATGAGGAGAGAATACCACGTCCTCAAATCCTAACGATTGTCAAAAAACTTACGTGAATAACTCAACAACATTTGAGGTCTTCCCTTCCGTTGTGCCAAGGAGGTTTTGTACTACATTATCTAATAGTTGTGTCAAAGCTTTTTCTCAATTAGCTCCTGTCACTGTGCCCTACGTACTTCATCAAGGTTCCTCTTCACCGGTTCACTATCCTGTCATGACACCCTATAATATGTCTCAAACGTTTGTGTTCGAATAACCGTCTCACATTTTTTCTGTTGTAGGATTGACAGGGGTTCAGCTGTTCGAAGAAGAGCTAAGCACGTACTGCATGTCCTAATGGACGAGTCTTTCTACATGGAGCGCAGTCGAGCTCAGAAAATCTCCAGTGGCATCTCTGGCTTTGGTAATGAATCTTTGCATGATCATCATCACCATCACCATCACCAATCAACTCATTCCAAATTTCTTCACAGTTTTTTTCCTCACGGTCAATCTGCTTCCAGCTTATCAGAGAACTGCCTCGGAGCAGGTGGCTCAATATCACTGTTGTAGGGGGATGAAGAGGATCATGTCAATAGTAAATCAGATGCCAGAGAATCGTGCAGAAGCTCACACGCGCCCGAGGGCGAGTTCTGTTCGCCAAGCACAAGTGACACATCTAGCTTGAAAACCTTTTCAGTGAGTGAGCTTACCTTCAGTATGGGCCCATTTGGTGAACCAGCTCCAATTGCAATCTTCTATCATTTGAGTACTATAGTATCCAACTATCCCGCAGGCTCAGTTAAGGGGTCATTTTCGGGTTTGCTGAGGTTCTATGTCGCTATATGTTATGGAGCCTTCGGTTCACCAAAAAGTGAGATCTTAATGCTCACAATTGCATGCCAAGTTTACATGTGTGTCCAGTAATCATCGCAAGACTCTAGCACTCGATTGGTTACAATGTCAAAAACGTCTGCCTTGCATACTGAACAGATGTGTTACTTTTTTAAGTTCACTAAAACAGAGAGGCTTATATGGCATAGCCCTCATGGTGAAGGGCGATTGGAAAGAGTGAAGGTGGTTTAGAGCCATAACCCCACCCTCTAATCATGTTTTGAGAGAATCGTAGAAGTCCAGAGTTCACAGCCTTGATCTAGTTTGGAGGAGTGGTTTATGTCCAATAATGCACTCGCTGCTACGCAGTTCGTTTGGTAATTTAGTACATAACCTAGTTATATCTTGGGATCCTGTCATTACCAGAAAAGTGAAATCTCAACTCTCACAATGGCAGCTGCTTATGTCCAATACCATCTCAAGCCTCCACGAGATTTTGACCAACTATCTATTCTTTACCCTCTAATGTACTCGGCATTTTTCAATTGCTGCAGGGTTCGTCTGGTGTGGAGAGCGCAAGTGCAAGTGGTCGTTCAGAAAATTCCACCTGCGGTAATGTGAACAAGAAGGAAGAATCCCCAGCACATCTCTCATCATTCCCGAAGACCTCAGATTCTGGACATGGATAGCGTTGCCGCCGGGCTTGAGAATAATAACAGGACTCCTTCACTGCAGAGGTTGCCACCTCCTCCGCCTATAGCTGGGTACAAAGGTGCCAAGCCCCAGGCTTCAAGAATGCAAAGTAAACTGCCACCACAGAGTGAGAAATGCTCCAGATCTTATCAGCATTTGATTTGAATCGCAAACCGTTTGCAGATTGACAGAATGTTTGGGTAACTAGGGCTTAGTTGCGGATAGCTTCTTGCTGTCCTAAGTCGCTGAATACAACATGGGCTGCTGAAAGAGTATGAGCTTCTGGATCCAAGAATAGAGGCGATTCTGTCTCGAGACAAGAAATGTCTACGCAGGGTCAAGTATCTTGGAGACTGGATTTTGAGATCGTGTGGAACCAAGATTGAAAACAATTAGTGAAGTCTCAGAGCACAAATTGCCAGCTAGCTCTGAACCCCCTAGGTTGACTTTAGGAGGAATCTATCCTTGTTACTGCACTAGCCAATTGACATCGTACATTTCATTGCATCCAATATGTGAAGAGCTTGATTATATTTTTGCACTGGTAATCCACCTAATTCTATTTCAAGTTACTATTGTGTGCAAACACTTAATGTTACAGTCTATGATATTCTCACTACTATGGTCACTTTTATGGGCTTTGAATGAAAGTGATTTGATACATTTGACGATTGCACAGAAGAGTATATAAGAAAGGATTTGAGCCGAAATTTAGTGCAAAAGTTACAATGTTTATTGTTTTCAGTTGGAAGGCTTGAAATGGGGCGCTTCCTATGATCAATATATCTTCCAACGTCAACGGATCAATTACCAATTTCAAGGCTCGGCCTTTGAATATGCATTCAAAATTGTACAGAAATAATGTTGGTACTTCACAGAAATTTTACATGCCTACATGCCTACATAGAGCTCCAAAAATCCAAGAGTCTCTTACTCGAAACTCCAAGTTATCTCAAAATCTTCTCCGATGAGAAGCCCTAGACCTGAAAGCTCCAGCGTCTGATCATTGTGCACGACTGTCACGGGCAGATTCAGCTTCACATGCACTGAACTTGGAGCAGAGCCGACACCCAAGACCACAATGCGGTCCACAATCCAGCCTTCCTTCAATGCATACTCCCCATGCACAACATGTGATTTGAGAGTACTCTCGTTACCCGCCACCATGACCTCGAAGCTCACGTAACTGGACTGGTGCGCTTGCAGGATCATGTCAATCTCCTCACCATTGTCGAGAAACACATGACCTGATGCAGAGCTCAGCAAAGACTCACTTTGTAGAGCAACCACCAAAGTAAAGGGAGTCTTGCGCACCGCAGCTGATGTCAATGCGCCCTCTTGCATGGGGATGATAGCCCCCACGTGAATGTGCACGTTGATCGCATCCCACGGTGCTTGCAAAGTGAAATTTCCACTAGTGCTGACTATCTGGGAATGATCAAACATATTGTACTAGGTGCCTTTGGGGAAGTAAGCCTCCATTGAAGTTGCATTTGCAGTGATTACAGGTGAGACGAGAATGTGGTTTCCAAGGAGGAACTAGTATGAAATCTCTAGTGTGTTGGGGTCGGTTGGAAACGCGAAGAATAGAGGTCTGACCATGGGATAACCTTTGATGTGTGCCTTGTAGTTTAACGTGTAGTAATATGGAAGCAGTTGGTACCTCAATCCGAGAGCTTTCCTTGCTGAGACCGTGGTTTTGGGGAACAAGTAGAGCTCCTTGCCTGCGTTGTCTCTCACCGAGTGAGCCCTTGAGAACGGGTGAAACGCACCAGTTTGGATCCAGCGGTTGCACATCTCGTTAGGAGCCATGTCGTAGAACCCGCAGATGTCGGCTCCTACCATGGGGATCCCAGCTATACTGGAGTTCATCACCGAGACGATGGAATACACAATGTCAGGGTATGTGGCCTTGTTGTCACCTGTCCAGTGGGCTGTGTGGGCACCTGAACCAACAAAAGTAGAGCGAGACAGCAAGAATGGCCTCTTCTTCCGCATAGTGGTGAGCGCTACCTTGGTGGCGATAGACTCCGCCAAGCCATACAAGCTGTGCGTGTCATACTCTAGGATGCTTGTAGAAACAGGTCGCTATCTAGCAACAGCTGTATCGGAACTGAGAGAGTCTGAGCGGAAGCGAAGCTTGCTGATATATGCATCGGAGGCCTAAACGGTAAGAAGAGGATGAACGGAAAGCTCGGTACTGAGATGAAACCCTAAAAGTCATGCTGTCAACACCCCCCTTCAATTGGAATATAGGGATTCCAGTTGGCTATCTGTGAAGCGAGGATTTGCTGGACCAAGGTGCGGGTGATTCGATGGCGCAGTTGAAGGAGCAACAGAGACGATTGGTGTGCGAGGGCGTTGAAGGTGTGTCGCTGCAGCACTTGGCCGGTCTGTTGGTGTGGACGTGGTGTGCATTTGTTGCACAGGTTGCGATTTGGTGCTTTGGGGTTGTGGATTTGTTGTTGATGTCTCGATCGGAGGAGGCAAGTCCAGATGAGGGGATTGAGGGTGACAGGACTGAGAGTTGGGCCGGAGAGGTGCCGAGAGTTGTGAGACAGGGCACCGTGAGAGGACTGAGGGATCCACGCAGTTCGTTGAAGAGTGCGGCATCGAAACACAAGTTTTACGTTGTTCGAAGGGGTCGAAGACCGGGATTGTACTTTTCATGGGCTGACTGCTCCAAGGAGGTGTTAAGATATCGGGGAGCTGTCCACAAGAGTTTTGGGACATTGGAAGAGGCGGAGGAGTATCTGTTCCAATCTGGGGATTTGTAGAATTGTGGGAAGCTAGGATATGAGCAGAGGTTGGCTGTTGTCGTTGTAGATTTGTCAAGCTGTGTAGACCTAGTGAGGAGCGATGTTGTTGAAATTTTACCCTACCCAAGGGTTTTGTAAGTGCATCTGCTGGCTGCAAGCTGGTATTAATATATTGGATACGAATTTCCCCCTGTAAGACGCGTTCGCGGATAAAGTGGTAATGGATTTCTATGTGTTTGGAGCGGGCGTGGAACACAGGGTTGTGTGATTACTTGATAGCGCCTTGGTTATCGCAGTGAATGGTGATACTGGACAGGTGTAGCTGTGGTGAGTCGGGGGCGATTGGTGATGCTGCAACTTGTGGTGGGAGAGGTTGAAGTTCTGTGAGGAGTCGATGTAGCCAGACAGCCTCTTGAGCGCCATCGCTGAGCGCTCGATATTCAGATTCGGTAGAGAACCGAGATATTGTAAGTTGCCTTTTACTTTGCCATGTAATGGGTCCGTTGGCTAGAGTGAAGATGTATGCGCCCATCGATCGCTGAGTGTCTTGGCAGGAACCCCAATCGGCATCTATGTAGCCGGAGATGGTGATGGAAGAGTCGTGGTGGTAAAGTATCCCGTAGTCAAGAGTGCCTTGTAGGTAGCGGAGCACGTGTTTAGCGGCGTCCAGGTGGGCTTGTTGAGGAGCGGCCATGAAGCTGCTAAGTCGACTAACAGCATAAGCAAGGTCGGGACGGGTTACGGTGAGAAAGATCAATTTTCCTACTAGTCGGCAATAGTGGGTAATAGTAACTGCCGGGGAATCCATATTAAGTCGGAGAACTTGGCCTTCGGGAAACGGAGTAGGGGCAGATTTTGAATCTGTCATGCCAAATTCTGTAATGATTGACTGTGTGTATTCTCGTTGATGTAGGAAGATACCGAGAAGAACTGACTCGAATGATATACCCAGGTACCTTTGGATCTTCCCTAAATCAGTCATGTCAAATTCTGTCTGCAGGAACTATTTGAGCCAGGTAATGAGGGAACTAGAACTCCCGGTAATAAATAAGTCGTCGACATAAAGTAGTAAGATGAGAGTGTCCCCATCGCGGTGCATGTAATACATGTTATTGTCAGATGTACTACGCTTAAGTCCAATGCTGCGAAGAGATGTGTCAATCTTGTCATACCAAGTTCTAGGACTTTGTTTCAATCCATATAACGATTTGTGAAGGTTGCAGACAAAGTGCTCCCTTCCTCGGGCTCGAAAACCAGGTGGCTGGGTCATGAAGACGCGTTCTTTGAGAAGACCATGGAGAAAGGCTGTGCGGACATCCATGTGATGGATGTCCCATCGTTTTGCAGCAGCGAGGGCTATAGCAATGCGAAGCGTAGCCCATTTGATGACAGGTGCAAAAGTATCATTGAAGTCGATTCCATGACGTTGTTCGAACCCATGAGCCACCAGTCTTGCTTTCTTGATCGGGGGATGGCCATCAATGCCCGGTTTTAACTTGAAAACCCACTTATACGTGATTGCAGTCTTGCCAGGGGGTAATGGTTCCAAGTCCCAGGTATGGTTTTTCCATATGGACTGCATTTCGTCTTGCATAGCCTGTCGCCACCCAGGGTCATCTTTAGCTTGTTTGAACGTAATTTTGGCTTGGTTTGGTTCGGTGGGAAATTCTAGAGGAGGTCTATGGGTGATTGTACAAATATTAAAATCTTCTGTAGACAGACACAAAGCATAGCCATCAAGGCGGATACTTTGGCATTTTGGTCTTTGGGAGCGTCGAGATGGTTGGGTTATGGGAATAGTTGGGGTCGCTAAAGGAGGAGGGGTGGGTGTAGTAGTTGCAGGGGTGGGTGATGGAAGGAGGGCAGAAGGTTGCGGAAGGGATACATGAGTGTTGGGGAAGAGAAGAGGGGGTACTTGAGGTACTGGGAGAACTGGGGAAACTAGAGAGGTTGGGGGGTCTATGGCAATAATGTTGGAGGGTGTTATGGTTTTGGAGAAGGGTGGTGTGTGCAGGCTGTCGAGGAAACTAGAGTCAGAGAGAGGTTCTGTAGTTTCAGGTGTAGGTATGTCAAAACGGCTTTCATCAAAACGGGCGTCTCGACTAATAATAATTTTTCGGGTTGGAGGGTGGTAGCAGCGGTAAGCTTTACTATTTTCGTCATATCCTAGTAGTAGGGTGCAAAGTGCTTTGGGATCAAATTTTTTGGCGTTTAGCATCTGGGATGTGGCAATAAGCCAGGCTACCGATAACCCTAAGGTGGCTAAGATTGGGTTTGACCCCAGTGAAAGCTTCCTCTGGTGTCATTAGCTTTAGGGCTTTTGTAGGGCAACGATTCTGTATGTAGTTGACAGTTTTTGCTATCTCTTCCCAGAGTGCCTTGGGTATATGGGTACCTGTGACTACACTACGAATGCCCTCTAAGAGAGTGCGGTTCTTTCTTTCTGCAACACCGTTTTGGTGAGGAGAATAGCCAGCGGTGAGCTGTCTAGCAATGCCGTGGGTGAGACAGTATTCTCGAAAATCACTGGAAATGTACTCTCCTCCCCGGTCACTTCTAAGAGTTCCAATCTTGTATGTAGGGTTTTCTACAAGGGCTCTAAATTGTTTGAAGCATTCTAGAATTTGAGCTTTGTTTGAAATGAAATAAAGCCAAGTTTTGCGAGTAAAATCATCAATAAAAGTCAGGATGTATCTGTTTCCTGACCTAGAAGAGATCGGTAGAGGCCCACAGAGATCGGTGTGCACCAGTTGAAGTTTCCTAGTCGTTGTGGAGGTGCGTTTCTTAGGGGTCCGATCCCGTGGAAGTTTACCAAGCATGCACAAGTTGCACATATGCTTGATGAGTGGAATGATCGGAACGCCAGCTACGAGGTGGCGAGATGTCATGTGGTAAAGTCCTTGATAATGTATGTGACCGATTCGTTTGTGCCATAGATGAATTGCCTCATTGGAAGTTCTGTTGAAGAGTGGGCAAGTTGTGGATCCCTGCAGTGGTGCGGTAGTCGAAGAAGGATCAGGTGCAGGTGGGAGATCGGAGGCACGGGTCGAGGCTACTGGGGTAGCAAGTACCTGTGCTACGAGACCAGATGAGTAAAACCGATTCGTAACCCGGTAAAGATTGTTCCGGGGATCTCGAACTCCTTTGAGAAATATGCTGCTTGGGATGTCTTTGTCGTAGATGATACAATGTTGTGATTCGAACAGAACGCGATAACCGACATCAGTGAGTTTTCCAACAGAGAGCAAGTTGGTTTTAACACCTGGGACATAGAGAACGTCGTTGATATTCTTTATTGCTCCCGAAATGTCAATGACACTTATAGAACCTTGTCCAGTTACAGGTAGGATCTGGCTCCTGGCTGTCCTAATGTGCGGAATTTTGCTGGAGGAGAGATGGTTGAGTAAACTAGAATTTCCTGTATCATGAGAAGATGCATCACTGTCAAGGAACCAAGCTTCTTCAGTCAGTGGATCAGTGACACATGCGTTGATGACTACGTCTGGTTCTGCGAGATCGTCATGGAAGGCATCCATATACTGTTGGATGTGAGGTGGATCATCAGAATAGAGGTCTTCGGCATACTCCAGATCTTCAGTCTCTGGGACTTCGGCAAGATGAGCTTTTGTTGATGGAGCATTCAGCTGTTGTTGACGATGTAGGTTGATGTTGCTGAGTTGAAGCTGCAGGGCCTTGATGCGTTCCTCTAAGTTGATGCGGCGGCAATCTCTAGCATAGTGACCGGGCTTCCCACAGTTGTGACAGCAAATCGAATTTGTCTGTGGTTGTGTAGGCAGGGGAGCAGTTGAAGATCGATTGGACGAGGAGTACCCTCTGCCTCGACTGGGGCGTCCTCTGTCGGAATGAAGAGCTCCGTACTGCCCGCGGATTGTACCCCTCCCGCTCCTGATGTAGTTTACTTGTTCTAAGTCCTCCCGTTGTTGTTCTAAGTTGCGGCCTAGTTCTTCTTGCAGAAGGAGCCCTTCAAGCTCCGCAAAGGAAGGCGTATGGTCACGACCCTTTTGAACTTATTTGAATGTGGACCAACTTTTCGGCAGGCTGTTGAGTGTGAGATCGACAAGATCTTCGTCTGAGATTTGAATACCCAAGTGCGCTAGCTGTGTGACTAATAGGTTTATCTCTTGTAAATGATCTGCTACCTACTTGCCTTCTGCTAACTTTAAGGAGTAAAATTTCTCCTTGAGGGAAAGACGTCTGGATGAACTTCTAACGTCACATAAACTTTGAAGACGCTGCCAGATAGCTTGTGGTTCAGTAAGATGGATGACACTCAACAGGATCGAGTCTCTTACCAGTGATACTATAATCCGTCCTGCGCGATAACGGAGAGCGTTCTCTCGTGTGGAATCGGAATCGTCAGGCAGCGGCGTTGAGTTTGCGTCATTGTCGATGGAGCTAGACGAGGTGGCATCGACAACAGTCTAATCTCCATTTGGTTCGACGAATTTCCACAAACCTTCCTGCATCAAAATCATCTTCACTTTGTAGCTCCATATGATGTAGTTTGAAGGTCCTGCCAGCTTCATCGTTTCTAGTATGTCCCTCATGTTTGAATCCATACTAATCGGTAGATGTGTCTAACGGACAGAAAGCAAATTGTGTGACTCCGACGTTCTGTCTAGAGCGCCGCCTCTGTGTAGGCTGTGACCAAATTTAAAAAAAGCAAGACAAAATGAACTTATAAGGAGATAGCAGTGCGGCTCTTGACTTGTTGCAAACTGAGAAGCGATGAGCGAGTCCTGAGGCGTTCTCTAACTACTTCGAGGATCTAGCGTGCCCGCTCTGATACCATGTAGAAACAGGTCGCTATCTAGCAACAGCTGTATCGGAACTGAGAGAGTCTGAGCGGAAGCGAAGCTTGCTGATATAGGCATCGGAGGCCTAAACGGTAAGAAGAGGATGAACGGAAAGCTCGGTACTGAGATGAAACCCTAAAAGTCATGCTGTCAATAGTGCCATCGTAGTGCCGGGCAATCATGGCAGTCGTGAGGTGGCCTATAATCTCGTAATTTCTGTAGTGATTGAGCTTGAAAGGTGGATCATCAAATTTGGTGTGCGTGTTGGTGCATTGCAGGTAGCATGCCATCACTCCACTGAGATTGGTGCCATTCCAAGAGCAGGACGTTCCGGTGCAGAAGTTGGAAACCTCATTCATGTCGATCCACATTCCATCGAAGGGCAATTGGTCATGAAAGAGCTGCACCTCGTTCGTCTACCACGCGGTCGCGTTTGGGTTCAAGAAATCCGGGTACACCACCGGCCCCGGCCACACTTGACCCAAGTAGGGCTCCCCATTGGCATTCTTCAGGAAGATGTCTTGCTCCAATCCGCGCGTGTAGGTTTTGTAGTCGCTATAACCAGAGCCAATGCCTGGTGCGCAGAACATGTATACCAAGTTTCTTCAAAATCCATCTTGAAAACTAAGAAGCATGTATGATATCAAGAACTTACTACCAACAGAGAAAGAAGTGTCAAAGAGAAAGTGGGTGGACCTTACCTAGATCAACAAGGATGACATAGTGCTGGTCATTGGCGTGCAAATGATCAACAAACGCTCGCCATTCATGTAATGGAAACCTTTCTTCGTCGTGCGTGAAATCCAGATACCTGTCCGAGTAGTCAATGTCATTCCACATCATGTCCAACGGGATCTCCGCCTTCTTGAAATTCTCCACCACCAACTTCATAATGGTTACGTTTCAGTATCCCCATCGGCATTGATGGAATCCTAAATTCATCGACACAATCATGTGAGTTAGGGGCTGCAAGGAAGGAAACCCGAAAACCCGAAACCCTATGAAGTGTATCCCTCAGTTCCATTCAGTTGCCAAGCAAGCAGTTCACCATGCACCTGTCACATAACTCGTACAATTATCCAGATCCAATGTCTCACAGTGCCATCAAAGTGTGACGTTAGTACATTTGTCATGATGCAAAATCAAAAGTTCTTCAAATGTTGTGCTATAAGGAATACAAGGAGCTAGGAGACTTCGAGATCCAATGTCTATAGACAGACTGCATAACATGACCCTAGCTAGTTGATTCTGGATCTGAAACCTTGAATTCAATTGCAAGGCCTGTCAGGGATCGATTCGCTCATCGAGCGCCCAGTAGGGCTGTGCAGTAGGCCAGCCCACCAACTGCGTATACTAATCCACGACCTCCAAAGGACTAGGGCCGAGGAAGAAGTAGAAATCCAAGACCCCGCCAATCACGCAGAACGTGAGCGACTCATCGCCATAGCTCACTTCCATGCCATTGCTATTCAACAACAGCACGCCATGCGCCCCTTTCTCGCACATCCACGTAAAACGGCCACGCCCCGTACAGATCGATGTCCCCAAACAAAGCCGCGATGTCCGTCGTCTACAAAGTGTACACCTGCACCAAAGGAACCCATTGCATAGTTGAATTGCTAGAAGATCAATCGAACCTCATTCAGGAGCTGAGATCTGGGGACATGCAATTAATGTGCCAGAACCAAAACTGGACCGACCGAATGGATCTTCAACTGCTGCTACGAAGGTCGAGGTTCCATTGACCATAGTACATTAGAGGCTCCAATGACCCTACAAGTGAAGTGTGGAAATACTTAATGAATTTATTGACATTGCATTAATTTTTGCAATCACTTTTTAGTTTAGCATAGATGGTGCAAAGTTTGTTTCTAGAGTATTGTAGAAAATTAAAGGTTCCAAGTTCACCTGTATGGTGAAAGGAACCTCTCCCTTAATTCCTGTATGGTGAATGGAGACTTTGCATTCTACGATTGAAGAATCGACGTACAGACACTGACTGACCTTACCCTTCTTGAGCTTCAAGCCGTTCGGCCGACTGCTCTCCCCCAAGCCGTATAGAGATGCCGTGTAGGGCAGCTGCGTGGAGATTTCGATGTACTGGTCCTTGAACACCAGCGGATTGAAGGCCTTGTTCCCATCGGGCGGTGTGGAGTTGAACAAGACCTCGCCCGTGGTCACTCGCGTCATGGCGAACCCGAACAGCTGTGCGGTGTGCGTGATGGCCAGTTGGGGATCCTCCTTTGGGGACAGCGGCAAGGGGGAACTCATCGGGGGCCGCGGAATCATACTCTACGGGACCTCCCATCTGGGTTTGGAAGCGTCGGAGATGTACACACGCAATTGCGTACTCTTCTCAATCCTGCACGCAACGAACCACCATCCTCAATAAGCTAACATAGCTTGAATTCTGGGGTAGCAATATGAATCATCCAGCTAGTGATCACCTTCTCACGGAGAGCATATTTGTACTCCGGCGCATGCAATCCTTCGTGCATGTGGCTCAGGGTCCCCCGAGTCAGTGCTATGAATTGTGGTTTCGGTTATCATTAGAATGAATTTTTGTTTGAGAAACGGTTAGGCCTGTAGTACTATAACAATAGAATATACTGAGTTTTCATTTCCTCTGATGTCGTAGTGATCACCCTATCTCTCTAGATTACTTACAGGCATCACAGGCCACGACTAATGTGATGCATCATTATGTATGATAGCTTGAGTCTTGGTAATTTTATTCAGTTCACACGCTACCCTCACATGGAAATTAATGTGATCCATCATTGTGTGTATGCTTGACACTTAGTAATGTTCAATCCGCACGTTGTTCTCACATCGGAAGTCAGTTGCTAATCATCCACTTCAATGAGGTAGAAAATCAAAGGTAGTATATATTAAGATTCATTGCAAAGCGTCGCTTGTGTGTGGAGGCTTGCATTTATTGAGATACTGTTGATACCTAATTTGTTATTGTTGCTTACAGATTTTGACACGTAATTAAATAAGTCCGAGAGCAGAGTTGACATGGTTTTTTACTACCGGAAATGTTCTACACTTTCCTCTTGCTCCTTTAAGATGCTCTGATCATACTCACGCAGTGCAGGGAGCACAAGAGAAAGCTAGAGAGCAACAGACAAGCAGATTGAAGCTCACCTGACTATGAAGGTAAGCGGGGAAATATTAGGTCCCAGGGTGTCATTCCCGGAATCAAAAACAATCTCCAACTTCGCCTCAAACCCTTGTTGATTCGCATACTCCTTCACCATGGAATGCAAATGATACCCCTTGCTTGCCTCAACTTGCAATCCTCCAGTCACTGCAATTACTGTAACCAACCTAAATATCCACCACACGCTCCTCATGACCCCCATCCTCATCTAATCTGCTAATCGAGGAGTCTATTGTTTGTGCCGAAAGAGAAAGGTTGGAACTGATCAGTTGGGTGCAGTTTATATATACGCAGAGGAGGATTGATCATCGTCACTTGAAAAAAGGTTTTGGAGAATTTTAACATGTTCAATTTTAACTCGTACTGTACAATTGTAGTACTTGTAGTGATAATGAAACCTGAGAAGTGTCAGACTCTACTTTGGAGTCTTTAGACTCCATCCCTGTTGTGTGCTATGATTGTCCTTGGAGAGGTAGAAAACTGGCTATTGTTGCATTCATGCGCACCTTGTTCACGTTCTTTGCTGTCACCATTGGACTTCGTTTTCACATCATGTGATAATCTACACACTGTGAGATGTTTTAGTTGGGCACTGATGAATGCACCCGTGACCTATGTGCAGCCATGGCCGTAATTATATTGTAAAGCCAATTGCTTTCACGTTGAGTACTCTGTCCCAGAGGAAAATAATTAATTTTGTCCAAAGGATGAGATTGTAACTCTAGTATCTGCATAGAATTATAACGATTAGTACGAGATTTGTCTAAATTTAGCAATGTTGCTAGGACTTTTAAAAACAAAAGTAGCTATATTTTTCTACCAGTTGCTAGCTCGTTGATAATAATATTATGAAAGAAGAAAAGTAACACTTTTCAGGTACTCCATATTAATTTCCAATTTAAATTAATCAACAACTTCTTCCAATAATCATCATCAAGTTCTATTGAGCAAGGGTTTTGTTCATACCACGTATATGTTTGGATTCAAGTTTTTGAAGCCCTCCGAATGCAGCTCTTTGGATGTGGCTGTCAAGATTTGGATGGATTGAGAATAGAAAAAGAAAAAGATAAAGAAGGCCAGTGCAGCTCCGCAACGGTGCTATCACTGCTGTGGTCCGTGTGATGTATATCGTGTTCCTCATTTGAATTGCTCGATTTGTCTTCCCCCAGAAAGTATTACTAGAACTGGATTTTGAACATCAATGAAGTAAAAGACAAATTTCTGCACTCTCGGCACTCATTTCTGGTAAACAAACTTTGCCTGCTTCAGGGTGAACATTTATCTCCTGAAATGCAAATGGGAAAAGATTCTGAAACTGGTACGCAACCGGATCCTGTCCGTATACTGATCTCCTTTTGTAACAGCAACTCGTGTTTTACTTCATACCCTTGTGTGTACTTATGGGCATGTGATCTAATCTTGACTTGGATAAATGCCTGTGGCTATTGATCTTTGAATGGAATTGGAGTATCCCTCACAGTGGTCTACAACCTCCCAAGCACTTTGAAATTGCATAAGTCATACATCGTGAAAAAACTTTGGTCTGAACAGATTTCTATGGCACCCAAACAAAACCCATTCCTATGTTAAAATTCTTCTTGTGACGCAAATATTATCCTCTACCTTGTCTCATGTCAGAAAAATACAGTACTGTACTGTACTATACTGATTATCAAAGCGGTATTGGAGAAGATTTACTAAGAGATTGAAACAGGCAAGCTAAGGAAGTGATTACATCTCTGGGAAGAGACATTATTGATTCACTTGCTGAAAGAAATGCAATCTCCGTTTTGGTATCTGACACGATGATGTGATCTCCCACTGCATTCCAGCATCCAGAAACTTCAGCTTGAAGTCACAAATAATGCTAATCACGGTCTGACAACTCTTAATTAAGTAGCAAGTTAATAGCAGGAACAAGCCAGTGATCGACAAAGCCCTAGTCATCCAACTCTATCTAATGACACACTCTGTATTTGCACATTTCCTGTATATAATCGATTGGACAACTTTTAGATGATTGTCAATTTGTGAATGCTAGCTTGTGAGAATGCATTTAGAAGCTCTAGGCAATCTTTTTCGAGAGCGTCCAGTGTACTGTACAAAGAAGATTTCAATCATGAATGTGTTCCCAACGTACAAAATGACTTGTTCGCTAATTTGTTTGTGCCCTACTCCCTACGGCCAGTTTTTATTCCTCGCAAGACAATCTACTCGAGAATCATGGAGTGGTACTCTCTCTATCCGATAGTTACCATTCAAGAAATATATATGACAGAGTGGCTCTCCTCCAAGTTGTATTACCCCGAAACCGCCCATGACTAGGTGTTTAGCACATTATTTGTAAGAAAAAGACATTGATTTCAAGTGATTTACCTTTCATTGTCGAGTAAAGTATGTTTGAGATCAGGTCCAGGAACTCTCTTCTGGGTCCAGTTAATTAATACATGCTTGAGAAAGAGTCCATCAAAGCTGGCCAGGCATCCAAGTTCCGTTTCTACATGAGCCACTGTGGTGATGGGTATAGCACCCGTGGTCTCTAACTTGCAGAGTGCCCATCATCTTGATGTGATCTTGGCAAGTTTTTGTCTAACTTCCGACAATGATCTGCTTGATGGATGTTTCCTCGTCTCCACGGCAACAAATTTGTGAGTAGGAGTGCAGTACAATTCATAGACTAGAACGTGTCTGGCCTCACAACAAAGCGCAGGGGTCTTGAAAGTAGATGAATTCATGATCTCCGAGGTACATTACCAGTATATAAAAATATGCACATTTGCAAGTAGCAAGTTTCTGAGTAAATGGAAAGGCGGCTTGGGAGTTGGGACTGTGGCTCAAGAAGAGGTGGAGCCAAGAAGTGGCATGGAGCGTTTTCATTAGACAGTGAAAGAGTTCATCTTGGTTCAACTTCCGCAGGTTGGATTGGTGTTCAGGAGGCACCCACCAAGTGCATGAATAGAATGTACTCTGGGCAAACATTTGAGAGATGGTTTCAGTGCCTCATCATCCAGGCCTATTCATCCCACCTTTCCTGTGGACAGGGCAAGGCCTAAGCCCGTACCCGGATATCAGTACCCGGATATATATCAGGATTGGCACTTCTTGCCGAATATGTAATTCAAGTTGGCAATACAAATTTGACAGATGCTAAAAAGAGGAATGTTTCCTCAAATTTCATGCTATCTCTATACAATTTAATTTTCTAACTTCTGGAAAAACAATATCCTATACATTTCACCTCTACTTTCAAAATTATTTTTCTGTAGAACTTGATAGTTAGATATGGAATTTATGAATATTGGAACATTTAGAAAACATATATAGGTTGGATCATGCATGAAGAAAAGGCACGATGCTGATGACAACACAAGAATATATTACATACTCAATCTTGTGGATCTGTAGAAGGAAGTTTTACATGGAATTAATTGACCGTAGGGCAGTTTGCATGGGTAAAATGCACTAGGGCTCCACTACTCTCCTGCAATAAGTGACAACCAATTGAAATGTTGAAATTTCAAAATCTTAGATTATTGAAAACTCTAATTTGAAACTTATTCTTTAAAATATTTTAATTTATAGTTTGTAAACTTTTAGTCTATAAATTCATCAATAGTAGAGTAGGCAACACCTCTGATTTGAAATAAATTTTTGTTAAATTGAGCCTTCAATTTGTGTTGATTGGGAGGGCAATCGGTAGAAAAGACATTAGGATAATGCAAACTCATCCAAATTTTCTTTAAATTAGTAATCATTAAATTTTTAATTTTTATAGTTTTTTAATTTTATGTAAATAATTTGAAATGGTTTTTAATTTTCTTAAATTTTATGATTAAATTTTAATTATTCAAAAAGAATCAATTTTTAAGTTTTAAATTTTTTTTCTAAATTATTAATAATTTGCAAAATCTTAACCCCTATTTGACTAAAGAACTCACCTTGGGCTTTTTGAGAGCTCAGGCAACTTCTATTGATTTCATAATTTAATACTTTTGCATGAATATTATCTAGGATGGATGCTAATCATCCTCATCTTCCTACAAAGCTTTGTTTCACATCACTCCAATAAATATTACAAAAAATATCAGTTTTTTATTAATTTCAATGTCAAATTGGAAACTAAAACATTCTAAGAAAAAATATATTCGAAGATATATTTATTAAATTTATTTGATTGTGTAGATTAATACCTATTCAAAAACATTGAAAACGTTCAATTTCAAATAATGAGATGAAAATTACAAGGAGTTTTATTTTGTGGGCAATGAAGGTAGAGAAAACATATAAAACCATTTTTTAACTCCATTTTGAAAATTTCTAGGATGTATGTTGTTTACAAAAACATTCTCACCCTTGGGATTTACAATTCTTAATTTCTTTTACAAATTACTAGTGATTAAGGTTTTCTTTTCATCTAATACAACCTTACATTTATAATTTTTTTAACAAAAGTTTCTTTGATAAGTTTTTTTTATGTAATCTTTCCACATGTTGACTAGTTAGACATGTTATAGGACATACATATTTTCTCTTAAAAATGTTAAAACACAAAACTTCACCTTTTGAAAAGGCTAAAAAACTTGCTTTAGGAAGTTTAGGCACATTGAACTTGCAATCACAATGGTGAATTTTACTCTATAATTCCAGCACAATTTACTTGAAATAAGTTAATTAAAAGATCCCATAGTTGAATTTGTAGGAAAACAAATATAAATGAAGATTTTAGCCCTGCTTTGGGTATGAGTATTTTGAGTAGTTTTGGACTTCAAAATATAGTAGTAAATTAAAGGTTGGATTTTTTTAATATATTATTAAACAAATTTGTGCTTCTAGAAACTCTTCAACTTTCATTAATTGTTCTTGAAAACTTGATTAGGTACTTTGGTTCAAAGTCATTGGTGGTATAGATGATTATTGAAGGCCTAAATATATTGATCAAAGGATAAACTTAAATGTCTCCAAAACATTTGAGAAATCCTTTAATATTTACAATACTTCAGTCGTAGTACATCAAAATTATCTCACATCAATTGGAACCTAAATTTATCAACACAACTTAGAAGATATATCAATCTACCCATATCTCATTTAAAAAAAAGAAAAGAAAAGAAAAGAAAAGTTCAATTTTGAAAAAAATTATTCTAATATTTTATTTTTGTTATATATCCAAAGCCAACAAAGATTTCCATATTGGGACAAACACATTGAGCATCTAATAAAAGAAAAATAGTTTTGGTGATATCAAAGTGAATGAAGAGAAATCATGAATACTAATTATCTAAATTTTCAAATTTGAAAAAATATTGATAATTATTTTCCAAATCAACTTCAAAGCATTCCACTTTGAAATTTCATTAAAATAGAATTTATATTCTTATAATTTGATTTATTACAATCGGCTAATAATTGTCCTTTCATTGACTAGTAAAAAATTGTCAAATATTTTAGCATCAAAACACAGTTTTACTTTCCTAGACAATACTATATTTTTTGTGTACATTTCTTCATATAAAAACATGCAATAGCAATTTCTATCGTAATACGTACACTAATTCAAAAGCATTCATATTTTTATGCATAAAAAGAAAATAATTGAAGTTACTTTCTCAAGGACTATGGGATTTTTAGGCCTAAAAGTGCTTCAAAGTACTCATACTGAGAGCAAGGTTAAAATCTTCATATATTTTTATTTATTAACAAAAACAACTATAGGATCTATTAGCTAATTTGTTAGAGTACACCCTCCTAAAATTTCAAAGTGAGAAACTTTAACAATTACAAGATCATAATGCTATAATTTCAATAAGAGATATTTCCAACTCTTTTGAAATGGTTAGGTTTCATCTTTCAAACTTTTTACCCCCAAATGTGTATGTCCTCCGACTTCCATCTCTCCAAAGTAGGTTGAAGAAATAATTTGGAAATACATGTAAAAAATCCAACAAAAAATACTCTATATTGATGGTTGAAAAAACTAGTAAGTAGAAAGTGATAAAGTTTGATTAAAAATACAAAACTTGTTAAGAATTTAGTTATAATAGCATTGAGAAATTCCAATCTCAACACTTTCAATGTTGTAATAAACAATCTACATCCTATATTTTTAATTTTTTTGCCAAAAACATTGAAAATTGAAGGACCTCAAAGTTTATTTTTGAGTAGAGATTCCATTAGTAAAACTCTACATAATTTTCATCTTCTTAATCAAAATAGAATGAGTCAGAGCTTTCCAAGTATATACAAGTCTAGTAATCCAAATTCAAATTTTTATTTTTCTAAAAGTGATTATTTCTAAAGTACCTTGGTTCCTCAAGTTGAGAAAGAAACAACATATCATTCAATAATTTTTTAAACTTGTAGTCAATTGTTACAAAATTAAGTTTGTTGTGCCTTGAAGCTACTCCTTGAACACATGTTGTGTACAAATTTCAAAGAAAACAAATGAACAATCCATTTGGAACTGGATGACTAAATATGCTATATTACCAAGAAATGCTACTTTGTCCTTTAGGGATTTTAGTTTTTTTCACCCCAAATTACCACCCAAAAGATTGCAAAATGGTTGCATGAATCAAGTTAGTAGTTAATTGTATGTTTTGTATGAAGCTAAAGCAATAGTTGAATTCTTCCTAAAACCTATTTGTCTAAGACTTAAATCTAATGTGATTTTTTGGATGAAAAAACATGAAGATAGATGAAAGAATTCAAAATTAATAAAAATTTGTTCAATGAATGGATAATCATTCAAATGGATGAAATTTAGAAATGCAAATTAAGTACAAGTTAATTAACCTATACTTTGACTTCCACTCCCTCTCCTACTTCCTCTTCTATTTTTATATTTATGGAAACTTTTATTTTTTACAAAAATATTTTCCATCTTATATGTGAGATAAAATTTATCTCACATAAGATTGGAAACCTTGCTTTTAGGTGCATATGCCAATATCCATACCTATCACGTGTTGATATTGAAAAACAAGTATTTAAGGCCTTATTCGTTAAATTGAGACAAGCTGCAGTCTCATTTTAATTCACTTCTATATTTAGAAAACAAAAGAGTTCATTAAATTGAGACTTAAAAATGTCGAAGTACATATTTAATTAATTTACTATTGCTATAAATAGCAAGAAGAAGCCGCATTCATCTTTTGAACATTTTTATTTTATTAAAAATATACACTTTAAATCATACAAGATGTTATCATTTGAGACATTTCTTGAAATTGGCAGGTGCATCTACGAAAGGACTAATCTTTAGGTTGTTGATGCCAAACTTTAACATCTAAAACATCTTTATTACAAAAAATTCAAATGAATACACTTAATGTAGAACATTTGAGAAAAATAAGAAAATAAAATATACTATTAATAGAAATCAACAATTCTAATACAATCAAACTACCCTCATAAAATGGACAAAATATATTTATGCGAACATATCAAAACATGTAAATGCAAAGTCCATGGCACTTCACACCCTACAACAAAAACTACTTTTATACCTACACACTATTCATCCTTCTGCCATAGACTCATCATTGTTTGAATTAGCCATGAAGGCTTCTACTGATGCTTTGATGATGTCAATTTGTGGCTTTGGAATTGCCACCCTTGGATCTGAAGTCCCCTCTCGCATATGTGGCTTCCAAGCAGTCATGATACAATCTGTGCTCGACCACGTTGGGGTTATTGCTCAATCTTCGTGCCACACATTCCCTTTTTTTGTGTCCCATCCATCATATGTTTTCATGTTAATGTGTCGATCTGAAGCTGGCGTCCAATATTGGATTTGGATCATATTCATATGCCCTGGATCCGGATTCGGATTCGTAATGGCTCTAGCAAGCCATAATGGCTTGGAGTCACCATTAGCAGGCCGCATTACGACAAAATAACCTGCGAACGTATCGCGATTAACACGAAAAGAAGCACGGGGACGATCACACCGTCGTCCTACAAAGGGTGCATCATCTGCATCCCCTTCAGGTAGTGTATCATCCCTCTCCCTGCATTCTTCCTCATCATGGATGATGTCGCAGCACAGGATAAGTAAATTCCCTATTATGCTCACAAAAATCACTCTAGAGCATAACGAAGTGACTCTAAAGATCGAACCCACGAGATTCTCTGAAGTATTTACTTGGTTTGGGCGAGTAAGCGCTTTCACCCTCTAAAACTTCCTTTCCGGTCCTAGATCTAAAACCGGAAACAAACAACCACCCAGAGGATCAAGACCGGATTACTTCCCACCCGATTCATAAATCCTCCGTAAAAACCCAATTCTTCCAATCTCCAGGACCTAAACAATTCCAGTCCTGGTACTACTCTGAACCAATCCGCTCCGACTGGTTCCCTTATCTTCCCAACACTCTTCCGGTTTAGTTTTGCCTCTGTTGGACCATCAGAGGGTTCGCCGCTTAGGTTTCTAAGTAGTAGGCCCACCACTCCTTCTGCGGATTATAGTGGTTGAAGACCCACTATTCTCTCCCCTCCTTTCCTAACTAACTCGAA
Organism: Straminergon stramineum; assembly: GCA_963920665.1. NCBI lineage: Eukaryota > Viridiplantae > Streptophyta > Bryopsida > Hypnales > Calliergonaceae > Straminergon > Straminergon stramineum. The sequence continues at coordinate 19,676,143 of OY987272.1, forward strand.
TCTGGTTTGATCCCTCACAACAATCCGGACAGAAACCCGGAATGTAGGTCACACAGAGATCCCCCGTACGATCCGTTCTTACTACAACGACCTCAATGCCAGCTCCTACCCGTGCGAAGCTAGGTGGTTACAAGTATACTCGTCTGTTCCAACAGTACCTAGGATTATTCCGTTTACCAATCTATGGTGATGAGACCTCTCAGAAGGTCGGACACTTGACCGGACTACCCGTCCAGGAGTTCTAGCGCGACTAAGGGTACCCTCCCTACCCGCCTAGCCTAACAGCGGCTATTTCACCCGGAACTTTGAAACCCTAGATCTTGCTGAGGCACTAAAATACACTCCCAACACTTACGCAACCTGCACCCACACCAAGGATCGGAAACTATCGCACTAAGGGGAGAAATCTAACCACAACTCTGCCTTACACCTTCCTAACTCCACATCATTCAAACTTGCCAAGCTTGGGAGACACACACGACAAGAGAGCGCATACAAAGGTACAACAAAATTGCAAAGAGAAGACTCCCAGCGTCCCTCATGGGCACTGATTATATACATTTCAAAAGTTACAAATGGGCGGGAAAACTCGCGAAAGTTCCGCCGCCATCTCCGTCAGACTTTCCGGTCCTACCTACTCCCCACTTTGACCGGAACAGGTTCCATATCCGTTCCTACTCTACCTACACTGTAAATCCTAAACCCCTATTCGCGATCCGAAAGTCGCGCTGTCCGCTCCCGGGTCCATTTGCTCAAAAACCTTGTTGAGGTTCTGACTCCTCTCGATCTCCTGAGGTCGAGGAACCGGATTGCCTTCTGTGGACACGGGCGGTGAGTCCAAGTCGATGGCGGTTCCAGGCGTGCCAGCTTGGGTCGTTCTCTTGGACTTTGGGGTCATATCCTTCCCTTCTCCTGCTGTCACTTCCGAGAATGAATCCGGGAGGGAGATATCCGAGAGTCGGATACCGCGAGAGCAAGTTGCTCCCGACAGTATCCGGGTACTCTCCTCCATCTGGTCCGCTGCCTTCCGTGCCTCCTGCATTGCCACTTCTACCTACTCGGCAAAGTCGTTGAGGATCCGCACCATCCAGGAACCAGATAGCTTCTTCTCCTCATGCACCCGCTCGTCAAACAACTTGGCTTTGGTGAGGGCCGTTCCGGTCTCCCCGAACGTGGCCTTCACTTGCTCCATCATCTACCGAGCATCCTCTGCAATCGATTTGGTGGCGGCAAAGTTCTTCTGGTGCACCAGGATCTTCGTCTTCATCCGATCCACCTCCTCTTGTAACCGGCGGATCTCTGCTTCCTGCTTCCGGGACTCGACCGGATCAGAAATACAAGCCGCCACTTTTTCCGGTAGCTCCCAGTCGGGTATTGCTCCCACCATCCTTCCGATTGCTATCAGCATCTTCTTTTTCATCTCCCAATCCGCTCGTATATCGCATAAGTTCTTTACGAGTGATCTGAACGGATCATCCGGATCCGATTGTTCTCACACCGTCTTCTCGACCTCTGGCTTCTCCTCTGGGGCCGGGGTGTCGCGAGCAGGCGGCGTCCCTTGCTTGTTGGGAGAGGTCGTCTTCTGCCGTTTGATGACTGGCATTGGTGTCTCCTCTTCCTCCGACTCACTGTTCTCCTCGGGATCGGAATCGGATTCCATCTCCTCATCCGTTTCCGATTCTCCGTATTTTAGGAGAGTTTCCTGAGCCTTCCACCTCTTCTCCTCTGGTGTGCTCAGGAGATGTTGGAAATGATAGAGGTGCATGAGATAGGGGCACACTAGAGTGGCCCTACTCTTCCCCACTCTTCCTACGAGTTGGGTGACCAGCTCGGAAAGGATCCGAGCCCAGTCGACTTTCCGGTCTCCTCTCAGAGAGTCGAAAATAGTGTTGGCGAGGGAGATAGTCACCCTCGTCGGTTTTTCTGGATGAAGGACCGGAACTAAGAACTTCAGCAGCCGGCGCTGCCGCTCATCGATGCAGTCGTCCACCGCATATTCGTCTTTCGGGTTGACCGCTCCTCTGAACTTCCCATGGCAGAACTCATCCTTCCGGCTTGCCATTTCTAGCCCTCCTACGCGGAAACTATAGGCTGTTCTCCACATGTCTTCCGTCCACAGATGTGGAATGGCTCGCGGAGTGTTGTCAAACTCATTGGACAACTTGCCCAAGAGTTCTTTGACTATGGACTCTTCTTTAAAGCCCCAGGGTTTATCCACAAACCCTAGGCAACCCATGGAGTTCAAGTCTTCCATGAGTTGGGACTTGGTTGGTTCGGTGGAGGGAACAACCGGAACTACCTTCCGGAGCTTTACCTCCGCTGGGGGTACACTGGAACTGGCCTGTCCGCCTCTAGTCCTCCTAAGCTGCGGCATGGATACGGATTGGTGCGCTCGGGACCCTTTCCAATACTCCCTCGCTATCTCTCCTAGCCGCACGCCTCATTCTCGCTTTCGCTCCCCAATCTCAACCAGTAATTAAAGCTCAAACGCTCAAGGACCACAAGTCTTGCAACGGACACTAGCACAAAAGACTGTCACGGGAAACTAATCGACAGGCACAAAGGCAAACATAGAGCATAGACAACGCTGGGCAAACGAGAATGAGAAAGAGTTTGATCTAGGTAGCTTCAGTTCTTTTATAGCCATTGGACTCCCTGCCACCTCATCCTGACTCCTTCCGGATCCGGTTCGTCTAAGGTATCCGGTCCATCACTTATCTAGTCCAACATCCGCTCTTATCCGTTTGTTCTCTAGAAATGGGATGGAGTAGATCTTGGCGCTAACTCATTCTCCACTTCTATTTCCGCTCCTTATGGTTTCTTAACCAAATCCGGATACCCTTATCTAGCTTTCTGATTAGTATTACTAAGTAAAACCAAAAAAATTAGAATTTCATGTTGCTATAGATGATCCTCGAAGCTGGCCAAAATCCATGTAGTAATGTCTCACGCGGCTCTAGAGGTGCATTAAGAGCTACTCAAACACCTTTCCAATACTCTTTTATAGGACCATTTTTCCTCCTGAATTCTCCAGATTGGTCATCATCTGCCATTCCACTCTAGTGTGCAATGAAACCGTTCAAAACTCTCTTGATCTCATCGAGAGAACGCATCTTCTCAGGAACTAGAGGTGGTGGATCACCGCTTGGAACTATTGGACGTCCGTCTTCAATCTCAGACCACAAGCGAATTCCTTTGCCGTCCTCTGGCAACCATTTCTTGTCCGTACACAGATTTTTATACTCCATCAAAGGCCATCCACTGGAATCCATGTAAAACTTGAACTGCTGGGACCTAGAATGACCTTCCAAAAAATCTCCTCTTGTACCCAAATACCCATCTACATATCGCTTGAAATCAGGAACTTCCTCGATGAGATGAGGAATGATGGGGTGCGTTTCGCAATCCATGAAGGATTTCATGAGTTTCGGGAGTGTTGGATAGTTGTTTGTCTTCAATTTAGTGCTCCATCAACCAAAAAGAGCGTCAATGTCTTCATGAGTGTGCCCAACAATGAGGAAATTGATGTACACTTCGCGGAAAATCCCTTTGTATATAAGTAGGGAGCAAAAAGCAAAAACCCATCTATTCTTATTGTCCCCTGATGCATTATCCAACTGCAAAGTCAATATTGGTGGTAAAGGTTGAGCTAGAATTGATTCTTCCGGAGGAGGAAGGAGAGAGTCCAAGCAAATATCTGCCTCTTCCAGAATCGCCTTGGTTAATGTGGATTGCGTCTCCTTTTCAGAGAATAACTTGCGCGATGAATTCTTTGGTGGTTCTTTAGCATCATGCAACAACTTTGCGATTGACCGAATGGTATGATTTGAATTTGTCAGAAAAATGTCTAAACCGTAGTGTGCATATCGAACATCCTCATGCCCATGAGCAATCATACTCGTAACAACAACAGGCATTTTCATGTAGGAATCCGTTGCTTTAGTTTTGTGAGAGAAGTGTGGAGAAGCGATCTTGGAGTGATCCATTTTATCATGGATAATGGTTAGCATCTTCTCAGGATATGTTTGAGAAACATGTTGATTTGCATAGTACAGTTCTCTATGGGCCCTTTGGCCCACAAGGTGGGTATCCAAAGCAATGGTCCACCTCTCTTGCACGTACAAAAGGGGAGTGCATGCGCTCCTCAATTGCTTGTATTTATCACACAAGCCACATCGAGCGAAATTGTCTCCACGTGCTTTTGGAGCAAATTCTGGGAAAGAAGCACGTCGAATGTTGCTCAAGCCACTCAAAGAAATTGGTTGCAAATTTAAAGTTGCATTGGCCTCATTAATTTTTGGTAATTGATCACTCCACCGAAATGCAGACGGCAAAACCATTGCAGGGACTTTCTCCCCTGATTCTAGTGTCCTTGTTTCATGTGGCATTTTGTTAGCTTCAGGAACCACTAGTGTCCGAAGTGTTGTAGTAGCTTGCACAGTATGTTTCCGTGGTTTTTTGGACCCCAAATTCCCATGCGCCTCTGCTTGCTTCCCATCCTTAGCCATCTCTTTGTACCTATAAAAGGTAGCCTTCGAAACCTCATGAATGGTCCACCATGCAGTGGGACACACTTCCCTTCCTTTCAAAGTAATCCACTCTTTGCCAGCAGGATCTTTGTGGATCTGCCTATGCACTTCAAGAAGACACTATTTCTAAATGACGTAGAATATGACTCTTGATTATTTATCCAGTTCTTAGTCATATACGACTTAAAATATGGCTCTCGACGTTGGAAATGGGTATCGTCGACTCAACGATAATCATGTGTAAGACCAAAAATGTAAACCTTCCAATACTATCATATGCAGAGATTCTCCTCAATTACAATATATAGAAGATATTATTTGTGAATATATAAATTTCACATTCATGAGTAAATAGATAATTAGACTAATGCATTCCAAAATAAAATAATTATCATCGAGTCAAGGGTAACAAAACCTCTAAAGAGACATAAAGGCTATCATCAAATCCAAGATAAAGTGAAAGAGACATTCCAAGGAACACCAAGAAAACATCGTCGAAGAAGTATATTATGTCAAGAAGTATATTATATTTCATAAACACCATTTAGAAAACAAATAAAAATTAGAGGATTATGCACAAGGATAACATGAGTATCACTGAGTCAACGATAACCTCTTGAGAATAAAAACATATTAACTTTCCATCGATACAATCTTATTTCGAGTCCCATTCATTTTTATCAATAATACAGGTTATTCCTGGAAATATGACTTATCCTTGAGTCGACGATAAGACAATTACACAAATACTTTTCTAAAATATCTTACGATTAATGAACTAGGGACCCAAATTACGAGATTTTAATATTGTTGAGTCGACGATAAAACTTCTTGAAATATAAATCTTCCAAAATTAGACTTTAAGATGGATATCGTCCTTAAATATAAAATCATTATCATTTGAAGGAATATTCAACTCAGACCTATCCTCGTATCGACGATAAGACCCACATACTATTAAATTAAATAGATATCGTTGACTCGAGGATATGACGGATGAGTCTTAGGAATTCAGACCGTTCCATCTTCTCATGCAGTCCACGATTTTCAATTACATATTGAGTTCTCTTGATATCGTCGACTCGAGAATATACTCTATATTGATATAATATAGGATCCTCCATAATTTTTGGCGAAAAAATAGGGAGACGTATACCTCACCATCTGCATGATGCACAACACCAACACTCTCATACGACACAATAGAAATCAAATTTCTATGTTTCACTCTTTTGCTAATGAAACTATTCATTGAAAACCAAAGGAATGTAAGGTACAACAACAACAGGACGTAGTGCGTACTGTACAAATCAGAAGTTAAAGCACAATACTACTTACCAGCAACTGCAATCAATGTACACACTCCTCTTCTTAAAGTCCCCACTATCTGATCAAGACAATTGAAAACCAAACATGGATTGGAAATGCGGTAAACAAAATGTTGAAGCGTCCTGTAGGTTAGAGAACAAGCAAATGCAAAACAAAGTTGTGACATGAAAGTTGCAAGGGAGAGAGCTTGAGCTTCCGCCAATCGAGGGGCGGGGAAGAATTGGCGCGGGAATTCAAATTCTTTGGAAATACATGGCATCTGACAACGTTCATGGTCCACTTTCTGTGGCAGCACTTAAATGCCTCTTTATGTGCCGCTTTCTGTCAGCTTTGCGGCATAAAGATGCGGTTGAAGAACGAAAGCAACCCCAAAAGGGTTTCTCTAATACCAACCCATAAAGGTTTCACTAAGACCAGCCAAAAAAGGCTTTACTAATACTAGACCAAAAGGCTTTACTAATACCAACCAAAAAAGTCTTCGCTAATACCAACCAAAAAAAGTCTTCGCTAATACCAACCAATAACAGTCTTTGCTAATACCAACCAAAAAAAGGCTTTGCTAATACCAACCAAAAAAGTTTGTTCGTTTATAGTCTATCTGCTATTTATGTCATTGTCTTAATTTTTGTTCATGTGACTCTCATTACTAGGAGATTCCTAATAATTGCTTCTTTGCTTATACTTTGTCCAGTGTCCGGGTTTTTTAAAAAATCCTTCCTTCGACGGTTTGGGATCCTAATTATCTGGAATGTAGGGTTTACGTCTTAGGGTTTAGGGTTAGGGTTTAGGGTTTAGGATTGTGAACAATTCTAGATTTGTAGGGAAAAAATTTGGAATCTCCTAAGTTTCTTAGGTGATGCAATTTATGTGAAGTTCATCGCTTGATTGTACGGAAGTACTCTTTAACCCCTAAAGTCCCAATGTGCTTACGAGTGACAACATGGATTTTAAGTAGGTTCCTATGAGCTCATTTGTTAGTGATTTTTTCTGAAACTTTCTCGTAAGATATAAAAAATTATTAGCTCTAGGGGAATATAATTTGTATTTCAATCAGTGGTCAGGAGTAAAAGATGTGCCACAATTATCTGAAAATGGGGAGAGCAAGCAACGAACAAAATTTGTAAAAAATTGAAATATATATCTTTTAATTATTTTATTCTTGAAGATTATATTTTTGTCTAAATGGGAAGCTTTGAATCATCCCATTGGGATTACTAATATGAAAGATATAGAGTTTCTTATTTAGCAAGTAATTAGATTGTCTTATTCAAAACAAAAAATTCTTTCTCTATGAATGCTAATATCTTTCAATGCGTGTGGTAAGATATCATGAAATTTTCAATGGATGATCCAAGAAATGTTTGGTAAAAGATGCTACAGTGAGATTCAAAAAAAATATTTTTTCTGATTCCTTACATAAATGCAATAGAAGTAGCAGTTTCAAGTGGTTTTTGAAAGAAAAATGGCCTTAGGACTTTAGGGGTGAAAAGCTTAGCATTTTAGGAACATTTTTTACTACAATGTTTTGCACAATTCATTTAGTACCATCATTTTTGAGTAGTTTCATGTAAACATTAAATATGACAATTCCTTTACAATTATTGTATGCTACAAGAATTCATCTTTACTATGAGTATGAATACTGCTTCATATATTCAATATGGAATATTCGATATGAATTCAATCTTTCAATTGTACTAGGATTCTATGTTTTTTTGTACTTACATAATTCTTATTCATTGAAATGTAAATTGAATTTGTAGTATTCATTTATAGTATAATTGTAGGGTTTAGGATTTAATGATATGTATTTGTCAAGTGATTTGCATATGTCATTCCCTAATGGCAATGTAATATGCATTTGAAATTATAGTAGTATTTGAATCATTGTTTGTTATAATGATTGAATTCTTCAAAATAGATTGTTGTCACAACGTGCAGTTTTAGATTTTTTTGGTTTACCAAGTCCAGCTAACCGGAAAATACATATAGGTATTCGGAATTAGCTAAGGAACCATCTAGATCTGAATATGAAGTGGAAAATGAGATAGTGAAAAGATTTACTCAATCCAGATCCCGGGAAGCGGAAGGGTAGGAACGGATATCTGACCGGATACCTTAGACAAACCGGATCCGGAACGAGTTAGGATGAGGTGGCAGGGAGTCCAACGGCTATAAAAGAACTGGAGCTACCTAGGTCAAACTCTTTCTCATTCTCGTTTGCCCAGTGCTGCCTGTGCTCTGTGTTTGCTTCTGTGCTTGTCGACTAGTTCTTCGTGACAGCCTTTTGCGCGAGACCTGTGCGATTAGTGTCCATTGCGAGACTTGTGGTCCTGGAACGTTCAAGCTTTAATTACCGGTTGAGATCGGGGAGCGAAAGTGAAAACGAGACGTGTGGCTAGGAAAGATAGCAAGGGAGTATCGGAAAGGGTCCCGAGCGCACCAATCCGTGTCCATGCCGCAGCTTAGGAGGACTAGAGGCGGACAGGCCAGTTCCAGTGTGCCCCCAGCGGAGGTAAAGCTCCGGAAGGTAGTTCCGGTTGTTCCCTCCACCGAACCAGCCAAGTCCCAACTTATGGAAGAATTCCATGGGCTGCCTAGGTTTTGTAGATAAACCCTGAGGCTTTAAAGAAGAGTCCATAGTCAAAGAACTCTTGGGCAAGCTGTCCAATGAGTTTGACAACAGTCCGCGAGCCGTTCCACATCTGTGGACGGAAGACATGTAGAGAACAGCCTATAGTTTCCGCGCAGGAGGGCTAGGAATGGCAAGCCGGAAGGATGAGTTCTGTCGTGGGAAGTTCAGGGGAGCGGTGAACCCGAAAGACAGATACGCGGTGGATGACTGCATCGATGAGCGGCAGCGCCGGCTGCTGAAGTTCTTAGTTCCGGTCCTTCATCCGGAAAAACCGACGAGGGTGACTATCTCCCTCGCCAACACTATTTTCGGCTCTCTGAGAGGAGACCGGAAAGTCGACTGGGCTCGGATCCTTTCCGAGCTAGTCACCCAACTCGTAGGAAGAGTGGGGAAGAGTAGGGCCACTCTAGTGTGCCCCTATCTCATGCACCTCTATCATTCTCAACATCTCCTCAGCACACCGGAGGAGAAGAGGTGGAAGGCTCAAGAAACTCTCCTGAAATACGGAGAATCGAAAACGGATGAGGAGATGGAATCCGGTTCCAATCCCGAGGAGAACAGTGAGTCGGAGGAAGAGGAGACGCCAATGCCAGTCATCAAACGGCAGAAGACGACCTCTCCCAACAAGAGGGGGACGCCGCCCGCTCGCAACACCCCGGCCCCAGAGGAGAAGCCGGAGGTTGAGAAGATGGTGTGAGAAGAATCGGATCCCAATGATCCGTTCAGATCACTCGTAAAGAACTTATGCGATATACGAGCGGATTGGGAGATGAAAAAGAAGATGCTGATAGCAATCGGAAGGATAGTGGGAGCAACACCCGACCGGGAGCTACCGGAAAAGGTGGCGGCTTGTATTTCTGATCCGGTCGAGTCCCGGAAGCAGGAAGCAAAGATCCGCCGGTTACAAGAGGAGGTGGATCGGATGAAGACGAAGATCCTGGTGCACCAGGAGAACTTCGCCGCCACCAAATCGATTGCAGAGGATGCTCGGCAGATGATGGAGCAAGTGAAGGCCACGTTCGGGGAGACTGGAATGGCCCTCACCAAGGCCAAGTTATTTGACGAGCGGGTGCATGAGGAGAAGAACCTATCCGGTTCCCGGATGGTGCGGATCCTCAACGACTTTGCCGAGTAGGTAGAAGCGGCAATGCAGGAGGCACGGAAGGTAGCGGACTGCATGGAGGAGAGTACTCGGATGCTGTCGGGAGCAACCTGCTCTCACGGTATCCGACTCTCGGATATCTCCCTCCCGGATTCGTTCCTGGAAGTGACAGTTGGAGAAGGGAAGGATACGACCCCGAAGTCCAAGAAAACGACCCAGGCCGATACGCCTGGAACCGCCATCGATTTGGACTCACCGCCCGCGTCCACAAAAGGCAATCCGGTTCCTCGACCTCAGGAGATCGAGAGGAGTTGGAACCTAAACGAGGTTTTTGAGCAAATGGACCCGGGAGCGGACAGCGCGACCATCGGATCGCGAATAGGGGTTTAGGATGTACAGGGTAGGTAGAGTAGGAACGGATACGGAACCTGTTCCGGTCAAAGTGGGGAGTAGGTAGGACCGGAAAGTCTGACGGAGATGGCGGCGGAACTTTCGCGAGTTTTCCCGCCCATTTGTAACTTTTGAAATGTATATAATCAGTGCCCGTGAGGGACGCTGGGAGTCTTCTCTTTGCAATTTTGTTGTACCTTTGTATGCGCTCTCTTGTCGTGTGTGTCTCCCAAGCTTGGCAGGTTTACATGATGTAGAGTTAGGAAGGTGTAAGGCAGAGTTGTGGTTAGATTTCTCCCCTTAGTGCGATAGTTTCCGATCCTTGGTGTGGGTGCAGGTTGCGTAAGTGTTGGGAGTGTATTTTAGTGCCTCAGCAAGATCTAGGGTTTCAAAGTTCCGGGTGAAATAGCCGCTGTTAGGCTAGGCGGGTAGGGAGGGTACCCTTAGTCGCGCTAGAACTCCTGGACGGGTAGTCCGGTCAAGTGTCCGACCTTCTGAGAGGTCTCATCACCATAGATTGGTAAACGGAATAATCCTAGGTACTGTTGGAACAGACGAGTATACTTGTAACCACCTAGCTTCGCACGGGTAGGAGCTGGCATTGAGGTCGTTGTAGTAAGAACGGATTGTACGGGGGATCTCTGTGTGACCTACATTCCGGGTTTCTGTCCGGATTGTTGTGAGGGATCAAACCAGATTCGAGTTAGTTAGGAAAGGAGGGGAGAGAATAGTGGGTCTTCAACCACTATAATCCGCAGAAGGAGTGGTGGGCCTACCACTTAGAAACCTAAGCGGCGAACCCTCTGATGGTCCAACAGAGGCAAAACTAAACCGGAAGAGTGTTGGGAAGATAAGGGAACCAGTCGGAGTGGATTGGTTCAGAGTAGTACCAGGACCGGAATTGTTTAGGTCCTGGAGATTGGAAGAATTGGGTTTTTACGGAGGATTTATGAATCGGGTGGGAAGTAATCCGGTCCTGATTCTCTGGGTGGTTGTTGGTTTCCGGTTTTAGATGTAGGACCGGAAAGGAGGTTTGAGAGGGTGAGAGCACTTACTCGCCCAAACCAAGTAAATACTTCAGAGAATCTCGTGGGTTCGATCTTTAGAGTCACTTCGTTATGCTCTAGAGTGATTTTTGTGAGCATAATAGGGAATTTACTTATCCTGTACTGCGACAATTGTGTAGACATTAAGAATTATTTTGGTGTACACTAAACAATTTCTACTTGTATGATGACACGAAATCATGCTCCTTTGTACTCATAGTTTTATTACTAAAAATAATAAAATAATCATAAACCTTGAATATTTGAACTCTAAAAAATATTCTTCATTGCAAAAAAAATAATTTCATGGAATGCAAGTACTTATACTTTTTTCAAACTATAAACTTCTAACAAATGATATAATTTACATTACACTTCAATGAAGTTAGTGGCACAATCAATATTGTCATAGGACATTGAAGAACTATGGACATAACCTTCATATAGATGTTCATGCATTGGTATGAATATTATTGATTGATATAATTAATGCCTAATTGCCTTTATGTATAATAAGAGTCTATGTGATTGAAATCAATGATGTTCTAGAGGCACCACGATGCCATAATTGACATTGCATGGTGTGACAATTTAAAAACTTAGTGCCGTTCTATAAATACATAAAACACTTTTATAAAATTGGGAGGACTGAGGCCTTACAATTCCCTTGAAAATAAAACTTTCATTTGTACTATTAATATTAACACTAAAGTTGTTAGGTCATTGAATGTATTCATCAAATGTAATTGCAAGCAATTATTGGTTGACTGTATGTAAAACCTTGTTGAACTGTTTGTCAAGTAATCTACAAATTGTGGACATTATTTGTAATTGGAAATGGATTGGTTGGAAGACAACGAAAGTGTATACATTATTAATTTAGGGTTTCATTTGGCCCGAAATGACCATTTCCATCCATTTCTTAAATAAAAACAAATGATTGAACTCAAATTATTTTTCATTAGTCACTTGTTCATGCAATATTCATTGAGGACTATGGATTTGTCCATAACTAATAAAATTATTAGGGGGCCTTAATTTAACGCATTCATTAAAAGGAACTTTTGTACTTGAGTTAAATAGTCTACAAACCTACAAATATGTTTTTGACATGAAATTTAGATTTAGGATCTCTACTTGAAGTACAAAGCTTATTCAAAGAATTCTTGAACTTCCAAAAAAATTATAATTGTCTAATTTCATGAATCCCCTCACAAAGATAAATTCTTCTTCGTAAAACTAGAAGAAATCATGATTTTTGAGCATATATGTCTAGAAAATATATTTGATGTTAGAGAAACATCCATTCAATTCTCATGAGTTCGGGAATTTGATTTCTATCTAATTTAGGATATGTCGCCTTTTTTTAGACCTACATTGTGCATTACGCAAATTAGTCTTGATCATGATGTACAAATGAATTTTAAATCTCTAGAACGTTTACAAATTATACATTTTCGAATGGATAATATCTAATTTAAATTCTTTGAGTTTGTAGAATTTATTTGTTTCTTCTATATGTAGAATATACCACTACTATTCTCTTGCATCACTCGATCATCGCCATCAAATGAAACAAACTATGTTTTATGACCTCATTGATGATTTTGGGGAACTCTGTTGGTGGTTTAATGAGTCTAAAAAATTATTTAGCAAGTAATTAATTTCTGAGAAAAAGTCCATTAATTCAATATATTTAGGCAAATTACATATTCGTTTCAATCTCTCAAATTCTACATTTGCTTACAAAGGGATTGAATGAGAGAATTCTAGTTCAATCCTTTTTTCAACTTGTCATATGAGTTTTAGGGTAAATTAAATACACCAATGATGTTAAAGGGTCATATTTTCATAACCCTAACCCCCATAATGTCTAGTTTTTCGGGTTGAATGCATGTTTTCCAAAGAGCCCAACACTTGGTTAGTGAAATGTGATGATGAATTAGGTGTCCATTTCTCTTTTTCCAAATTGAAGCTTTAGTTTTGGGAACAATTAACTTGTAAGCATTTGGATTCAACTCCAAAATTGACCATTCAAAGAAATTCATTTTAATGTGCTATTTGGAAGCATATTTTGAAAATCATATGCACATAAAAATTGTAGAGTACAAATTGTAGATCCCATCAATACAATTAAATTCATGAACCCTCAAACAATTTTTTTTTTTTAATCTAGAAAGGAAAATTTCAAATTTTTTTCTAAATTCAAAAACATGCAAAATATTATCAATTTCATAGAGAAATTTGTTGGAAATGGAATTGAAATGAGGTTCATATCACATATTGATTTCTATAATTTTTTTATTCCTAAACTTTATGACCTCATTTTGGCAAATGTAGTTTACAAATATAGTGAATGCAATTTTGACTTGGTCAACCACTTCACATATTTGCACATTGGTAATTTCAGAAAAATAGGTACTTTAGGAACACCTAAACCTTCAACATTAAATTACTCTTACTTTTCTGAGAACTAAAAGTAACCTTCTCCATTAGAAGCTTTTACGATAATTATTACAAAGTCAAGCTAAAGTTGGATTTGGTTCTTTTTCTTTTTGAACAAAGTTTATTTTAAATAATCTTACAATGAGGGGGCCTTACCATCTTGACTTTTCTATTCTTAAATTATTAGGAAATAAAATTAGGACAATATACCATGTTATTGCTTTGATATGGTGGGCTATGGTTTGGTAATTCTTCAATGAATAGGGGTATTAAGGGGACTAATACTAATTAATCAACATTCCACACTAAAAAAATATCTACCTTTATTGTACATCAATAGTTTTTGGAGTGTTTGGTGGATGTACATTGGCAGAATACAATAGAATGTCTATGCTTGTATAAAAAAAAATTCTCATTACAATAAATCTCCACATGAAAGTAGGTAATTGATACATTCTAGGCATACATGTTTTTTTCGTTGTAGTTGGTTTTGGTGTGGAATTGGCAAAATCTCAGGAGACCAATAAAGAAATAAACGACAATGAATCAAAAGAAAAGAGAAGATGTCGGCATGACTAGGCCAATCTATAGTTTCGTAGAATCAGTCCCTTTAACCCCTAAACAATGCACTAGATGTTTTTCGGTTGATGAACATCAAAGAATTCTCCTTTGTAGGACAAAATTGCAACTATTCATTCAAGGAAATAGGGGTGGAAAGGGGAGATCTTCTACAATAGTTTGACTCCCAATGAATATTTTTGGTTTTTTTAAAGTAGATGAGGTCATATGGTTCCAAAATGCTTGATTTCTACGGTCACCAGTCTAGCGGTCAAGGGTTAAATCCTCAAAAAAATGCTTCCTTCATATAAAAGTATAACTCATGTGGACTGATAGACTACATTGATTTATGCTTTTAGGGATACTTAAAAAAAACACATTATAAGTCATTAGAGCATGATGACATATTTACATTTTTTTAACCCCTTAGAGTCTCAGGAATTCAGACGATAGCTTTGGGTCCATAGCTTCTGGTTCGGTGATGCCGAACCTAAGGACGAGGTTCGGTGATGATGAACTTGAGGACGAGGTTCGGTGATGACAAACCTGAGGACGAGGTTCGGTGTAGGAGGCTCGGGTGACTTTGGCGGCTCGGTTTAGGCTTGGGAGGTTATCTCCCTCCCCACGCAGCGCCTGGAATTCTGCACGGCGACTCGGATTCTACGCTGCGCCTGTTCTCCTGTTCCTATCGTGTTTGCGCGGTGTTTCTCTTGCTTTCTTGTTTGTGTTGCTGATTCAGGTGGTGTTGGTGAGTGCGCTGCGAGTGCGACTGAGTTCTTTCTCCAATGTGAGCGATTTCTCTGTGAGTTTGACTGATTTTTCTGTGAGTGTGAGCGGTGTATTTGTGAGTCTGAGAGACTGTAATCTGCTCGTTAAGCAGGGGAACTCTTTCTATCAATTGTGAAGCTCCATTGAACTCGTAAGCAGGCGTATGTAGCTGTGAGTGTGAGTGGCCGTGGAGGTGCAACATTCTTTCCGTTTCAGTTTGGTGAGTATTGTTTTAGGGTTTCCATTTTATTTCAATTTCTGAAGTTATGTGCTTTTTTTCTACTTGGTTTAGTTCTTTTGTAAGTTACTTCTTAGTTTCCTTGCTTCTTACACAGATTAGCATGCTCAGTTGCTTCAAAAGAAGTGACTTATACTACATAAGAATTAAGAATTTGGGTTTCAATTAGGGTATACAAGGAATTTTTTATGCTTGGATTTGTTGTTGGGAATCTCTTCTTACTCTTCTACTGTTTGTTTTCACAGTTGTACTTTTGTAGTCTCTAGTGTTGATGTTGTGAAGTTTGAATCCTATGAATGATTTGAATTTGTTGGAATTCATTTACCATTCTGTTCTTAACCTTGGATTGCAATGACATCTTTTTAGTGTGATTGCAGTTCTCCAAGTTACTGTGACAATCTCAGAAATTTTAGAGAGAAGACCGTTTGGAGAAGCTCCAAGAATTTTAACTTCCAGGTATGTAATTCCCCTCAATCTGATTTCAATATTATTTAGGGTTTACGAAAGAAATTAGGGTTTACACACTTAAACTCTAGAATTCATAGCTTATATCAGTCTATCCTCGACTCGAGGATATCTATCTTACGGAAGAGAATAGTTTGAAAGACAAACTTCCAAAACTCACTCTCACAATACTAAAGATTCACCCTACAATCCGTCAACAAGATCCATCTTAAGATGTAATTTGATGACTAAAATTCTACATCTATATATTTTTAATTCTAATTAACGTAAGTCTTATCATTAAATGATAAAAACAATATGTCCTAAAGTCACACGACACTACGTATTTTCATAATGAGACATCTATCATCGACTCGACGATAACATAGCCTCCAATGTCATGAGAGTTTATACAAAAAACGAAAATAAATAGCTCCTTCCAATTTTATTAATATCACTTTGACCAAAAACAAATGGAAAACCGCTAGTACGTAAATATTTATGGCTAGAATAAATTGTGAAAAGGTCAAATCGCATATCCCCGATACGATGATAAATAATGCATTGTCCTATACCAATGTCAGAGAATATTCAATTCAAGAAAATTTACAGACAAAATGAGTATCATTTCATGAGCATCATCCACTTTTTCCTCTTCTAGAGCCATAGACACAAATATTTACTACATCAACTTAATACAAATCTCCTTTTAGACAAACCATTATCATCGACTCGACAATAATAGAATATTAATTCTTCGTCAAAGAATTTCGAATGTTCATATATACAAACAAATATATTATTCTCAAATTCAAAAACCTCTAACCCATAATAGATAATTGAGTTCGATGCTGAACACTAATTACTGAGAAGTGGATTAATTTATCCTCGATGCGATGATAAGTCCATCATTCATAACAAAGGATTACAACAACATAGAATTTTGCATATTTTGGAAGGACAACATTCCTGATCATGCCATACATGTTACTATAGGAAACTAGAGCATGGTCTGGAACTTGAAGGAAAGATGAATAAACTGCTTACATCTATGTGTGCATGTTTCGCAAACAAGTAAAAATGGACCAGGCGGACAACTACGATTATTCTGCAACCTCACATCATCTTCAACCATTTATAAATCCATTGAACAATGAACCCTTCATCACTGAAATGGAGGACACGTACGGGACGCTTTGGGAGTTTAAGGAGCATATCTACACCTGGAGTTTTGGAGTAAACCGATGGAAAAGTTATGTCTACCTTCGCTACCGAATCCGTGGGACAACAAACTATAGTCCCTGGAATATGAAAGAGAAAGTGACCCTGATAAAGGAACATCAGGGGAACTATGTCATAATAGTTCTGCGGGAAGTGGATGACAATGGAAACAACATGGGCCACTATCACTCGATTGTCATCAACGTGAACTCGTATCACGGAAAATTTGACTTGGAAAATCTCATGACTTTTCTGGAGGGGTCACAAATGGAGTATCTGAATGAAGAATTTCAGAACAGCGGATATGTTCCCTGGAAAAACAACACCGCAAAATCGAATGCAACACGGCTATGACTGATTTTTCACACATTGGACCGAAACGCATGGGAGAATGTCGAACAGAGGCCAGCACTTGGTCAACTAGAGTCCCAAGCTAGAAGACAGGAATTGGATTCTCATCCAAGACAATCGTCTGGAACTCTTGGATCGGGGAGAAAAGACAAAACACCTGGTCAAGCCCGATCGGAACCAAAAAGGAAAGGGTCAACTACTTCCGGTGGAGTGGAGTCTAAAAGGAAAAGGAAGAAGAGTCTTCTAGCTGGAACTGGACCTAAGGGAAGTTCGGGCTCAACCTTGACAACAGTTTCAGCTGGCCCGTTGACCTCGGAAACAGCGCAGAAGGACTACGAAAGATTCGTTGTTCTTCAACGAAACTTTTGGGCAGAGCACAAGCAATGTTTTCTGCTTGACATGGAGACCGTCAATGTTGATATTAAGCAATGCATTATTGCTTCTGACCAATATGTCATTTGCACTCTGCAAAGAGACATAGTTGAGGCCGTCAAGAAAGAACTCATCTAGCTCATCGATATTAAGCAGCGGCAGAAAGTGTGTTTGACACCCGTCGACAAAAACAACCAACTTCTCAAAAAGAAACCCGAGAATTGGAAAGAGATTGAAAGTAGGCGATTTATGATTATTAACAGCCAGCACAGTATTACGGCCTCAAAAGAGCTCCAAAAGTCAGGTTGTGGAGAGGCCAAGAGGGTGGAACTATAGAGGTGGGATGCTTATATTGTTTGGTCACAAGATCATAATAAATTGAGAAACATCTCGAAGTTCTACAACTGCACAAACCATCTAGATCATGCCCAACCAACATGGGGAAATCAAATCATTAGTTGCCATAATATTTGGCTGGCCTATAAACGTCCAACTGATGATCCAAATGAGGATACATGCAGAAGTAACAAGGCAGTGTTCAATGTGAACAATTATAAGGTAAATATCTTCTATTCTATCGTATCGTCGATTTGATGATAGCGCATTTTTTCTGTGATGTAGATCTTGTTCTCATTTGCAGTAGAAACTCTGAAATGTGACCTACGGACTTTCTTCTGAACCATTCAGATGTATCCTCGAATCGAGGATACTACACCTACGATTAGAAATTGATGTCAATTCTCGTGCTGCAGAGTTTTACAGGGGCTATCATCGAGCGATTTCAAAATATAATTCCTGAGAAGGATGGCGCTTCAATTGGTAGAACCACAGATCTGAAGAACGAGATTCAGATAATAACTTTGCCAGATGCGTTGTGGAAGCACTAGGAAAGCTTTCTAACAAAGCACGCCGCGGGGGAGCTGACTGATCCTGTTTCCCTTTCAAAGTTTAAGGATATCAAGGGATTCAAAATCAAAACAATGTCACTGAAACGGGAGTTCTTCAAACATTGTGGGCATTTTACAGATAAGGATTTTGGAGTCTTTGTGCAACACCTGCTTGGAGAGACTCCCAAACGGCAAGCCTTGTATCCGAAGGTATCAGTTTCGAGAACAAAGATTCTCATGCCAAACAACCTTTCTCATGCAGATTGGGTAGAGAGGAGGAAGCGGAAGAAAATTGTTCTTCAGGATTTAATGGACATCAAACCCGCTATGGTACTCACCAACACAGTTGGCGATGTCGACGACAACGTATGAAAGCCATGGAAAGTGAGGCACAAGTTCTCGTCAACATCATGGGACTTCTTGATCTCGCACCCCAAGGCTAAGTACTTCAAAAGACGTCTCAGAAACGATGCCTGGTTGAAGCGTGCAAAGGATCTCCAGAAACAATTTCCAGAGGTTCTTCACATGTTTACAAGATTCATAAAGTTGAAGTATCAGCTTCCAAACTAGGTCGGGGGGGTCCAAGTCCGAGGTATCGATATGACTGCGAGGGCACTGGTGATAAGTACAACTTACCAGTATCACAGCCGAGAGATAAACCTCGCAGTCCTGGATGCTAGGGAGGTTCATAGGATGACTCCTACTAATACTATAGGCGCAATTGAGCCTGCACTTGATTTTCTACTTTAGAAATTGAGTCCAAAGATGACTGAGCTGAATGTATGGCTCTTCATTTTGGAAGATAAGGAGGATGTCAAAGTTGCGACTTGTTTTGCATCTATGAATCTCGGGCAATATGAGCACGTGCTTTCTACTTACGTTCTGAGCAAAGCAGAGATGCTCAATAACGTCACGAATCGAGGGACTGCTCTTCATGTGCCACTTCTCTTTCTTTTCAAGAAAATGAATGCTTTTGCAAGTGCCGCTCGTGAGTTACTGAAATCCAAATATGACATGCCTTTGAATTGCGTGTACTATTTAGATCCCTCAAAGAACACAGAGGCAAAGTGGAGGATAGAGGCCAGTGAACTCAGAATGGAGTTCTACCTAGACATCCTGCATGTGTTTGCCAAGCTAGACGAAAATGTCCTCGGTTTGTACTCGAGGGCAAAATTCATGCTCGCTACGAAGGTATATTTTCATACTTTAGGCTAGGTATCATCGATTCGAGGATAGCTTTCATATTTTGTTGTTTTTATCTGAATTTTCGTTGTCTTGTTAGATCTTTTCATTTATCCTCGACTCGAGGATACTATCCACCATCTTGGACCAATCTTCTCTATCATTCATGCAGATGTTTAGGGCATTCTTCTATGGCTTCGTTGACAAGGATGAGGTGAAATCGTATCTCAGAATTTCATATCTTGCGAAGAAAATGGACAGAAACGATTTCATGGTCTCAAATTCGCCCTATTCTCTATGCTACGAGAAACCACAAAGTCGTGGACCCGTCGTAGTTCATTCGAACTCGCCTCCGTCGCCACCTATGACACTTGATTCACCGGCTGCTGTTGCCGCCCTCGTTAATAGAGAGAGAGAGATGGTGGGTCCTCATGTGTGTAGTGATCCTAGCGTGGAAGGCATAGATGAGTTTGGAACCAACACGTTCCAAATTCATACGTGGATGGCAACTCCAGTCTCGCCTCCATTATTGCAAACTACTAACGATGAAGAGGACATCGAAATGGATTCGGAGTTTGAACGTGAGCAACATCAAGAAGCGGTGCTTCCACTGAGAAGGGCAAGGATCGAGGCCGAAAAGGAAGTGATCATGAACGAAGTGTTCAGGCCCGATGACAGCCCTATCATTGAAGAACCCCAGCCTTCTCAAAGAAATAATATGCAGGAGGAGGATGGGGTTATCATCATTAGCAATGATGATGATATTGATCATCCCCATTCCTCGGACGACGACGAGGAGGAGGAAGGCATTCTGCGGGTGACGGAGATGAAATCCGTCGTTGCACCCTCCGGTGTGGTCGTCAAGGTGGAGAAGGATTGGTGGCAAAAAGACAAGGAGAAACGAGAGAGGAGAATCGCACGGAAGGCGGAGAAAGAGGCGAAGGAGAAGGAACTGGCAGATGCAGTTGTGAAAAATGCAGAGACAAATGCCAAAATGCTCAAAATGCAGGAGGAGTCGCAAGCTCAATTCTCTCAATTGAACAGTCAGGTCACAATGCTCCTGCAGGCAATGAATTCGTAGAGTAGCTAGTCTCAAAGCCTACCACCGTTTGTTTTCTGGGCTCCAGCTCCTCAGAGTGCACCTTCGACAGTCCATGTTCCTGTCTTGCAGGAAATGCAACCTCCAGTACCTGTATTGTCTTATCCTCGAGTCAAGGATAACCAAGACTATGTTTCCCTCGCCCATGAGGATCTGGTTAGCTCAACACCAGCATCCCAACTGCTAAGGGTTTCTTCTCCAGACCAAGTGGTGTTCGAAGTCCTTGTTCCTGGAGCTGCAGATGTCTCTCACGCAGGAGAAGACACAGAAGTTCCACAGCAGTATCATCGAGGCGATGATACGGGCGAAGTGGAATCAGGACTTGTTTCACAAGCACCTAAAATGGAGACACCGGTGTGCGGGACGTCGTCTCAGGTCGTGGAGGAGTTGCAATCACCTTTATCCGTAGAGGAAGAAAGGGTCGACTACGAAGCGAGCGAGGACGATACCCAAGATAATGTGCAAGAGGAGATCCAAGGGGAGCCTCCTACTGCAGCGCCAGTGGGAGGGGATGAGCCTCAAGAGCATGGATCCGCTCAGGTACAACCCTCTGACCCATATGGTTTCGATTGAGTCGATAGAACTTGAAGTCGATCATGTTTGTGTATATGAAGAGTAGGGAGAAGGCTTTGAGTAGTCATGGAATCTCATTTGTACTCCTGCTGCGTGGCAAGATGGTGTTGCCACTCGTTGATTGCTTGCGCGTTGACTACATATACGTTTGCGGCTCCTTCTCGTGTAGTCTAGTGTACCATAGTTCTGTTAGAATAGATTTTGCGACCCTATTCGAAACAGAAAATTTTCATTTGTATCATGTAATCTATGTAAATAAAATATGCACATTTTTCAAATATCTTGTAGTCTAATTGGATCTTGCTTTTGATGTTTTGGATGACCAGCTCGAAAAACTTGAAAGTGTGCACCGCCCACTGCCAATGAAAGCACTTCCTACTGGGAGACCACAGTCGATTAGTGGAATTCAATGCATCTCTCCCCTTTCTGGCTCACCTGTTTCTGCATTTAAACAGGTAACTTCATTTCTTTGTTGTTATGCTCTGATCAGGTAGTAGCGGAGGGCGGAAGAGAGATCGTGCCCAAGAATGTGCCTCCTGTACTTCCTCCACCGTGGAGGAAATGGCTGAACATTGTCTTCGACTTGAACGGCATACTGTGTCAAATGACGATGAAGTCCTACGGGGAGAAATTCAAACCGTACAAGCTCGAAGACAATGTTCTCTGCCACAGAAATCCCACGATCATCGGACCCAAGGCAGTTTTCGCTCGGCAAAATCTGGGCAAATTCCTTTGGGAGGTGTCCGCGATCGCGGATAGGGTCTTAGTGTGGACAACGATGTTGAAGCGCAACGCAGAACCCATCGCTGGACACCTGTTCAGCAGTTGTAGAGCACCCTACGATATACTCAGTCAGGAGCAATGCAAAAAGATAGAGTACTCTCCGAGAAAGTTCTTTCATCTTGCTGAGCAAGTGCATTGTATGAAAGTGCTCTCCGAGACCTTGTTCTGCAATCTGAGTAGAAGCACGTCCTTCACCTCAGATAATACGCTTCTCATTGACGACTCTCCGAACAAGAGTGTTTGCAATGAGAATGGAAATGCCATATTCCTAGACTCTTGGAGGCACCATAATCGCAGAGATGACGTCCTCATGGGGGAACTCCTGCCATGGCTTAGACGTCTAGATTCGAACTGCCAACCGAGTCAAATGCGGACATACGTCGAGGAAAACCGCATTGGTCTGAACCCATTGGGAGCAAGGGACTACAAGGTGGACTACCTCATAGACGTGATGAAAGAGTCCTCAAAAGTCATGGGTTCTAGATACGAACTCCCTGGAATAGGCATAATCATAGAACGAGGCCGACGTAGGAAGTACATTGTAAAGTAGATTCTCTCTAGATGTGAGATAACATTTTGTGTATAGTCCTCCATTTGTACGCTACAATCTTCTGTAAATAATATATTGAGTTCGCATTTCTCTTGAATCTTTGCCATGTGCTTAGGGGGTTCATTATCCATGTCCCCCATTCTCGATTGAAGTTGCTTTTGCATTATATTTATTCAACGGTGGGTAATGTGGGTGGGCTTCTTGATCATATATGGACTGCAGGTTGGAGGCGTTCACTTCGTTGAACCGCTGGAAAGGCAAAGGCCGACCAGGAGTCTACTCTCCAGATCGGAAAGGTTGCTCTCCAACCAGTCCGAATCCGAGGGAGGGAGTTGCAACACGATTCCATATTCCAAGCCATACATGTTGCGATCTGCCATGGACGCCGCATCTGTAGCCATAGACTATTCCAAGGGGGACGTGGAAGAAGGCGTCATGGACAACCCCCCGAGTCGTGGACCTATCAGGACTCCCATTTGCTCTCCTTTGCCGCTGAAACGGGCATCCTCGACCCGAGGGGACTCATTCTCCCCTGCTCCACGGACCGATGCTGCAACCAGTCGTAAACTAGACCTACCACTAGACAAACCGGCAACTTGTCCTCGGCTCAAGGATGCACTTCAATCATCGCTCGTGATTCAGCAGCTTCCTAATGACATTGCCGATCGTAAGGCAACGCCTGCGTTCGACCATGAGGCAAACAATGCATTGCCCTTGCCCACGACTGATGCTCTTGGACCTCGGCTCCAAGATAAACAGCCTCGTCCCTCGCTGGCTGCTGGAGCCAGACGATCTCCTTCTGCCGATAGTCTCTTCCGGCAATGAATTTTCAGAGATCACAGGCGGTTCCTCGACTCGAAAACAGATGGGGCTCGACTTCCATACATGGACAATGTCAATGCAACGCTACCGAGGCTACCTCCTCGAGGGTCAAAATCGCTTTCTACTTCAGAGGTGCCTCAAGCTACTCGAAGGCCAAAGCAGAAAGACGATGGATCTCAAAGTTTGGATTTGCGCGGTGGAAGTGGGCGACACTATCATTCCTGATGCGATGATATCTTTAAAGGTCTAGCAAAGATAAAAGCAATGGAAGCAACCAAGAGCAATAGTACAGCCAATAGCGATGCCTAGGTGACCAACTCAAGTTTCTGAAGCGAAAGGAACTTCGGGGTCTCTTTTACTATTAATAGCATAGAAAATAATCACAAAAAAATACCTAAAGTAGTTCAGTACTCTTACATGTATGGTAGCGCTCCTTGTTACTACTTACATTCTAGGCAATCGTTTGCCTTCATAATTCAATCACTTCAAAGGACACTGTGAACAAAAAGTTACATACTCTTTGTGTAGTAAATCTCTCAAATAAGTCAAACGAATTGAACTGAAATTCACTTGCATTTCATTTTTCCAAGGGCTTTGATACATTCTTGAATGAACTTCTAAATATGTCTTTTCATGAGTTCTTGCAATCAATGTAATTCGAGGAACTTGTTTTAAGTCATTTGAACCCAACCCTTATTCAAAACTATGTGTCCTTGGTTTTTATCGTTGGGTTCAACAACTATTACCTCAAAGAAACTTCACACTCGTTTTTCAAAGTCTCAAAATAACCATTTTGTCTCAATTTAACGAATAAGGCCTTATTTGTCTTTAGAGAAGCTTAGTCTTTATAATGCTAGTTTACATGTAATTTTTTGAGCAAGGTCCTACTCAAACTTCCTCACATGTGGCTTTTTGATACTAGGGTAGTGACCTTGTGATGCACCTCAATGTAAACAAAGTGATGGAAAGCACAGTGTCAACTAATGTATAGTGTAGTTATTGATGCACATCAAGTATCAACAAGCTGATGTGTATAGTACTCTCTATACATAGACATAATAAACAAAGTCACTAACAAAAGAAAGAATAAGGCATGACCTCACTATTACTAACTATGAAAAGAGGAGCCTATAGCCACATTGTTAAATATCAAAGTCCTTCTCTCCTTATGTTCCAACTATTCATTCTTGAAATATTTTATATTTAATATTCAAAGATGCAATCACATATCTTCTGTACATCATAAAATCTTTAATTAAACTCTTTTGGTGAAATTTTGGAATTAATGCAAATTTTTTTGAAAAGAGCAAATCCATATTGTATATAAACTATGATTTTTTCAAAGGTGTACACTATAGTGTAAAATTAAAAAAATCAACACTCCATAGTTATTGGCAGAAGTTCAAATTGCAATAAAATATTCTAGTGATAACCTTTAGGTTAGAATTAGTTTGATTAATTCTTGGAGTGACCTACAGGTTCTTATATTAAAATTTTATAAGGTCCACTTGGCAAACATGGGTTCTTTTTGACGCTACAATTCAAAAAATGGTGGAAGGAAGTCAAGACAAAAATAATAGAATTTTGAAGTGATAATGAAATAATGGGATTTTGCAGTCACATGACTAAAATGTAAATTCTAATAAGGGAATTTAGTATGTAATGTAGTGTTTGTTTTTTTCAAATTTCTAAATCCTCCAATTCCAAGAATGTCGATCATGGAAGGTATCAATTCATAACTAATATCACACAGAACTAAGTCCAAATGGAATCAAAGTACTATTTAAGAACAAATTGTTTAATTTCAAAATAACCTACATCAACATATACAAGAAACTCAAGGTCGTCAATCATGAGCAATTGATCAATTTCTCTCAGACAAGCCTTTTACAAGCAAATGGTCTAAATCCTCAAATGGGATCACAAATTTGACAAAACAAGTTGAATAAGCCTATCCCTAGTCTCTAACTCTTGGTAATGTCCCTTCATTAGACCAAACTTGATCTAATTCTAATGCTTTTCTTCTTAATATACACACAAACATAATGCTTCAATATAAGTTTCAATTAGTTTTGTACTAATTCCAATCAATCAAAGGAAGAATCAACAAGTCAATAAAGAACAAACCTACCTTAGGCTACTACAATTTGCAAGAATACTTTATAAATTAATAAAAAATGGATTTGATAACAAATTGTATTCAAAGAGAGCATAGGAATATACAAGTGAGCCATACAAGTATGAATTGTCTCAAGAAAATTTGACCTTTAGATTTATAGTCTCAAAAATTTGCAAGAATTGGTTGAAAGATCACTAAATGAAGGCTATTTGACTCCTTTCCTATCTAGCCAATTTGTCATGGTTCAAATCTATTTGTGTAAAAATTAGTTCTACTTGACTCTTGAAAAGAAAAATTAACATACATAATTGACCCTATTCATTTAAGAAGTGAAACTAGGCACTTAAACGTCAATATTAGGTTGCCTTTCCAATTGAGGGAGTTGAAAAGTTTTCTAAGGGCCCCCAATGGTAAGCTTTGGGATTGAGTTAATTTCCAAAGCAAAGGCTAAAAAGTTAGGAATTAAAAAAAATACATTGAAAGGTTTTCGAGGCAACTAATGGGACTTACAAAAACAAGTGGAATGTAGGTTCTACTTTGCAACCATGAGGTTCAAATCTTTAGAGTTTCTATATTGACAAATATAGGATTCAATGTTGGCTATTGGTCCAACATACACCTCCAAAGTCCAACATAACGAGTTCACAAATGCCAAGACTTCTATGTCAAGTAAGTCTACACTTATAATTCTAAAATGATGAGCCTATAACTATTTTTTCAAACTTCATTTTGAACTATCTATGAATGTGATTTTGGTATTTATTTATCAAAGATGTGATTACATGTCTTCCATTAGCCATAAAAATCTCACATATTTTTGGTGAAAATTTAAAATTACTATGAAATTTTGAATAAAAAGTGAAAAGAGTCAGATCACATGCAATGTATGCTAAAATATATATCCTAAAATTTTTGAAAATCTCTCTATAGGGTTATATTATAGAATAGAACATCATGGTGCAAGTCTTTTTACCATGTCATTCTAGAATTATAAAATCAACACTCCATGGTTGTGAATTCATTTTTCTAAATTGCCAATCAATATTTTAGAAAAAATTCTATGTTTTAACCCTTAAACGTTAAAGCAGATGTTTTGTGTCAGATGGATGACTTCACTCTTGATTGTAGAAAAATAGAATGCACCTATTGGTCCAATAATCGGAGCAGTTTTGCTAACTACCTTGGTCATGGGGGCTTCGTCCTTTAAGGATTAAGTAGAATTCCAAATGAATAGTTGAAGAGTATTAATGAAAACTATTTCCCACTAGAATTCTAATGCTTTCTAGGCTCTAATATTCGTGTGAAAATTTCCATTGCCAAGGTCTCTAAACTTAAAAATAGGGCCTTAAAACCTTCAATTGGGAGCCAATGGTAGCACAAAGAATAGTAGAGCCCCAATAGAATGTTAGGAATTGAAAAAAAATTTAATTGAGTAGAAACTAGGATTGGTGAGCCTCATTTATTAGCTAGTTCAAAACAAAAAAAGATCATGTTGATGACTAAAATTTAGATTGAGAAATGATCAAAAGTTGCTTAAGTATACTACACTAATAGTGATACATGGATTTGCCATTTTATATAGAAAAGTTTAAAAAAAACACAAAGAGGAAAAATCTAGGACCATCCATTGAAAATGAATTCAAGAAACTCTGCCGAGAAATTTGGATGAAGAAATATATTTTTCATCCGAAAGGCCTCCCTAAAATCATTTGCCAAATGAAACAATATGTCCTCTAAGGTATTTTAGGTTAATAATGGAAGATTGTTGAGGAATCAAAGTGTCCTTTGGAGGGTCAAAAAAGTTTTTTGCAAATGAAAGAATGGATTATTTCATCCATTATTTGTGTGCAATTTTATAAATGCTATATCCATATCATTGAGTTGAATTCAAGTCATATTAGTTGCTTTTTGATTTTATACTTGATGGTATTAGTATACCAAAAAAATTGTACATTAAGACAATGTATTTCAAAACTTAGAGTTTTTCCCAAAAAATTGATTTTGATGTTCTAAAAATTATATTTTGCTTTTCGATGAGATTGAGAAAATAAAGCTTCTGAGGTGTAGTTTCTACTTTGCTAGAAAATTTTGAAAAATTCCTAAAAATGAATAATTTATTGAAGTTTGAAATTGATGATCTATAACCATGTTTCTAAATATATAGTGACACAAGAATTTCTTTATACTATAATGTTATATACTACATGCACTTCTAATCTAAAATTTTGAAAATTCTTAAGAATGTTTTGTATTTGATATGAATATTTTTTATTTTTTCTTAAGAAAATCATGGTAATTTGAAATTTTGAATTTTTTTCATATTTCACATAATATTAGAAATATATAATTTCACTATTGAAATATAAAATAAAAAATTTCACTCATAAATAATAGTAAAGAAATGAAAGATACATAATGGAGGATTTTGAAGTTTTGACTACTTGGTTATGGGCTCTATCCTTTAATTTAGAGGTTAACCTTTGGACTCCTTGGGATGATTTTAGGGAGGCTATTGGATAGAAAAATATTTTTTCATCCATTTTTGGAGGGGAAAGTTGCTTGAATGCATTTTAAGTAAATAAAATTGGATATTCCCTCATTGTGGCATATCTTGACATTATTTTGTAAGAAGATGCTTAATCTATAGAGCACTATGTAGTATATCTTGGCAACATCAAGATCTTGACTCTTGGTGTGAATATAAACCATAAATATGGGATTCTTTGAATTTAGTCCCAACTAATGAAATAAAGCTAATGAAGTGTGGTTTCAACTTCAATATAAATTTTTTATTGCAATTTGAACATTCCATCTATAACCATTGTATTTTGATTTTATAATTATTAAAGACATGATAAGATTTTCTACTCTATGATATCCTATACTACTATACACATTGAATTTTTTTTTAGATTTTTTGAGTTGAATTTGTATTTCAAGTTGAATTTTTTTTCACTTTTTCCTTAAAAAATTCACAGTAATACCAGTTGTCACAAATGAATCTGAAAATTTCATAATTTAGAGAAGATGTGCATTTTCATCTATAAAAAGTAATTATAAAAATATCAAAAATAAATAATTGAAAACTAGAGATATCAAAGTGAATAGATTTGGAAGTTCAACTCTATAGTCTTATGTTATCTCTTCAAGATTAGGATCCTACTTCCTCCCATGTAACTTATTGCTTAAAGCATTTGCACATTTGTACCCTAAATTTGATGCACTAGAAATTAAATATCTATTTTTTAGAGACCTCAAAATTTAAGCCCTCTAGAATTAGAATTAGACCTACCTCTTGAAATTTTGGGGATCCTTGTTGAAAAGTGACTATTTTTTTATATCTTTAATTTTTTTAAATTTCTTTGCTTTCTTGGCAGTTTTCACCAATCCAAAGCTCATGACCTCCAAATGAAGACTTCTAGGCCTTAAGTAGCTTTGGTGAATGCTAGGCCTCCTCCCTTTTCATCCAAAGCCAATAATTAGTCCCTCTACTAATCATAGTTTACTGCTAGGAAAAAGCCATTAGCAATGAAAATGGATTTGTTGCTAACACAGGTATCTAGCCTAACCCTCAAAAACTTATTCTTCCCCTAAGTTCGGTTAATTGAACTAAAGTTTGGGTTCACTTGGCCTTGTTCTTAAATCCTACACCAAATTGGGTTTCCACCCTCTAGGATAGAAAAGAAAATGTTTGGTCCACATGCTTGTTCCCATGCCCTGCACGTTCCGAATCAAGTGCTAACTAGCTCTTGTGCCTTTGCTTGTAGTCCTCCCCTTGTTCTTGTTGATTTCTTCACGAGGCTTGCATTCATTGTTGAAGATATTGAAATTTTCAATTGACCAATAGTAAGAGGTAGCAAACAAGTGTGGAGAAATCTAACCTTCAGTTATAGTATGTAGGTGGTGCCCAAACTTTGATATTCAATTGCACAATGTTAACTCCTAAAGGATCAAACTGTGTTTTTTGGCAACATAGTGATTTAGGGCAGCTCACTATGAATGGAATTTTTATTTTTTTATTTGAAATTTTCACACAACATGTGCTTGAGGATTAGCTTTAAGGGCCAATAATTTTCATAACTTTTGGATATATGGTTAAAAAGATATTGTATGATATGCAGTTTTCATTGCTTAGCTAGTAGCTTGTGCAACAAAAAAAACTTCTTTAAAAATCACCTTTTTTTTAAATAAAAATTTGAAATTGGTTTTCTAGATTTATATATACATGGAAAGATTTGAAGCATTCCATTTTGATTTATGAGATGAAAGTTATGAAGTTTTTTAGTTGTGGGTAGTAATGTAATCTATACTCTAAAATAAACTTTAAAGTCCTTTATCTTACTCAACTTTCAATATTTTTGAAAAAAAATAAAATCACTGATGTAGATTGTTTATTACAACATTATCACCATTGGGATTGGCATTTTTCAATTCCATAAATAAATGATTAACAATTTCTTTCTACTTACTAATTTTTTTCTATATGTTGTACAATTCCAAATGATCTGAAATTTTTCAAGCATATATCCATTATGACTTGATGAATGAATCCAAAGAGTTACAACCATTTTGGACATTTTTTTTATAATGATATAGCCTTGTGAAGTGCATCTACCCGGGTTTTTGAAGGGCAAAAAAAAAGGCTTTTTGTCGCTTCAAATGCTGATATCTTGCAATCCACACGATGGGAATTTTTGAGATTTTTTCCACATCTTCCCAAACTAGTGTACTACAAGATCCTATAGTTACATTTGCCCAAAAATGTATTTTTCCCAAAATTTGGTACTTGTACTAGAAATGGTAGCTTTGGAGTGTTTTTGATGAAAACATAGTCAAATACATTTAGGAGTTAACCCCTAAGCACTTCAACGTTCATTTTCTTGACAATGAACAAATTGAAACTTGAGTTTCATCCTTCAAATGACTTGGATAAAAGTTATTTTAATTTGCAAAGATACGTTATCAAGTTTTTGTCCTATCTAAGGGTTGGATTTGGTGTTACTAGAGTTCATATTTTTCTGAATTACAAATGTGCAAGTATGTCAAGTGGTCAAATTGCATTGACTTTAGTTCAAAACCAGATTAGCCAAAATGAGGTCATATATTTTAAGAACAAAAAAACTTAAAAAAATCACCATGCGAAGAGAGCCTCATTTCAAATCCATTCCAACAAATTTTACTCAAAAAATGATAATATTTTGCTTGTCATCGAATTTAGAAGGAATTTTGGAATTTCTCTTTCAAAATTTGCAAAAAAAGATTGGTGATAGCATTGGTGAATCTAACCATATAGATGGAATTTGCAAATCAAAATCTACAACTTTTATTTGCATATCAATTCCGAAATATGCTTCCAAATAGCACTTTATTTTGATTTTTCTCAAATCATCAATTCTGGAGATGAATCTAGACGTTTAGGGGTTAAAATAACTACATTGAATAGGGATATTAAGGGGACCATAAAATTGAAGGGATTGATTGTGAAAAATTGTAGATGTTTGAAACATGATGTACATCATCCAGACACTTCAATAACTCCTGATGTACAATCAAGGTAGATATTTTTATAGTGTGAAGTGTCAATTAATTAGTATGGGTCCCCTTAAAACCCTTATCCACTGTAGAATACAAGTTAGGTTTCCTAGTTGGAGAGGTGCCAAAGTTATCCACCCTCCATCCTTCATTTGTAGCAGGTTGCTCTTCTACATCACAATAGACATGGACCTAGTAGAATTCTTTTTTAAATACCATGGGTAGAGGTCTTTTGCATTTTGCTTCTCTGAAATGAATTTATTCATCTGTTGAAAGTAGAGTAGGAAATCTCCTTGCAGTGATTGAGCTAGTCATTGGAGTTGAAAAGATTGGATGGCAACTTTCAACTCATATCAGAAGATTTCCATATTGATTTCCTCATGATTACTGCTCCTCTATCTCATAGAAAACTTGTAAGTGGAATCAGTGCAGAAGCACAAAATTTGTGACAATCATATGCCAATTTCCAACAGAACAATCAACAAATGAACCAGGTCTGTCAGATTGGAGTTCACACAAGAATGGAATGATAATTTTGGAAAAATTCAGCTTGTCATGCCTGGTGTGGACATTCAAGTTGTGTGCATTATGGTGATGGAGAGCGTTTGGGAAAGGGATTTCCAGCTTTCTGGACTTGAATGGCTCAATAATTTCAGTATAGGTAACCCAATTACACATTTTGAGCCTCCATGAGTCTGAGTTAAGATTGTTCAAGAGTTAAAAAAGAAATTGGGTGATCGAATGAGCTGTGGCCATGCTCTCATGCAGACCCACAAGAACTCTAGGATTCTGACATGGTAAGAATTTGCAAACGGTACTGCAAATCCCCTTGTTGGAATGTAGCATTTTTAAGTGCTTGCTTTGCCTAGGAATCTGACATGGATTTTTGACACAAGTAGGAAATGAAGAATTTTAGAGTGTAGAGTAGCAGGTATGGCATTCTTTTATGGATCACAAGGTAAAACAAGGAGTGTTGATGGCATTTTGTACATGCTTTATGATCTCTTGGTATAATGCTACAAAATGTTGAAAAAGAATCTTAGTAGCATCATCTACTATGATGATGCAAAGGAGCAACCTGCCACAGATGAAGGATGGAAGGTGGATAACTTTGGTACCTCTCCCAACTGGGAAACCTAACACTTATTCTAAACTTAGTTATTTTAACATTATGCAGCAAAATATCAAAATTTGGACACCACCTATGTATTGTAATTGGAAGGTTTGGTTTCTCTGCACACGTTTGTTGCCCCACAGGTTTGCTATTGATCAATTGAGCATGTGAAACCTTGCAGCGATGAATGCAAGCCTTGTGAAAGAAGCAACAGGAAGAAAGAAGCTTAGCAGGTAAGAGGCGTAGGAGTAAGGGAGCGCTCGATTGGGAACGTGGAGAGCGTGGGCCAAACATTTTCCTCCTTGTCTATGATCGGAAAGAACTGGTGGCTAGTTCAAAGCTAGCCGGTGGAATTGGTTTAAAACCTGATTGCAATTTGAAAACATTGGCCCAAAAAAAAGTGAAATAATCCATAAAATTTCTATTTGAAGTGACAAATAGTTAAAATAACTAGACTCTGCATTTAAAACCCGGTTCCATTCGGGAATTGAAGGAAAATAGCCAGTGAAACTCAAAAAACTCCGCGAACGTTGCTCCCTGCCCCGGCACTCCGGTAGGCGGAAACCCAATTTGGTGGAGGACTTAACCCTTAAACGTCGACACGGACGTTTTGTGTCCAATGGATGACAAAAACCAATCTGTCGGATGTACAAAAGTTGTTTTTCATCCAAATATTTTTTCATTGCGACCATACAAACATTCTCCTTACTAGAAGGCCAGAATTATCATCATTGAATGCATCCATATTTTTAGGTACCCCAAATTGTGAGAAGATGGCACAGAGATGTGTGTAGACGGTGATAGATCCCATGCTGCCCTTTTTGCAATTTCTGTGAGGGCAGCATGCCATGTGGATTGTCGCAAGTTTTTTCAATCACATTATAATATGTGGGCATTGTGGTCCTGCACTGTAGCGGGCACTTTCCTACTCTACAGTAGTAGAATTCGGCAATTGCCATCACACAATACTGTTCACAATCGTCTTGTGTGGCAAGGAGACTTGAACATTGAATTTCTAAATTGTGACAAACTAGCCCAAATTGCACTATGCATCACAACACCTATGATGCATAAACTACTTATTGTATCTACTTGGCTATGGCTAATGCTACTAATACATGAGGATCATGATCCTAAAGAAATCAAATTTCAGTTCATTGGCTTCACGAAACTCCTCCATAATAAAAGCCACCTTCTCTGTTATGACATAGAATTTCATTTTCATGTTAGTAACCCTCAAAGATGACGGCAACATGATTCATCAAGTAGTACTCTATTGCAAAAACAATTTCTGTATGTTTCATTGCCCTTGATAATACAGAAACCAGCACTTCGACATCACTGAAATCCTAATCAATGCTGCAAATAGTATAGTGATGCCCCAACAATGTCAAAATCAATTACAAGTCGACAATGGGTACAACTTGATATATGGCTATGGTGACAACATTTTCTCTCTTCCCACACAATAACAACAACAATAGAAAGGAGCCTCACAAGCTGGATACTAAAAAATATGACTTCAGAAAATACATTGAGAAGTTGTCTTCAGGGACTGATTGACTTAGCTAATTAAGACATTCAACGCTTACCATATTCAAGTTTGCAAACACATAGAAGAAGCAAGCTGAGGGGCTTGGTGTGATGGAGGAACTTGTTTGGACATTGGGCCATTCTGCAACTTCAACTACTTGAATTTTTGATTTGCCTTGCTAGTTCTTCAACTGAAGGCAGTAATAGACTATGTCGTCAAGCGTCCCCGCCATGTATCTCCCTTGAACCTTCCTAATTCAATAACAGTGGGAGCAATCCAACAGGTGGCCATATTGGTCTATATGTATTAACATTTACAAAAATTGCAAGATCAAATTGAGGAGCAAATTCATATCAATAAACGAGTGAAGAAACAGATCTCAAAGAGACGAGTGAAGAAATGGACCACATCCAATGCTAACATGCAGGCGCCAAGAATGTTTAGGAGTGACGGAGCCGTGCTAAACAAGTAGGCGGAGCGTTCATCAAAGGAGGCCCAAACCCTAATGCAACTCCAATTCAACCAGGAAAATTGGAAGGCACCGCACTCAACGATCGCACGGAGAAGACAGATGTTATTGTAAGTGGTAGAGTAGCCTTGCTGCTACGATCCACTGAGATTCGGCCTCACCGTCCCAACGATTTGTTACCCCCTTCAAACTCACCAACTCCAGGGTGATCCGAAAGACCAAGAGAGCCACAAAGCGCCCAACACTTGGGAGAAAAAAACCGGGCCCCCAACCAGCGCGCGCCGCTACGAACCTGTCACGACGTGCCAGCCCAACTCCCGGGTGTCCGCGACGTTCTCAGGAGCAGAAACCCACACTTAGAAAAAATAGACAATCGTCGCGCGCCTCCCAGTTCCGATATTGGAGCAACAGGGGTTCACGGTGTCCCGCCACGACCATCCCAACTCCCGTCCCAGACCCGATAACGGAGAACTGACACGCAACAGGGGTTCACGGTGTCCCGCCACGACCATCCCAACTCCCGGGTGCCGCGACATGGCTGCCTGTCACGCAAGAGGACTGCCAAGTCCAAGGTGCCCGCGACACTGTGTGAGGAGTAGGACCCGACACTTG
Source organism: Straminergon stramineum (assembly GCA_963920665.1). NCBI lineage: Eukaryota > Viridiplantae > Streptophyta > Bryopsida > Hypnales > Calliergonaceae > Straminergon > Straminergon stramineum. Next base: position 19,710,847 of record OY987272.1, read on the forward strand.
GAAAAACTCGCCCTCCTCTGGGTAAGTAATTTCGATTCCTAGAACC